>QEPC01005272.1:1023073-1055961 GCA_003113815.1 Sphenodon punctatus
TGGCCAATCGCAGACTGCGAAGCCAGTGGTCTGAGGCGAAAAGGGATGGTGATTGGGCAGGCTGGCTGCTACTCCAAGCCTCTCCACCCCTGGTGCCTGGAAGTCTGCTCCTCAGCTGACTCCCCCTCCCTGTCACATTTTGCCTTCCAGTCACACATTTTTGCCACCCGAACTCACCCGAATGCGATCCGAACTGACCAAACTGTTCAGTCATTTTGATATTCAGAATTGAGTTCGGTTCGGTCAGTTCATGTTCGGGTTCGGGTTCGGTCGTCCGAACAGGCCAAGTTCAGGCTGAACTCCGAACTTCTGAACCATGTTCACCCATCCCTAATTTTTGTTTCTCTTTGTTCCAGCAAGAGGCTCAACTTACTTTCTGCAATTATTACAGCCAATAACCCAAGAGACCTTGTATTAAAAGTTCTCTGCATGAAGCTCTCTGCTTTTCTGTCACAGCACATCCAAAGTTACCTGGCACCCAACCAATTTTGACACCAGACCGAGTAAGAGTTCTTGCCCATAGCTCTAATAATATTTGCATAATGTGGGCCCCAGATGACTCACGGTAATTAAATATGTCAAAAGTATACAAAAATAATTAGTGGAAACATCATGCAACCTATGCCTGGTATATAGTGAAAAATATATTTTAAATTAAAACAAAAAACCCAACCCCAAACCATGCATTTTATCTTTGTATTATGTATGAAGTTATAGTAAGTTTATTAAAGTTGTAAGCCACATGGCCAACACAACTTGAACCAAAGCATAACCAAACATATGTATAAGCAATAATAAAAAATAGACAAACATACAGTAGTAAGAACAATACAAAAGATCACATTGTCCAAATTCTGAATTCCAGATTCCAAGTGATCTGAAGGTAACTGTAATTATTAGACAAGACCATAAAAAACAACACACACTCCATAACATCAGGTTATACTGCTACCCAATAATGGGTTAATCAGGGGCGATCAGGCTATGATATCTATCATATTGTTCTTATTTCAGGCCTTCTCAATCCTATGAGCAAAAATAGGCACCAGCTTCGACCTAGTCGGGTCATGATCACCTAACAAATATATAACTTGGTGAATTTTAGAACACCTAAGAACATCCCAAAGTTGTTCACGATATGTGTTATATAAAGGACAATCCAGGAGATAGTGGGCCAGATCCTCAATCCCACCCCCACAGGAGCACAGCCGTTCTACATATGGGATACCCTGGTATCTGCCTAGCAGCACCGCAGTGCGCATCAGTTGCAATCTCACTCTAGTAAAGGCTTGCCTCAGCCTAAAATCAGTGAGACAATTCATATATATAGCCCCTCCCTGTGCTGGCATCAGATATTTTTGTATTATGTATGAAATTGTTTCTAGAGCCCAGAGGTCTGGCCAGCTAGAGTATATACACTTTCTTCATTGATCATGGACACAGATAATGTTCAATAATTAGCAATGGTTATAATTTATTATTCATTTATTATATTATTTTAATTTTTTCCCCTGCCAACGGCGGCTCAGAGCAGCTTGCAATATCAAAATATAAAATACAAATAGAAAACAACAAAACATATAAACACATAAAATACCCCCCAACCCCTCTGCACCCTAACTCCTCAAACTCCTACTCACCCCTACCCCCTCACAACATCCTAGCCCCCACTGCCAAATGCCCTCATGAATAAAACAGTTTTGCACTGCCTCCTAAAGGCACTCTAGCCCAGACATAAATGAACCTTTGGGGGGAGGGGGAGATCCAAGGCTGCGGAGCAGTGACCGAGAACTCCCTCCTTGCCATGGAGACCAGGTTAAAAACAGGTATGTCCAGACAGGTGTCTCCAGCTGACTGCAAAGGCCACCATGGGACATGATGGGCCAGAAAAGTGGGTCCCAAGCCATTTAGGGCTTTAAAGGTCAAAACCAGCACCATGAATTGTGCCCAGAAGACAATAGGCAACCAGTGCAGATTCTGGAACACCAAAATAATGTATGTCCCAAATCTGATGGGGCAAAAGACAACTCACCACCTCCTCAACTTATCTAGCTTTATAGTTCATTGGAGTGATAAATAGGTTCCATTTTTAACTCCATGCAAAGTAATTGGATGATAAATGCATGATATTTTAAATTAAAATTTCCCCCCCAAAACTTAGTTTCATCTGTTTTTATGGCAAATGGCATATTTTCCTTAGTGGCAGCATTGTAGCATAATAGCACGTAAAACGTTTACAAAGTCATCTTACAGGGAGGCTTAAATGTCTCAAAAGTTGATAAATTTAGTTTCAAACAAGAAGAAGGTAGTGTAGGAATACAGTAAAAGGTGATTGTTCCTAGCAACCCCCAGACTTTCCTAGCAGCAACTCTGAATATTTATGGGCTACTGTAAGCACAGCAAAGCCATTGTCAACCATGTAGATTTGGCAAACGTCACTTCAGATGTAGGCCTGAAGATCTCTACCTCTCTTTTGGAGACCTTACAATCACAACCTATGATTCTATAAGTGCTTTCTATTGGGAAGAATAGAGAAAGGCATTTTCTGTGAGTGAAGAGTCTGTTGATGCTTTCACAGATCTTGGGTCAACTTCGTGTTGCAAGAGTCCACATTTCTTTGGCTTGAGAAATGCTTTTACCATCTGTACAGCCAAGCTTCATCACAAGATGCCAAAGGGTAGCATACATCAGCGTATAGTGTAGCACTTCCCAAAGGTTTGCCTGCATGACCCCATTTGAGACTTTAAAATAACCCTGTGACCCTGAGTCAGCAACAAAACCTTGCAAAATCTACCAAATATCAATCAGGATCATGACCACATCCACAGATAGTGAGCTTTCACTTGGGGTCATGACCCACAATTTGGGAATCTCTGCCATATGAAAGACGAGGACTGTTGAGGAAAACAATTACTACCAAAAGAAAGTTATGAAGTTTTATTGCAAATTATCTATTATACAGGTGATCGTAGCAAATTTTAATGTGTAAAACAGCCTAGTAGGACAAGAAGTTTTAGTAGTTTGGCATATGTTATTATCCATAAACCTTAAAAATAAAATAACTTTTACCAAAGTTTGGTATTTGCATTATTTGTTTCTTGGGTATGGCTTCTAACTTTTTCAGTCCACTCAATCTTGCCTTGAATGATCATATACATTTCAATCATTTTCAACCAATTTGAGCCTTTACAGGGCAAATAGGAATGGAGTTATGGACAAGAACCCTTCATCAATATGGTGTCAAAAACAGTTGACAGTCAGATAACTTCGACTGTACTGAGGCAAAGAAATGCATGGTTTTTTGTGGAGAACTCTAAGGTTATTGGTGATATAAACCTGCAGAGTACATAGTGCTCCTGTCAGTTGAACAAATTTCGTTTTCTAGTCATGTACCTCAGTTCAGCATATGGTGGCCTATTAATATAATAAAAGCAGAGCCAGGAAATTATTTTTCAGATGTAGGTCAAAATATATCGGGACTGTTTTAGGGATGCAACAGATTTGTGTGAGACGCATAGCTGACAAAACAAAAGATGCTGAGGTTGAAGAAAAGAAAATAATGTTGGAGAAATGTAGAACATTGGATTTCTTTGAATGTTTATGTTGGGGTAACTGCCATGCTCATGAGGAACCTCTATACCAGAAGGAGCAGTGAAGATCATTTCTCTGGAATTCAGGCAAGAATGTCAAATTTGCTGGACAAACTGCCCCATTCAGAAAAATGGCAGTTAAAGTTATCTACATTCCAAACCTATGTTACAAAACCCTAAGCTCTCCCAGTTGATGGATCCATGCAGGGGCAGCTGTTTCAGTGCTTCAGTGTTTACACGCAGCAGTCAGGTTGGCTGCTGTCACAAGCAGCAATAGGTGTTAATTGAGTAAATCCAGCAGTCACATCTGAGCACCAAAGGGCAACTTCAAAAGTGTTCCTGCGGAATGAGGATGCACATATTCCTGGGGGGTGAGGGGTCTGCAAAGCAGCAGTACAGCTTCACAGAGCAGCACATAAGTGTCAGCTCAGGATTCAGGACAATGAATAATAAATAAAGGAGAACAATAAACAAGCATTTCTTCATCAAAAAATACAGAGCTCACTCACCACTGACCTAGAACCAGCATGATCTGGATTTGTTTGTATGGTCCATACATAAGATGTAGAAAGACCAAGAGAGGTTTTTTTTGTAGGGCAAAATGGTCTCAGTTGGTAGAATAATTGACATTCCAATAGGCTGGGTTTGTTTCACATAAGGACAAATTTAATGTCAGTGGAGCATCACTGAATGTGCCAGGCACGCTACACCACAAATTAAATGCTCCCTTTATTTACAAACTGCTATGAAATATTTATTGTTGAAGTGGCAACATCTGTTTAAGGCCATTTAAGGCTGCTAGGCCCCAGCGCACCCTATAGCCCACTCAGTGTCGTGTCCCAGCCTCACTGTTCTAATGTCCCCTTTTTCACTGCCCCCCCCAAACCTTGATTATCAATCCTCCCCACCCCCTTGTCCGGCCTGCAGGCTCATGGTTCCCCACTTTCGCCAACAAGGGTGGCAAAATGCTTAAGGCCGGCCATGGCCAGACCTGTGTTTGTGTGTTCATAACATGGGGTTGAGTCTCCAGCGAAACGGCCACTAACATGTGAAACGCAAGTAAGTTGATCAGGGCTCCATTGTAAGCATGTCCAAGGCTTGACCACAGCTGTTTGTGAAAGTTCAAATCCAAAACAGTCATATCTTCTTATTTATTCAGAAAGCTTATGGGTCAGGGTGGGATAGAGAATGCCATTTATGAGAGAAAATGCACGTACAGTTTTGCAAAGAATTTGCACCAACCACCAATCTTGAGGGAATACTGCGAGGAAGCGTTGAGAAGTAACACAGAACGTATGTCATCAGACTGAGAGAAAAACATTGTTTTCAAGATGAACCTACATGCAAGAAAAGGAAATCTGTCTATGTACAAAAAATAAGACATTGTACTATAATCTCTAGGTATAGAGAATTGTGACAGCTGATCCCGGGTCAATAACTGGTGAAATGAGATGCTTGTGTTAAAACTGAAGGCACAATTCATCATGGGGACTCTTTGATTTACTCATAGATCCAGTCATGAAGGAGCACAAAATTTGAAGGTAACAAGCTTATTGGCCTTAAACCACAGATTGATCTCCTTCTGTGCATGCTCCATGGAGTCACTGCCATAGATGATGTTCCTGCCTCCTTGGATGCAGCAGTCCCCATGGATGGGATGGTACCAGGCTTGGAATCTGCTGGGTTTGTCTCCGCCAGCATTACTCGACCAGTCTTGACTACATTTAGGTCTTCCCTCACCATTGCTACAACAGGTCCAGAGTTCATGTATTTAACCAAACCACAACGGTCAATGCTTCAGGTCAATGTAGTGCTGTTTCAGAAGCTCTTCAGAAGTGTGCACCAATTTCATGGCCACCAGACGCAAACCTTTCTGCTCAAACCATTTGATGATTTCCCCAACTTGCCCTCTCTGGACTCCATCAGGCTTGATAGCAATGAAAGTGCGCTCTCTGTTGGAAGCCATTGTCCTCTCCCCCAAACCCTGACTCCTGCATCCTTCCCCTCCACCCAGAGGCCTGGACCAGGCTTCCCTCAAAAGTAAGACATTTGTTTATTTAAAAAATAAATCAACAAATTAGTTCAAAAATAAATAATTTCAAAGATAAATCAACCAAATTATTTATTTCAAAAATAAATAAACATTATGAAATTATTTTATAACAACTGCAGTCTGCAAGTCTCAATGACTAAAGAAAAGTGTTCTCTGGCAAAGCAGCTGATAGAGCCATGTCTAGGGGAAGCAGTTGGACCTAGAATATCAACCCAGTGACTCCACTTTGATGTCACACTGCCTGAATAAGTAAATACTGTTCCAGCTGACCATCATCCTATCCATTACACGTTGTCTGATATATTTATACACACCAGTAACAATAAATATTGAATTAACAACTGCTTTCCTACAAATTCACATGCCATGCTTTACTTAATAAGCACTTTATAAGCACAGCAACGCTTCACAGTAGGCATGCCTCAGTCGGTACAATGCACCTTTGAAGGTACTGAAAGCACTTGGCAAGGTTTTAATATCCCAGTACAGCCCAGCAATGCCGCACATTCTACTGAGAGGCAATAGCATGTCCCTCCCGTTGCTAGTACTTTGCATACTTTCTGAGCAGCCAGGGAGTTGTTTTCACAGTGACCCTTTGAAATCTCTCACGCAGATTCTCTCTTGCCCTGAAAGATGAACTATGAGATCTGAAATTTTCTCTTGCACCTTTGTGCAAAGCAGTTCTTTTTGGAGCAGATGGGGACACTTCTTCACATGATTTATTAACAGACCGGGTTGGCCTGAGAGCTTCTGGAGCCCCAAGCAAAAGATGATTACAGTCTCCATGTGGGATCAGAGATGGAAGAGCTTGCACCTGTGGTTGCCTGCTCAGCCTCTGCACTTCATGTACCTGATTATTTCCAAGCCCCCTCAGGCTTAGATGACCCCTAGATGACATGTGCTGACCTTGCAGAATGTGGGAAGTCAGAACATAGAGCGAGGGGAGAATAATTTATTTATTAAGAATATTAGTGTACTGAATTTAAACAAAAGCTCTGAATTGGTGACTAGTAATTCACTAATTATTCTGGGCTGTTACATAAAAGGGCTGTGTGATTTTGGTTAACAGCTTTAACAAACAAACAACCTGTTTCCATACAGACATCTTGCTCCTGCGTTCTGACTATATTCTTTTCTTTGTCCAATTTATCTTTTTAAAGTTAAACTAAACAAGGAGCTTAAAACCAGGGGGGTGGTGTTTTAGGTGCTAACATAATAAACTGGTAAGGAAAGGTTTGACCACAATTCTTCTAGAACACAGTTAACCATATTTATGAATGGCTAAATATTAAACACTATTCTTTTACATGCAATCCATAGAAACCCAGGAAAAGTCTGTCTATTCAGATTTCTTGAGGTTGGCATCTTCTTCTTCATTGTGGATAGTTTGTTGAAAACATCAGCTCAATGTGCAAGAGTGGTCTGAAAGGCAAACACAAAGAAAAAAGATAGAAAATAAAATGGACACTATCATAATGTCTCTCTATAAATCCCTGGTGTCCCACAACTTGAATATTGTCCCTGCCATCTCAAAACGGACATGACAGAAATGGAAAAAGTTCAGAGAAGGGCAACAAATATGACCAAAGGTATAAGACGGCTTTTGTATGAAAAGAGGCTCAACAGTTCAGGGTTCTTCAGCGTAGAGAACAGATGCCTAATCGGAGTATAAGCCAAACGTTCACAAAATCATGAGTGGTGCAGAGCGTGGAAATATTTACCCTTTCACATAATATTAAAACTAGGAGACAGTCTATGAAATTAACTGATTTTTGCAGGCTATGACTGAGACAGGAAGGATTGTGGCCTTTATTTTCTGGACCTGAATGTTAAGTTTATTGAAAGTAATCATATAGGATTGTCAGTCCACTTCAACCTGTTGGTGTCAGCTGGGGCTCGGAGCAGCAGCGGCAACACGGGACCAGCCCTGCAAGAGCAGCAACAGTGGCCAAGTGGATGATGGTGTTCTGTTAATGACTCAATACCTATGTTCGGTGTCTGTGGAGCAACCAGGAGGTGCTGGGAGTCGCCAGGGTAGAGACTAGGCTCCAAGCACACCTATGGAATGGTACCGGGACCTGGGAGGCGCCGGGAGGTGCTGGGAGATACCTGTGGAATGGCACCGGGACCTGACTTCTGAGAGCGGGGCAGTTTAAAGAACAGAAGTTGCCTCTGGCAGCGTGGTGTCTGTGGAGCAACCGGGAGGCACTGGGAGCTGACGGGGTAGAGACTAGGCTCCAAGCACACCTGTGGAATGGCACCAGGACCTGACTTCCGGGAGCGGGGCAGTTTAAAGAACAGAAACCGCCTCTGGCAGTGCTGGGGTGCGCGCCTAAGGGTTGCACGCACAACAGTGTGCCTTGGTGTGCGCGGCCTTAGGCATGGGCAGTGGAACGGCAGGAGGCCCTTTGCCAAATTCCCCACGGTATCAAAGGACTATAGTGGAACTGTAAGATCTGAGGATATTTTTAGTTTGAAAGGGCCAACTATATTATTGAAACTGCCCTACACGCCCTGATACTGTGTTTGTTGGGTTCCCTGGGAGGAGGGAGAGAGTCTCCCGAAGGGGAAGGGAGAATTGGGATTTGGTTTTTGGTGGATGCACATAGGGCATGGGGTAAGCCGGTAACGGTAGATTGGAAGATTGGACGCCTGGTGGGGCCCCGTTAAGGGCATTATATGCCTGTGTTGTAGCATTGGAAGTGCCGGAAAGTGGTGTTAACAAGCAGCCAGCACGGGAATTATAGCCTAAAGCTACGAGTGCTTTGCAGGACTAGTGGCAGGTGAGAGCTGCCTTGGCTATTTACAAAAGTCGATCTCTCCTAACCCCAGTGTGTGCGATTGAGGGGAGGGTGAGAGGCCCCCTCTTCAACTGGGGGTAATTGGGGATGACCCGTGCTGTCAACACTATAGTGAAACACAATGGACACTTGGCGCATGCCTTATAGAACCAGGGCTACGAGAAGTAGCACGGCAGGGCAATTAGATGCAGCTCGGGCCCTTAATACCCAGCTGAAAATCACTAGATTTGTGACCACAAAGGGAGAAGGGAGAGGCTGAATCAACCTATGGCTGACCCCAGCCCCAAAGAGGACATACTGGAGTCTTTAATTACAAAATCCACCCCTGAGAAAGTTAGGAGCTGTGCGGCGGTGATCCGGGTCCTGCTGGATATTCCGGGTACTAGGGCCCAGACGCCACAAGCTGCGTCAACCGCCATTAAAGAGCGCCCAAAGGAAATGTGAGCCCATTTGGATTTGGGGGAGGGGGGAAGTCCGATTTCCCTGTCCCCAAACCTGGGCGATAGCTTCCTTTCATACCTGGATATCTTTCAGCCCACGGGGAACCTTACAGCAAGTAAAGAGAAGCAGATCAAGGAATTTAATTCCATAATTCATGAAAACTGCTGCTGTAAGCAAATCAGATGCTCAAGGATAAGCTCACATTGGTGGTTGACTCGTTCAGGGAAGATTTGGCCCAGAATTTGAAGGAAACAAAAGATTGTTGGGACCAAGTTAAAGGGCTGATTGCTAGTCAGACGTGGATGTATGCGGGTTATCTGCATAATAGAGCACCAGTGGTTAGGAAACGGGGGAGTTCTTCAGGAAAAAAATCACCAGCACGGGCCTCCCTATATAGGAAGGGAACTAGGGGAGGGAAGTGCAGGATAGGGAAAGCGATCCACAACCACTTCTCAAAACAAAATCTAGTATTATATGACTTCAAAGCGACCCCTCTGGAGGACAGAGAGTCCTTAAAAGAGAGGGTGGTTCGGTATTGTGCATCCAATCTGAGAACCCCTCCCTATAAACTAAGGAAAGCAATTATTTTTGTTGCGAGATTACCCCGGGTGAAAGGGGCGTATCACTTCCCCCCAGTTAGGGTGGGTTTCAGGGATTTGGAATTAAGGAAGAAGCTACTGAAGGCCGATGAAAGCTCTCTTTTGGGACTGGAGATTGGGGAGGATATTTCCCCCTTCTTTAGGAGGAAAAGGATGTTTGCGCGAGCAGTAAGCTACACATCATCTCGATCCTCAGAGGTCGGTCTTTCTCCTAAATCACGGGTGGGGGGGGGACCTAGAAGGAACTCTAGTGTTTGGGGAAGCAGACAGGAGGAAGATAGTCGGTTAGCAGATTGACTAGGGAAAGAGTTGGTGTATGAGGAAGTGGAAGAAAGAATGATGAATATTATGGGTTGGAACATTGCTGGGATGAGGGCAAAACTGAGCGATAGTGACTGGGTAGATTTTGTTACAGGACACTAAATTATAATGCTTCAGGAAACATGGATGGAGATGGATATTGTTATGGACGGATTCCAGGCATTTGTGGTACCTGTGAAGAAAAACAAATGCCATGGAAGATCTGCAGGAGGGTTAGCTGTACTTATAGACATAACTATTAACTGTGTTGCCAGGGAGATATGCCTGGACTCACAGTCCATCCAGGCAGTCCAGGTAGATCGCTCAGAAGGGGAAACCTTGGTCCTTATTAATGTATACTGCCCTCCAAGAGGGCAGGATAGTGTGTGTGGGGGACATGGATAGCCCGTTTGGAAGAGAAGATCCAATTTATCAAATATATGGTTCCCCATGCGATCCTAATAATGGCAGGGGATTTCAATGCAAGGTTGGGGAATTATCACCCCAACAAAATAAAAGCTTGGAAGCAAGTAGGGGTGAAGCAAGTGCCGGGCATATTAGATACAAGAACAAACAAGGCCGGGAAAGATCTTTGGCACTTTTTTAAAAATAACAACTGTAGCCGGCTAAATGGAAACATACACCCTGATGTTCCAGGTCAACTGACCTTTGTTTCCAAAAAGGGTGTTAGCACTATCGACTATATGCTCTTGAAGCAGGAACGTTGGCCTTTAGCCAAGAGTTTTGAAGTAGTCAAAAGACCAGAGAGCGATCATTATCCTATAGTAGGTTATCTACGACTACCCGGTAGACTGATACACACGACCCAAGCGAAAGTGAAGTCATTTCAGAAGAGGGCTAAGTGGTCAATGCAGATGGAAAGGAAGGCAGGGGAAATTTGTGAGAGGATTAGGCAGAGGTGGATTACTGACAATAACAAGGAAGATATCGGCGCTCCCTGTAACAGGGTAGCTGAATATCAGGGAATTGTGGAGATGTTCCAAGCGATCCTGATGACCACACATAGGGTTGGGGGTTGGAAGAGATTTCACCGGGATTGGTTCGATGAGGAGTGTATAAAAGAAAAAAGGAGCTTAAATGCTCAAATGGATCAGGGCAGGGATGAGAGTGAAGCCGGCTTTAGATCTAGGATTTATTGTGCAAAAAAGAAATATAAGCTGCTCCTGCAACAAAAAAAGAAGGATTTCCAGAAGGCAACCTGGGAACGATTAATCCAGGTTGCGGCAAAGAAGGATTCCAGCATGTTTTGGAAAATTGTTGCGGGAAACGCGAAAAACAGACGGGGACAGCCAGATGTCTTCATAACGGCAGCGGTATGGAAAGATTATTATACTACAAAGTTTAGTAGGATACAGATACCTGAGGGGATTGGAGAAGTACGGATGAATGAGTGTGGGGAGATAGAAGGAATTCTCAGACAAAAGTTTAAGATCTCAGATGAGCAGGTCCATATAGCGATAATGGTTTTGAAGGCTGGAAAGACTCCGGGCCCAGACATGCTTCCAGCTGAACTGCTTAAGGCTGACCCTGATTTCTGGACAAGTTACCTTAAGATCATCATAAATATCATGGTACGGTCTAATATTTTTCCCCCTACTTGGAAACAAAATATCTTGGTCCCCATTTAAAAAAAAAGGGATAGGAAGAGTCCAGAGGCCTATAGGCCCATCAGCCTAATAGATCTCCCTTCCAAAATATATGGAAAGCATTTGCTTGGCCACATAAAAAGTTGGATGGATCTCAACAATATAATGGGGGAAGAACAAGCTGGATTTAGGCCCAGTTACTCCTGTATGGACCAGTGTTTTGCCCTGTTCCACCTATTGAAGAATTATGTTGTCCAGGATCAAGTGGTCCACGCAGCTTTTATAGATCTGCAGGGTGCCTTTGATTCAGTGGACAGGGCAAAGTTCTGGAGAAAGCTTGACAAAATGGGGATGGACCCGGCCTTGTTGCAATTGGCTCAGGCCTACTACAGTAATACTACAACAATATTTAGGTTTGGCCCGGTGGGCGAATGTACGGAGCCTTTTCAGACTACTACAGGGGTCAAGCAAGGGTGCGTAATTGCCCCAACACTTTTTAGTCTATTCATTAATGACTTAGTACCAACGTTACAGAGCAAGTGACATCATCACCCCAAATCGGTACGATGGGATATGTTTGGGTTTTGGACGCAGATGACATGGCTTTTGTTTTGTTCTCCAAGATTGGGCTACAGAGGATTCTAAATAGGTTGGAATTATATGCAGAACAAAATAATTTGAAAATAAGTGTGCCTAAATCAAAGACAATGACCTTTGGATCAAGAAAGAACCTTGGCTGGGTCCTTGGGAAAGAGAAACTGGAGTCTGTCAAGGCTTTCACGTATTTGGGCGTTACCTTCAACAGATCCCTGACGTGGAGCGATCATATCCGGAGAGAAAGGTAGAAGGCCGAGCAGGCGGGTGGAGGGATTTTGTCTTTCCACAATCGTACTGGGAAACATGCCTGCTTGGAGGCCTTGAAGGCTTTAGAAATTAAGCTGGATTCCATATTGTTATATGGGGCAGAGTTATGGGGATTGGACAGCAAGGCATGTGAGGTTACAAAAAACTGTTGGGTGTGCAAAGATCTACCCCTTGAGCGTTACCAGGATGAAGGCAGGGGTACTAAATGTGGCTGCGAAGGCTAAATTGAAGGCTCTGCGTTATTGGCTAAAAGTGAAGGCACTCCTGCCAAATCGTTTCCCGAAACGCATCTATTTGGGGATGGTGAGTCTCCCTCTGGGGGTGAGCTCCTGGCTGTCTGATGTGAGGGCTGCCCTTGTAGACCTGAACCTTGCTTGCCTGATGGAAAACACTGACCCAATCCCGACTGGATTCAACAGGGACCTAGTCAGACAGCAGGTGGTAGCTCGCTCCAGGCAAGAGGACCGGACTAGGGTGAGTCAGTATAAGTATCTTACAGTTAATGTATATGGAATATGGAGGAAATCCCCGGCGACCTATCTGGTGATGCCCCAGCATCAGTGGAGACAAGCAATGATGAGAATGTTCTTTGTCCAGTCTGCCTCCAGCCTTCTGGAGGGCAGATGGGCGCATGTGCCCATTGTGCAAAGGCTATGCCCATGTAAGTCAGGTCAAATTGAAGATTTATGTCACGTCCTTTGGGCTGTCTCTTATACACATCTAGATGTGTATAAGTATACAGGAGAACAGCTCTGTGTCTTCAAGACAAGAACTGGGAGACTATAATGGCATTGGCCAGGTTTCTGTATGCGGCCCAGTTACAGCTTAAGAAGCTGCTAAAGGAGCCTCAAAATTAAGCTGTCCTTAGGGTATGGAATCAAGCTGAAAGGAGGGGTCTTTTAGGAAATGTAAGAAAGGGGTTCCTCCAGTTTTGATACCTTCTCCTTTTATTTATTTTAACACGGTCAGGATCGGTAGAGATGGAGTAATTAGTTATTTGTGTTTCTGGATAAACATATGTTAAATCTGCTATGGCGGTAGTTCAAGTTTTTATGCTTTTATGTATATACTATGTATCTCTCGTTTTATTTCTGTATTTATTGGTTTTTGGCTGAGGTTGTTAATAAATCAAATAAATAAAAAAACCATGAAATTAACTGGCGCAAGATTTAAAACAAATAAAAGGAAGTATTTTTTACAAAATGTGCAATTTACCTGTAGAGCTTGTTGACAGAGAATGTTGGAAAGGCCAGCAGCATAACTGGTTGTTGTTTTTTAAAAAGATTGGATGAATTCTTAGAGACTAGGTCCATAAATGGTTATTAGTGAAATTAGTTAGGGGATGATACTTCTGACAGTTGGAGGCTGTATATGAACACTACAGCAGGAAATGGATCATTCCATTATAACCTGGTATGCACTTCTCTAAAGCAAATGAAGTTGGCTATTGCCAGGGTCAGGATGCTGGGCTAGATGGACCACTGGTCTGACCCAGCAGGGCAGTTCTTACGTTCTCTTCTCATATCACCAAATTAGCTAGTTATTCCCAAACTTCCTTTATCAACATGTCCTGCTTGTGCTTACCCTCTGTTATTCCATTGCTGACTTTGGTTTTCCATCTCACATTCCAGTCTTCTTTCTGAACAGAACATCTATATCTTTATGGCTTTATAATATGATTCTTACTTTTCTAGTGTGTGACCTCCTGGGGTTTGAAGATGGTACTGTTTCACATGCTCTTTGCTTAACAATATGCTTGGCTCCACGATTGTGCAACTTCTGGTGGTCAGTGACATTGGCAATTAGGAAGAGGGGACAGGCTGAGGCATCTGTCCTATCGCTGGGAGAGCAACATTTCTTTTTCTAAATAGTTTTAGACCAGTCAGGATCTGACAATATTCTAACAAGGACTTTCTACAAAACCTGCACTTCTCCTACCTTATGCAAGACAATGATGTGATCAGCAGGGTTCCTAGTTTTACATTTTTTTAAAAATTCTCTGATTAAAAAAAACAAAATCTCTGATTAAAAACTGAAAAATCTGTGTTCTGTGATTAAAATTAAAATCAGGTGAGAGGTGATGGGGGAGGGGGATGTGGTCTTTGAAAGTGACAGGCCCTGGCTGGGGCCTAGAATTTTCAATGGCCAGCTGGTGCTTCCCCCCCCCCCTCCGCCCCCCTGCAGTGCCTCTCAGATGAGAGGCAGTGTAGGGGTGAAAGCGGCCTTTGACAGTGACAAGTCCTGGCCAGGGCCTCTCACTTTCAAAGGCCAGCTGGTGAATTCAAAGGCAAAATCTGTGGGATTCTCTGCTGAAAGGCAAAATCTATGTTTTTCAATGGTTTTTCCTGCAAAACAGAAAACTAGGAACCCTGGCGAGTCTTGTGTACCACGGAAAAGGAAGGTCTGGTGAAAGTATCCACTTGTTTTCTTGTTTAAACATCATAACTTTTTCATCCACAATAAGGAAATAGGCAGTGCAGTGTGAAACCCACATTTATAAGCTGAAATATTTATACTTTTGTCCTGGAAAAATTCCCTGCATACATCAGCTGCCTAGCAGAGTGCTTAACTTGTGTAATAGGAGTGATATGTGTGAAGATCTTCAATGATCCCTGTATCTTCTGGGAAATTGGTAAAATATTAACCAATTTGGGAACTTTAGTCTGTTAAAGGTTCCAGATTGCTCTCCAGGTGCATGTTTACATGTCCCAGGAAGAAACCAATGGGGCCCAGCGGAGGTGAGAGTTCTGAGTGAAATCTCATTCTGAGTGGGGGTGAAGAGTCTATGGCAAGGTGCAGGCCTCAGCTCGCTGGCTGTAACATAGAGTGCTGGGAACAGGTGTGGACAGCTGGTCAGAGTATGGTGGGCCCAGTGGAAGTACAGTGGTGCCCCACTGTCATATTAGCCTTGAATCCCACCAGTGGCACTAGTATGGTCTTCTCAAGTCTATGACGGGATGGACATCACAGGATCAGTAGCCTCTGGTGGGACTATACAGCAGTAGTCAGAGAGTGGGTGCCTCATCATCTTAAGCTTGCCACTGTTCCAGCTACCTAACACAAAGGCAAGTGTTACATTTGTTTAAGCAAACCTGGGAGCTAGTCACAGAGGGAGAATGGGCTTGGGGGTGGGGTTTGCTGGCTGGAGCAAACATTAGGAACTCATCAGGAGACCAGTGGATCAGCCAAAAACTTGACATACAATTAACATCTGTTCACTGCCACCCCAGTGACACTTGCCCGAGTCAATTTCAGCAGGGCTTTGCGGAGTCTTTTTACCCCAGCTTGGGATTTTGCCTCATCAGTTTCACCAGCAGGGCACTGGGTTTCACCTATTTATGCTGCCACCTGCTGGTGCGATCCATAGGGCAGCAGCATAAATGCAGAACAGCATGAATTAAAGTTTGTTCATGCTGCTTCCCCATGGGATGACATTGTAGTAAATACCACAGGGTTGATTTCCCCCCTGGTTAAAGTAACATGTGCAGCCACGCGCTGAATCATATGAGGGTTTGGGGGATCATCCCAACCTTCTCTGCAGATTCATGACAACAACCAAATTGGGTTGAACTAGATAATCCTTTAGGTACTTTTGAACCGTAACATTCTACGGCTCTATAAAGTTAGCACGTCAGCCGCCGCCACCCCTTACCTTACCAGCCGCTCCTGCCGCCACCAGACCACGCCCCCCATGCCGACAGCTGCAACGCGTCACGGAGCCGCCCCCATCTCCAGACGCCGCAACAAACCCCAAGGCAGGCCCCAGCAGCGTGAGCTCGTCACAGCACAACGGGACCATGCCCCCCCCCGTGCGGCGCTCGGCACGCCTCCAGGCACGCTCAGGGGGTGGGGCCTGCACCTTATCTGCCGGCGCTGCCGAGGAGGCAGTGCCAGTGAACAGAGCTGTGCACTTGGAGAGACTGGCCCCCGCCTGAAGCTAAGTAACTATGTTGATTTATTGTTTGGTTGCTGTGTCCCCTGCCTGCCTAGACCTCCTTCCTAGCCCTTTTCCTTCCCCTGCCTGGTTACACTCTGAGTTCCTCCCATTGATTGTTGCAAGAATCTGACCTTTGCTTTTTCCTACAAGAGCGTGCGGCAGTTGTGTGAGCCTGCAGGCAGTTGGTTCCCCCTCCTAGGTTTCTCCCTTCTTCCCCTCCCCCTTGTAGTGTGAGCGCCCCGTTCCCTGGTCCCTCCTGCCTTGGGCCCTGTTCCCCTGTACCCCCTGCACTTCCTGCATCAAGCCTTCCACTCCCCCCTGCCATATACATGTTGGTGTGTGTAGCGTCCCACTCCCCCCCATTTATAGCTCTGCGCCCTATGATGATAAGGGCCTGACTTCCTGGTGCATCAGCACGTGGAAGGGCCCACATACTATCCTGAAGGGCATTTTTTCCACCGTTCCCGCAGACAGAGCAGTCCCGAGTGTGTGTGGTCGACATGAAGGACCCCCACTCCTTTCCTCTCTCTCTCCCCCCCCCCCCGGTGACAGCACATTGTTGATCTACATTGACCTGACTAGGCAACTGAAAAATGGTCAGCTTAGCACTGGTTAAAATACATTTTGCTCTATATTCCAGTTCTAATGAAGACAAGTGTGCTGAAGTTTTAACCTACATTAACCAGTCATGATAAAATCTATGGACTTTGTAAGCCCAGCTCTGCATATGCCCACTCACTGACTGATAGGCTGGCATCTGACCTCAATGTTTCAGTTGACTTCACTGTAAGCAAATCCATATTTTTGAATTTTTAAAACCATGAGCCCATCATTAGCTCCCAACAGTTGAAATCTCCAACAGTTGAAATTATTTGGTCCTTACAGCCTTAAATAGATGGTGCCACTTCAATAATAAATATATTGTAGTAGTTTGTAAACAAAGGGACCATTTAATTTGTGGTGTAGCGTACCTGTGTCACGGAGGAACATAGGGTCACACACGTGTAACACGGTCCTACATGTAGACTACGAGTCTGGTAAATATGTAATGCGAAAGGTTCCACATGTACGTAATGTTACAATTGAGAACTGTAAAACTCAAATTAGGGCTGTGACACATGACCAAGTTCCAGGAAATGCAAAGAGATACAAAGAATGTGTATTTGGGGAACCCTAGCCAGACAGGTCACACATTTTCCCCTAGGTGGCAAACTCAAGACAAAGGGACGAGGCAGGATACTTAAGCAAGGGCCTTTAAGCCACCTTCGCTATCGCTTGCCCAGAGCCACCCTGAGCAATCTCGAGCAGTTACATCGGCATACGAAAACCTGCCAGCAAGTCAGGCTGGAGACCATGAACTGAGAGAGACAGGATTTTGCTCTCTGGCAACTCTAAGTCTGGAGACCCAGTCACTTACGTCAAAGGACTGAGAGAAACTTATGGACCTTTGTAGGGTAAGATGCTTATTTAGGAACTCAACCAGTATAGGTTAGGAATGCATTATATTTACCTTTGATTTCTAGTAACCACTCTGTATCGACTATCTTGCTTATGTAATCAATAAACTAACTTACTTATCTTTATGAAGTGTCTGTGTCTAACATTGGAACATAAGTGAGCAACAAGAGCCCTCAAGCTCTTGCGAACCCAGAGAGTAAAGAGTCTGTAAACGGAAAGGATCGGGCCCTTGAGTGACAAAGGAGCTGTCCCTGCGGCAGACTTGAATTAGCCAGAGAGAGAAACTAATTCAAGCAGGCTGTGCGTGAGGGAAACTGAGTCACACAAACCCGGTAAAGTAGGGGTGCGGACCCTCCAACCCGTGACAACCTGCACATTCAGTGATGCTCCACTGACATTAAAGCCCACTATAGCTCTTTGTCCCTGCCCATCAGCCCACTCTCTGCCCTGACACTGGAATAACTCTGACCTTCCTGCCCCAGTGGCCTCCCAACCCAGAGTGTTGTACATGTTGGTTGGATGGCATTTTTCTGCCCCTTTTCCAGGTCCTGCTCTTGAAAGCCACCTACCTTGCCTTAGTGGTAGAGCTGGTCTGGGTATGTGCCAAAGCATGTTTGTAGATGCAAGATGAAACCCAGAGCTACAGAATTCACTAATGCTCATCCCTAGTTCCCCAAGAAGCAAAGTGAGGCTGAACATAAAGAAATAGAGAGACTCTTTGCAGATCATCGTTAGTAGGAAGGCAGCCCTCAAAATTTGGGCATCTTTTTGGTTTATGGGTTTGAAATAGTAGTTGCTGGGATGGAAGCATATTACTTTTGCAATGTAACATTTCATAGATACAAGAACAACAAAAGTTGTAGGTACTTTTAAAAAAAATCTTTGAAATGATCTGCTGTGTTCTGATCCCATGCATTTTAGTAGCAGGATGAATTTGCCATAACACAGAATTATTTGTTTATCTTCTTCAGACTCCACTCTGCATTTTGAGCATAATCAGGAATTCAAGATTTAACTTGTGTGGCCCAAGCTGATGGACATACCTTGAGGTCACAATTCCACAAGTTGCAACAACGTAAGTTATTGAAAAGAGGGCTATCAGAGCCGCACCTCTGGGCAGTTAGCTGAAGCTTCCAGTATCTGAGTGGTGTGATGTATTTCCCATTCACATTTAGTGGTACTCCCTCAGAGCTCCACTGACCAGCTCGGTTCATTTCAAAGAGATGCGTTAAGGATTTGCAAAGAATAGTCTAGTCATTTTTATTAAAACATCACTTAAACAACAATAGCAAAGAGAAAATACTTAGATAATGAATAATGAGTAAGTGAAACAACACTTGGAAGGGGTGTACACATGTTAAAAAAGCCTCCCCTTATGCTTGGTTACCAAGGGGCATTAATAGTGTCTCGGAAATTTCTGAAGGGCCAGAGAAGAGCCCCCTTATGCTCTTCTCCAGTGTCTTTAGTGACAGTTGAATGCACCCAGAACTTCCTCCCAGATTTAAAAGGAATGCACCAAGTTTTGAAGTTATTTCCCTGCTCAGCATGCTCCAACAGTTACTAGAGTAACTCCATTACTACATGGTCACCAATGGTAACTAGCCACATCAGCTGTGTTTGGAAAGCCTTTCCCCAAGCTATCAAGCAGGACCACCATGAAGAAGAATGCCAGCAGAGGGGTGAGAGCTGCAGGGGATAGATTGCAGGTCTCTTCTGCACATGCTGCTGTGCCCAAGTCTCATAGCCTGGTAGAGAGCATTAGGGATGGATGAACGCGGTTCAGAAGTTCAGAGTTCAGCCCGAACTCAGCCTGTTTGGATGATTGAACATGAACATACCAAACAGAACCGAACAGCAAAATGGCCAAACTGTTCGGTCAGTTCGGATCGCGTTTGGGTGAGTTCGGGTGGCAAAAAAAGGTTCATTGTAAGGTGACAGAGAGGGGTAGTACTAGTCACTGAGGAGCAGAATTCCAGGCACCAGGGGTGGAGAGACTTGCAAGAAATGAAACTATCTGCCTCCCCCCTTCCCAACACCTTCTTAGCTAGTCACTGTTCCTGAACAGCAGGCGTTGAGTAGGATTATTAGATTGCTTTAAGTTTCATTTCAGTTTTGTACTGAAACGAAACTGAAACCTTAAACTGAAACCTTGTGTTTGTGATTCCCCCCCCATCCCATATATAGAGAGATATAGATATATAGAGATAGATAGATAGGTTGGGATAGTAGACAGTTGTAGGAGCTAGCTTAGTGATAGAGATAGCGTAGTGATTTAGTTTTAGTGTTTGTAGGAGTAGGTCTGTGTACTTATTAGATAATCCATTTAGTTCATAGCATTTAGAATAGTTAATAGCAGTTAGATTTAGTGTAGATAGATATATATATTAGATTAAAAATAAAATAAAATAAACCCCATATAAAAACAAAAAAACCAAATAAAAAAAAGAAAACCATATAAAACCCAATAAAAACCCAAAAAACCATATAAAAAACCAAAAAGCCACCCATAACATTTCACAAATGGCCGAATGGCCGAGCCGAACCGAACGGCTGAACCCGAACCCGGAAAACTAACCGAACTGCTGAACTGAACGGACGAACCGAACGCAGCTGAACCGAACGGCCGAACCCGAACCGCGATCTGTTTGCCCATCCCTAGAGAGCGTGTCTGTTGTTGTGAACTTGGGGGTCCTTTCAGAGACTCTGCTTTTATGGCAATAAATACATTTTTAAAAAGTGAATCTCCATTCTTTTTTTTCTAGTTGACCAGTATTTTGTGACTGTATTATAAACTCACCCAGTGCCATAGAATGATGCTTTCATACTGCTCTCTGTAGCACACAACACTGTTGAGTGGGTCCCCAGGAGCACATTATCCCAGTACTCCAAAGTCTACACTGGCTGCTAATAGTACTCAGGGCACAATTCAAGGTGCCCGTTTTGACCTATTAAATCCTAAATAGCTTGGATACTACATACTAGGCCTGAAATAACAAATTGCGGTGAAAACTTTTTCCATTGGAAACAGGTCATTCACTTTCATTCACACGATGCGGAAACTTACCAACTTTTCAATGTTTTTGTCATTTGTCGTTATTTTTCATTGAACAGAGCTGCTACAGGGCCAATCCACAAACCCATGTGCATTCCACATGCACCCCTGGCGGCTGTGGAGACAAAAAAGTGCCAGATAAGTGTCAGGGAAGTGCTGAAAATTGCCATAAACGTTCTGTAAAACTGCCATAAAAATGATGACAATTAATGAAGAAAAACGATGAAAAAATGCCAGAAAGTGAAAAGAAAATGATGAAAAATGCCAGAAAGTGACAACATTTGATGGGAAATGATGAAAAATCACAGGTGCCAATACTGACAAATGTAGAAATGCAGAATTAAAGTATTGATGAACACTTGCAAGTGCTCCCAAACATTTGGTATTTCTCTGCAGAACAGGATTACTTGCTCTCGTCTCAGCCCTACTACATACCTAAAGGACCGCCTCCTCCCTTAAGTTCCATTATGATCCTTCCACCCTCTTGCAAGTTCCTTTATTGGACTAAGTCCATAAAACACAGCCATGCAAAGAGGCGTTCTCTGTGGCTGCCCCAAAGCTTTGGAACTCCTTTCCCCTTGAGGTTTGCCAAAGACTCAGTCTGAGCATTTTCTGGAGGGAATATAAGATGTATTTACTTGGCCAGGCTTTTAGTGAGCTGGGATAGAATTTGGGGTTTGTGTGGGAGTGGTTTTAAGTGGAATGTTGCACAGTTTTATGTTTTTACTGGTTTATATTTTGTATAGTTTTATGGTGTTACCTAGCATGAGCCTTCAGGGAAGGACAGGGTATAAATCAAAACAAACAAACAAACAAAAATACATACATTTGTAATTGCACCCATTCACAAGACCATAGTCTATTGGCAGATGCCCCTTCACAGTATGTAGCCGAATACCTGGTAAAAGAGGCCATACTGTACTTCTCTTCTCTTACCCTCTCTCCTCCAGATCTACATGCACATAGATGAGGCTGTCTTTCTTTCCAAAGGGAGCAGTACATGCAGCAAGAAATGGGGAGGTGGTTAGTGAGAAAACTGGACAACTGTATTTTGTTTTTGTGTTTTACTGCTACTAATATGGAAGGATCTTCTATGTGGGCCGTGCTCTAGTGGATAATCTAAAAAAAGCTATTTAGAGATTATTATAAAGAACACTCTATCAGATCAAACCAAGCCTTTCACCAGATTCTGGGTACAGCCACATGAACTATGGAAGGTCCGATTCGTGTGCGGCCTCATGGCGGGCAAGCACAGCCGCTATACTGTGGGACCAGCGTGGGGAGCTGGGCAGATGATCAGTCCGCCTGAAGGGCAGCCAGGCAAGCAGGCCGCTGTCAGAACTCCCACTACCATCAGGGTGGGCCGAGGCACCGGGCACATGAGCAGGTGCCTAGCCCTACTCCGCCTCCCTCCCCCGGTGCAACCAATATCCCACCCCTTCCCATGACATAGCCATGCATGATGGGTGACAGCACCCACTGCTCTAAGCTCTGCATTGGACCTTGCCATAAAGTGGGGCAGATGAGGCCCGAGCACACAGGCTACCGAGCCTTGGGCAGCATTACCCCATTTTGGACTGCATCCTTGGACTTTTTCCGAGGACACAGCACATAGCAGCCAACTGCCCTGCCCCATGGGGTGGGAAGAGGGGACATCT
Source organism: Sphenodon punctatus (assembly GCA_003113815.1). Classification (NCBI taxonomy): domain Eukaryota; kingdom Metazoa; phylum Chordata; class Lepidosauria; order Sphenodontia; family Sphenodontidae; genus Sphenodon; species Sphenodon punctatus. The sequence goes on from QEPC01005272.1 coordinate 1,045,434, forward strand.
GGTGGATTCCAGGCATACGATCCAGTGCATCATGTGGTAAGCCTGCCCAGAGTGGGGTAAGGCAGGCGTTGTAAGTGCATCATGTGACTGCACCCTCTGACAGAAGAAAGGGCCCAAATCAGGGCCGACCTTACCACAACATGACCCGCAGGGGTGAGGGGAGGGGACATCTGGTGGATGCCAGGCATACAATGCATTGCATCACGTGGTAAGCCTGCTCGGAGTGGGGTACGGCATGTGCAGTAAGTGCATCATGTGACTGCCCCCTCTGACAGAAGAAAGGGCCCAGATCAGGGACAGCCTTATCACAGGGTGACCCAGGGTGACCACCCCAGGCCTCGCTCTTTGCAGGCCTCTTTGCAGTAGCCCCTGATTTCACCAGGGCAGGGTTTGGATGCCTTACTCCCTCTCAGTGGGACTCCAAACATGACCATCTTCAGTGCCCCATGGAGGGTGCCCCCTATTGGGGAAGGGCCAACAAGGGCCCTGCATTTGAGCTTCACTCTGGCCCCCACAAATACATAGGCCGGCCCACACACACACAGATCTTTTAGATCAGAAAAAGGAATATTACTTTAATGGTATTTTAAACCCAACATCACAGGCTACAACCATGTGAGGTACTTTGAATCCTTGAGCAAAAGCAATTGATCAGAACACGGTTAGGCTTGAGGGCCTTTTTAGTAGCATCTAGCCTAACTGGTCCCTCAGATGTAACATTCAATTACTCACAGCTTTAGGTGCACCTTTGCCTTGCAGCAAAAGGGTTCAGTTCTTGGGTTCAGTTTAGTCCAAACAGGCCAGGAGCCATTCCCTTAACTCCATAGCAAACAGGTCAGTATCTCAGAGCAAACAGAAGTCAAGATGGAAGTCTCTCCCCTGAGAGGTGTGGCTTTCTTTTTAAAAGCCCCCTATCTCTCTTTCGTGATTGGTCCTTGGGGGGGTTACCTGGCTGTACCTAGTCCAATCAGAGAATGACCCCTCCAGCCATGCTGACTGTAGTCCCCTGGTATTGCGAAATCCTGCCATGCGGCCGGTTGCGAAATCAGGCCTAGTCAACCTGGAAGCCAGACTGTCAGTGAAGGTCACATGGAAAGGGCAGGGTTGCTCCTGGCAGCTTCTGTCACAGGCCCTACCCTAGTCCAAGCCACTGAGGGGGTAGATACACAATTGGCTGCTTGTATCACACACAAGCAGCCAATAAAGTTGCAAATCCATTGGTTTTGCACCAAAGTCTACCCGGTGCAGTTCAGGGCCAGTCTCATTCATGTCTACTAATGTCACCCCTTTGTTTCAGAGAACTTAGAACTGCTTCTAGGCGTGTGCACCAGGGACCCATGTTGTTTTTCATTTTTCGTTATTAAAACCTGTCATTTTTGTTATTGTTATTAATGACATTTCATTTTTGTTATCGGTGTCATTATCGATATTGATTTCGAGTGACAATAAAGATTTTGTTTTTGGTATTATGTCTGTTGTGGCGGCAGACACCTGCCCCAGACTTCACAGAAGTTGAACTCTTTCCTCCCTTTCTCATTATAATGCAGTAGTAATAAGTGCACAATGACAATATGAAAAATTAATAATATGCATGTCTAACCTACACCTAATAACCTATAATATATGCAATATATTCCTTTCTAAGTATCTATATCAATAAACTTGTATCTGATATGTGTTCTAAGTATCTATCCTATTTCTATCCTATAATGCTAATATATATAATATAAAAGCCTATTTTATCTACTAATATCTATATAATATCTAATCTATCTATACAACTAATATAGATTGTTGTATAGATAGTACAACTAATATAGATAGTTGTATAGTCTATATATAATATGGACAAGGGGAGACAGATGGGGAAGGGAAAAAGAAAAAACGATAGGGTATATCTGTCTGTCTGTCTGTCTGTACAGGGGCGGGCAGACAGACAGGGGAAGAGAAAGGGTAAAATAAACTTTATAAGGAAAGGTAAGGTATAACACCGAGGGCTGGGGAAGATTTTTAGTGCAAGTACCAGAGTTCTGTAAACACAGCCTGACACAGCAAGAGCTAACACAAAACAAAAGTCAAACAGCCTAGCCCTGCAACATAAAGGGTTGCAGTGCCCTCCCCAGAGACCCCATGATTGGTTTTGGGAGGAAGGAGGCATTGAGCAATCGCAGGGTGCCATTCACCTGCCTGGGACCTGCTCATTGGCCAGCAATTACATCCATCAGGTCCTTCCCCTCCCATCACAGGCCCAGTTCAAGACTTCAACATTGTTTCTGACTCAGAGATCCCTCCTCCCCTCTCCACATTTCCTGCCAAAAAACACCTGCCAGGCAATAACAAAATCAATAACAACTGTCATTATTGTTATTGATTTTATTATTATTTATCTTCATTATTGTTATTGCAATAATGATAATGAAAATGAAGGATTTTATTATTGTTATCAATATAATGAAAATGAAGTGTACACCCCTAACTGCTTCTTAGTGGATGTTGAGGGAAGGAGGAATTTTGTCCAGTGACCAAACCCCTGTTAATTCCCCGTCCTCTCCTGGCTCTGAGCCTGGATAGGTATGAAAAGTGCAATAAATGTATGGCTTATAAACATCCAAGCGCCAGGAGTTAAGGAGTGCTGACCCACACCTACACTCCATAATCCTTCAACTGTACTACTGAGATTCCAATCAGTTTCTGTTTGACATAGAACAGCCAAAGATGAAAAATAGATTAGCCATATACAAAATACTGACCCCAAATGAGACTTCTTGCATGGGGACCCATTCTAATTTAGGGGTCAAACTGGAGATTTAAAATAGGCTGGATGGTCACACAGAATAGGAGATATTGGGGACTCTGATGGTCCCCACCAATCAGCTGCTCAATACAAAGCAGTAGTCCCCGCTTTTGAGTTTTTGCTTATTTTCAGTGGTGGCAGTGGACTTTTAGGTTGGTGGAACAGTGGGCATGACTAGCAAAGGCGGAGCCAGCATTGAAATTTCACACTTACATGATCAATGGAAAACAACACGCAACCAATGAAGAAACCACAGTGTATGCAAAATGAAAAACTAAATGGTGGTGGAATGCAATAGTGAGCAAAATGCAAAGCTCTGTGTGAAAAAATCAAAAAGAGAAAACTAGGGATGGGCGAACGCTGTTTGGAAGTTCGGAGTTCGAACCGAACTCGGTCTGTTCGGTCGACTGAACCGAACTTCCAAACCTAACTCGAATTTCCGAACTCGAATTTCAAACCAAACTGAACCGAACTAAATTTCCGAACTCCATTCTGTTTGCCCATCCCAAGAGAAAACCAGCATTTGTACCTGTAGATCAGGTGCTAGAAGAAAAAACGGGCAGCTCAAGGCTTCAAGTCTGCTTTAAATAAGAAGACATTGCATGTATGTGTGATTTGTTTCACCTTTAAAAATTGCTGGGTTTTTTGTTTTTTTTAAAAAATCCACTCAGGAGAGAAACCCTGGATGATAAATGCGATGCTGCCTGCTATGGCTTTCCTGGGCCAGAGACTCACCTGGATGTCTGTTTCCAGGCCACCAGATATAGGCCGGCTGCTGTGCTGGCTCAGGTAGGCAGCTGGGCCAGAACTGGTCCCTCTGATGATCCTGGGCTAAGGGTCACCAACGTGGGATAACACAAGCCATAGTGGGCCAGCATGTCAATTTTCAGCCCCATCCCCACCAGGGATTGGGGGTCACCATGGCTGCCCATGATTGGCCACCATGTCTCCCCATCATGGCGGGGGCCACCATGTGGGGGCCAGCCATGTGTTTGTTCTGTACCTCCACCTCACTGGAGGGCTCACTGGCCAGCCTGGTCAGGTACACGTTTATTCTATGCCCCAACCCAGCCGTAAGGGGGGTGGCCACCATCCTCCACACCCCTGAGCAGGGGAACTGCCATGGTGACTGCACATCTGTTGTCACTCCGTGACACATGGGAGAACCCTTACATGTGCCCTGACTGAGAAATGCTACTGGGTGAGCTCAGCCCTCAGGACACACCAGAGAATTCACTCTATCAGGGAAAGGCCCTATGAATGTCTAACGGTGGGGAAAGCTTTAGTGTGAACTTCAGTCTTTGTCTTAGCATGAAAAAATCCAAACAGTTCCCTCATTCCCACCCCCATCTCAGTTGCAGAAGTAGTTGGTACAAGAAAGGTATGACTAGAAGAGGCGGCATGCAGGAGAATGCCTTAGCAAACAGTATAGTAGACCAAAAGCTTAGCTGCTAAGCCACACTGGGTGTTAATTGACACAACAGGAGGCTGTCTTCCCACCCAGTGTGGGGAAGGGCTACCCCATCCCAGATTAGCTCCAGCGACAGGTACAGATGTCCTTGCAGCCTGACCTGGCCGGGGGGGGGGCATAGACTGATGAGCAGCTGGCTGGCTCCACCCTTGTAATGCAGTCAGTGCCCCACCCCCTGCCATGACAGGCAGCCATGGCTGCCAATAACAGGAAGCCATAGCTGGCTGCCATGGCAACCCCCCAAGCTGGACCAAGTGGGAAAGAAAACAGATCACCCGCACAGTTTGGCCCACTCTGGCCCGCCTGGTCAACTTGCGGGGTCGGACCATGGCCCTGGTTCATTCTGGTCCCAAGTTTCCAGACTGGCTGACTGTTGGAAATGCAAGGACTGAGATCATTGCATCCATTTGCCCAATGCAGAGTTTACAGAGGAGTGTGAGTAGCTAATCATCAATAAGCAGGCAGGAAGCATACTTAATCTTAAGTAGCTTTATTAGGAAATACATGTAGGATAGGAAAGGCCTACATCTATGCTAAGTCCTAAGACTAGGTGTGTTCAAGAGGGAGGAAGGAAGTTCTCTGAGACACAAAGAGGTGAGAAATCTCCTGGGGGAGGAGATTGACCAATCAGGTCCTGACAGGAGTAGGACAGATAGGATGGGGGAAGGGTTCCCTGATCTGTCTACTGCTGTTTCTAGCAAACAAACAGGATGAGGTGCTTAGGGGGGATGCAACCAAAGGAATGTATTTCCAACACTGACAACCCCACCAGAGTTTAACTGGGCCCACATCTGGTGGGCCTGGAACAGGCGGGCATGGTTCAGCGCTGGCCCAAGTGGGCCAGCAACACATGAATTAACACTTACTGGTGGTTCACCCACTGGTGGTTCTCACCTCAGACTAACCTCTTCCATCCCTGCTCCCCTTCCCTTACACCAGGAGTGGGGAACCTTAGGCCCGGGGGTCAAATGTGGCCCATGGCAAGTCTTTATTTGACCCCTTTCCAGTTCCTAGGTCTGGGCCCTATATCTACCCTCAAGAGCTGAAAAGCTGAGTTCATGATAAGGGAGCAGAGATGAGGGCATGTACACATGGATAGGGGAACAAATCCAGGGCACAGATCCATGATCTGGACCCTCCTCTTCCTTAGTGCTCTCTGTAGACGCCTCTGTCTCCAGCTTTTCTTCCATAATCAAAAAACCTCTGGTTTACAATGAGTGTTAAGGCTCTTGCAGATTCAATCATGCAATAAAAAGCATTGAAATGACAGGTTAAGGCTCCCATCTTAACTTATGAGCCATGTTAGCAGTAAAGATGTTGTGCTGTCTCACATATTGTGCTTGCTTATGACTTAGGCTCCATGCACCCTCTCACTTTGCCTTCATCTTTCAGCCCCAATCCTCTTCCTCTGCAGGTTGGGGGCAACACTGAATCTGGGAACAGGAGGGTGTGAACTGGCCCCTCACCCCCTCCTTTCCCTCTATCCTTTCATTTGGGTTGGGGAGAATGGGACAGCAGCACACACTGACTACACTGGAGCTGTGTACAGTGGTAAAAAAATGTTTCATAAAAATGTTTAGTTTTCGTAATGAATATTGTAATGAATAAAATGTCCTTCTTGGTTCTCCTCTTATGTCTCCCACCACACGTATAGTGTATCCTTTGGAGGATCCTCCTCTACTGCTGTCCCACTATCAGTTGGTGTGCCCCAGGGCTCAGTCCTAGGCCCTCTTCTCTCTCTCTCTCTCCACTTGTTCCCTTAGTGCTCTGATCTATTCCCATGGCTTTCAGTACCATCTTTATGTTGATGTTTCTCAGATCTACCTCTCTGTACCAGAAGTTTCACCCAGGATTCAGTCCCAAATTTCTGCTTGCCTGGCTGACATCACAGCCTGGATGTCTTGCCGCCACCTTAAACTTAAACTTAAACTTAAACTTAAACTTAAACTTAAACTTAAACTTAAACTTAAACATGGCCAAGACAGAAGTTCTTATCTTTCCTCCTAAACCCACTTCTCCCCTCCCACCTCTCCATCTCTGTAGAGAACACTGTCATCCTCCCAGTTCCCTCAGCCTGCAACCTTGAGGTCATCTTTGCCTCCTATCTCTCCTTCTCTGCTCACATCCCAAACACTGCCAAAACGTGTCATTTTTTTCTCTATATCACCAAAATCCATCCCTCCCATCTGAACACACTACTAAAACCCTAATTCATTCTCTCATCACATCCCGGTTAGACTACTGCAACCTGCTTCTCACAGGTCTCTCACTGAGCCACTTATCTCCACGACAGTCTATTCAAAATTCAGCTGTGAGACTCACCTTCCTTGCACGCCGCTATGTATGCCTGTGAGTGTGAATCAGTCTCTCTATGCAAATATGTTTTTATTTACTTAATAAAGATAGCTTTACAGTTAAAGCTGAAGCTCAGAAGCATTATTCACATGAAGAAATAAGAAGGGGCAGTTTCTTCTTAGGGGTGCAAGATCACTGACCCACCAAGCGCCCCTGCCACTGCTGATTTTGCTGCAGGCAGTGCTGAAATTGGATGTGCATGGTGGTGGCTACCCCCTTCCTCGCGTCACCACCACCAATTTTAGTGCTGCTCCTGCAGCACTGATAAAAACATATTTACATAGAGAGACTGACTCACACTCACAGGCAGCTACTGACTGCCTCAGGGTTCTAGGTTCTAACTCTAACAAACTCCAACTGTCAAATCCTAAGTGTCACTGAGACCTTGGAATATTTGCATCAACTCATCCCTTAAAGGTAGATATACCACACCTTCTCTGACTGCCTCTCTTACAAGCTCCAGCCCCACCCTCTTCCTAGCTGGAGAGAAGTTGGGGCTGTAGCTTGCATTGTAGTAGAAAGCAGAAGAGACCTCCCCACCTACCACTCCAGTGCCCTGAGCCAGTACACCTCTGGCAGTGGGCCATTTCAATAGCAGGGATAGACAGGCCAGAGGTTCCCCATCCCATCCCTGATGTATGCAACATCCTGAAGAAATTTTAAAACACCTAATGAATTAGTCTCTGAGTGGAATTTTGGCTTCCTAACTCTATGCAGATGATTATTATTTATTTATTTATTTATTTTATTTTATTTATATCATGCAAGCGATGTACCTGGCACTGTGCAATCAATAGTTACAGACAGGTCCCTACCCCTAAGGGGCTTACAATCTAAGAGACAAGGGAAGGGGAGACAAGAGGTGAACACTGGGAGAGACAAGAGTTCATGAGGTTGAGAAGTTTCAGGAGCCGTGCTTCACTTAATTGCAGGGAACAATATATTGCTCCCGCCACACTTCTTGCCTGCAGTGTTTGCATGTTTCTCTCTTGTGAACTGGAAGGCAGAGTCAGAAAGACAATGCATTCCCAATTCAGACAGCTCTCCTCTTGTGAGATCTGAGGAGCCTTTGACATGACAGTGAATGGAAACACTTCACCTTGTCTAACATTTCAGAAGGTTATAGTGTTGGGAAGCAGACACCCCCTAGCCTCTGCTGCCGGTTGTTAAACTACTCGCATAAACCATTTCAAATGAAAATAGCTCCCTTTGCAGGCTATTTTTACTAGTGCCCGAGGTTTCCAATAAGCTATTGTCATCAGGGATGCTGCAGCAGCAGCACTGTATAATAACAGCATTTCTTTTACTGCCATGCCTCGAGGTGGAAAGTTTAAACCAAGCCAAACCTCATCTTGTGACTCCTTTTATATTGTTTAAACTCTTTTTATTTCTCTCCCTTCTGACTTTTTTTTCTCTGTGCACCTTGCCTACTCAGCCAGTTCAGAGAACAAGCCAAGCCATGGAATTTATGAGCCAGCTATTACTTGCTGCTTCAAGGGGCTGCTATTGGCAACTCTCCCTCCTCCAACAAAGACTGGTCCTTTGGGGCTTTGTTTCCTCCCAGGATGCTAAATAAAACCTCAGGTGGGTTTCCACATCAACTTTTACTGAAAAAACAAAATTGCCTCAAAAAGTCTCAAGCTGCTGTTGGTTTCTCCTCACAGAGTGATAACACATCTTGAAATGGGATAGTTCTAATTTGTTAAGTTTTGCATTTATCCTCACAAGCCTCAATCATAATGGCTGACAGCTATGAAAACACTGAGATAACCAGGAGGAGATGAGCAGAGATAAAGCAGTAATTAGAAACAGAATAGCAGTCTCCATTTTGCACCTTGCTTTAGTCTCAATATGGTTTTAGTCTGCCAAAAAGTGTGTTATAGTTTGGCACATCCTCTGACCTTGGGCATTTTTAGGGCCCTGTTCATCCAAAGTTTACTTAATCAAAGTTCAGTTTCATTCTCTCACAGATCCTCTCCCTGGTTCAAAGCCATAATCACAAGTGTAGACAGAAGCATTCCCACTGAGTGGGGTTAGACTAATATCTGCCAGTTTCAAATACAGATACAGGAAAACCAAACTTACTGAAAGTGTATTTGGCAGATTGGATCCAAGTGCTGAGTCTGCTTCCTTGGCAAATGAAATTTCTTCTGCCCAAGATTAAGCTGGTACCTGAGCTTTTGCTACTGCTGCTAAAACAGCTTGAAGGCTAGCAAGACAAAAACACAGAATACTGCAAGCTGGTTGGCTGATATTAACTGAAAATGAGCAGATGAGGAAGGAGCAAGGAAGTAGGCTGTTTTGAAATGATACATTTAGAATGTTCTATGGTTTTTTATGTCATTTGAAGGTGATTGTGTAGATAGTTGGAACGTTAAAAATTGTGACGCTTCCAGCTTGCTTCTGGGTTTTAGAACATTTTTGTAAAATACCTTTTTCAAGGTTTTATCAGAATGTTCTAAATAAAGAATGTTATACAACAGTCATTTGTATCATCTGCACAGGTAGAACATTCTAATCCTTTAGAAATCTGGGAACTAATACTCCAGTAGAACATCACAACAGGGGTCGTTTAGGCACAATTGATTATGACGATGACATCATTCCAACAAGTCAGGTAAGAATGAGTTCGTAATGGCATAGTGTGGTCGTTTAAAAACATAGTCTCAGATTAGTTTGCTTTGTCCTTCTCCTGCCTCATGTTGTCAAGGTATGACTTCACTGCAGACACGCTAGAGACCTGAATCCCCTGTACCATGTGCTAGCTCAAAACCAATCCAAAGAGAGTATGCTTCTGTCTATTCTTCTCACTTTTGGCACCGAATCAGGCAGAATAATATATGAGAAGGGCCACCCAGCAGCAGTCTCCTAGGTTTCTGTAAATTACCCATTTGAGATGTGAGACTAATGTAAACTGGTATTAAATTTGAGAATGTATATGGTCATTCCGGGTAGATCTCTCTATCACCCTACCCCTGAAATTCTGAAATCCAATTCCAAAATTTTCTGGGGTTTTTATGAAAAAACAGCAACTGACGTGCTCTTCAGAAGCAGACTTTTCTTGTGGAATTAAGGAATCCACAAAAGCTTAATGTTGGCAAGACGAGGTTAGAATCCTGTTCAGTTTAAGAAACTGTGGCCTTTCTTCAGAAAGGGGACCTATCACTAGTCATCAGGAAAATGTGGTGTGTAGAACTAACAGAGCCTGTAAGCCACAACTTCATAACTTTGTTTTATAAGAACCAAAAGAAACAGGAAAAGGAATACACAACCCAGTGTTTCCAATTAGTACTGGATTTCTGTTTACGTTTCTACTGCTGACATTCTTGCTTGGTTAACCATACAAGCGTACCATCTCAGAGCCTACGGAAACAGAAGAGGCTATGTGGGACCTCACTCTTGATCTCAGCCTCCAGTTGCCCACTATCTCAGGAACCTTGCATGTTTTCAGACATGACTTTGGCCCGCAAAGCCACCGGCGGGCAACGGTGGGTGGAGCCAGGGCAACAGCGGGCGGCATAACCCAGCAGCAAGGAGTTCCAAGGGTTAATGTTGGATGGACATTACATTACTTAATCAAGCAATTTCGGTTAGGTTAGGCAGGTTATAATCCCCTCCTTTGCCAGGTTTAAAAGCAGGCAGACAACCTTAAACCTCACTTACAAGCAGTTTAAGTAAAAAAAAAAAACAAAAAAAAACCCAACAACACCACCACCACCAACACCACCACACACACACACACACACACACACACACAGAGAGAGAGAGCAGAGGTTAAGAATACTGCTTCAGAAAGAAGGAACTTGCTGCACGTATGTTGGAGGGACCCTAATCCCTGCTTCAGACGTCTCTTCTGAAGCAGTATTCTTGCCCTCTGCTGCATGTGTGTGTGTTTTGGGGGGGGGGGG
>QEPC01005272.1:1069850-1096610 GCA_003113815.1 Sphenodon punctatus
CATCCCCCCTAATCTCCCTACGCACTCCTGCACGCGCTCTCCACTCCTCCTCTGTCCCCTCCCTCACCCTCCCTCGTTTCTCCTGCTCGCCTAACCACCTTCGCCCTTTCTCCCTCACTGTCCCCCATGCCTGGAACTCCCTCCCTACCCACAATAGCCTTGTCCCCTCCCTCCGCTCCTTCAAATCTCTCCTCAAGACCCACTTCTTCCTCGCCGCCTTTCCCTACGCCTGCTAGTCGTTCCCCAAATACTTCTGTCTGCCCTCCGCTGCAGACTACTGCAACCAACCTGATTGTAACCAAGCCAAGCACGTGCACCTGCGACTTCGCATCTGCCTGAATGTTTGTTTGTTTTCTCCCCTGTCTCTCTCCCTGTCCCCTCTCCCTGTCTCCCCCTCCTTGTCTTTTAGATTGCAAGCCACAGGCAAGGACCGTGTCTATTTCTATGTTCTGTAAAGCGCCAGGTACCTGGCCAGCGCTATACAAATGTTTATAATAATAATAATAATAATAATGATGATAGGCATTTGGCGAGGAAGATGGTGTAGGGTAGGGGGAGTGGGTTAGGGAGGCAGGGGGGTTATTTGTTCAGTGCCTTCCTTTTAATGTGTTTTGATTGTGTTTTATGTTTATTTATTGTTTTGTAAGCCACCCCGAGCTGCCTGGAGCAGGAGGGGTGGGGTAGAAATGTTGTAATAAAATAAAATAAAAATAAAATACATTATATACATCACCCATCCCCTCCCTTCCTCCATTCCCTGATGCGGTAGCTTACATGGGCAAACAGATATTGGGTTCCAGCAATATGCATATGTACAACATTACAGCTTCAATTAAGTTATCAGGGCTGGATATTGTCCCTTTGTGCAATATGTCTCCACAGGATTCCCCTTATATGCTTGGCATATCCAGTCTCTCTGGGGTTGTTGTCCTGCCTGTACATGGGCGTGGTCCTTGGGGATTGAACGGGCATGGGGTAGTCCAAGGCAGCACCCCTTGACTCGCATACATTATGCGGCAAGCAGGTGGCTTAAAAACTTAGGGCAGCTGTCTCTACCTTGAAGTCTATGTGCCCCACAATGGTTCTCCAGCACTGTTTCAAGGTCCCATTCAACAACAGTCCGTGCAGTGCTAAGGTGGTGGTTAAAATGCACCTACCTGTTTTTGCAGGGCACAGGATAGTCCTTCATGAGCCACCTCAGTAGGGGATAGGCAGGATCCCACAGGATGACTGGGCGCATTGCGAACCCCTCGATAACATTCATGGTGTGGTCACTGATGTCTCCCCTGTACATTCTGGCAAAGAATGGGGACAGCCAGAGGATCCTGGCATCATGGTTTCATCCCAAGCAACCAGCGTCCACATCTATGAACCGGTCACAGTCATCTACCACCCTTGCAGGACAATGGAGTGGAAACCATGGTAGTTGATGTACTCCTCCCTGGTGTGTAATGGCCTCAGTATTTTATTTATTTATTTTATTTATTAAGGCAGTGTGCATGTCATTGATGGCCCCAGTGCAATCCGGGAAACCCACCACCATGTAGCTTTTCTTGTTGGCCTTCCCTGGGCCTGTAATTTATTTTATTTTATTTATTTCGTAGATTTTTATACCGCCCCATCCTGCAATGCAGATCGGGGCGGTTAACAACAATAAAAAAAATGTCAAAAGGCTTGGGGCCAGGTGAGCTTCCTCCGGAAGGGAGTTCCACAGCCGCGGCCCTACCACCGAGAATGCCCGCTCCATCGTGGCCTGGCTGTTCATCCAGACCTTTGGGGGAGGGGGGTAAAGGGATAGGGGGTGGGGTTTTAAGCTGGTGGGTCTTATCTCTTTTCATCGTATTTATTGTCTTTGTTACCCCCGCCCTTTTTGTATATTTTAATCTGTTTTTATCTGTTTTAAACTATGTAAGTTGTCTTGAGCTGCTGTGAGGTTGGATGGGGTGGGGTAGAAATTATTAAATAAATACAAATAAATAAAATAAATTACCTGGTGCTGGTCTTGGTCTACAAGTTGTACCACTCAGTCAAGGAGCCCTGCCTTGATGGCCTCACAGAACTCCACCACTATGGTGGCCACGGTGGTGGTACCGACGCCGAAGTGCTGTGCTACAAAGCAACAGGATTCAGGACTGGTGCGCCTCCATATTGCTATGGCTACACCCTGTTCAATGGGGATTGGGACCCTCATTGGTGTGTGCTGTCTCTACACCAGTGTCCAGAGATAATCTGCTAATCTGAAGACGAGGTGTATCTCCATCAAGAAGTGGGTGATCCATGCAGCATCATCCCAGGTGTTGAGTACCCTCATCCACCACTGCCCTGCCCTGGGCACAATCCAGGGAATCTGCTGAATGGAAATTGCCAGGTAAATGCCCATTGATGTTTCTGTGATATGGCCTGACATGCTATGGGTGGCCCACTGCCCCTCTCTTGTACTTTCCATCCTATGGAGCTCTGTAAGAACCATAGCTGCACGACCTAATGGAGTACAGCCCTTCAGAGACTCCTCCTCCAGCTGGACCTGAAGAGTCTGGCCTGTTGGTTGCATAGTTGCTGGAACCTACTGGCTACTAGGTGTTGATGGTCAAAGGTGGACTGCATCAATGACTGGTGCTGTCTGTACCACTCCCCTGCACAGAGCAGGCTACGAGCAATGACCTGATCCTCATCCATGGTGTGCTAGACAGGAAAGAGCAGATACGCCAACTCAACCTCAGTGGTATTGTCTAATGTGCTGCTCAGAGGCAAACCAGTGCCAAATTGCTCATGGTTTGTGTCTGCCTATATAGGCCTGAATATTCCATTCACAGCTGTGGTGCTGATTTGGACTCCTTTCATCATGCCGCGGCCTCTTCATTTTGCACTGGTTCTGCTCGTTGTCATGGATGGGATGCTGTATCCCTCTGCACTTGTGTGGGTGGGTGGAGGGGTGTCCCATTATGGGGTCTTGTGATGGGATTACTGGCTTCAAGTTGCCTATCACACTGTGGGAGGTCCCTTGGGTGAGTGCCCAGCAGGTCATGTCCCTCTGCAGCCTCAGACCTGGTAGATGTCACGGTCCCATCCCTTGAGTTTCTTTGACTGGTTGAGCTTTGGGTGTCCCTGCCCCTCCCTGTTGTGCTGAAGCACAACTGATGGGTAATTCTGTGTGTGTTTCCTTTCCCTCCTCTCTGGGAATTGTGTTTCCTTTGCTGACCATTGCCTTTGGTGTCTGCATTCCACTCTTATCTAGCGACCTTGGTGCTATTCTAAGAGCCGTGGTGTGGTTTCATTTTCCACAGCTGTCTGTCTGTCTTTTCTCCAGGGCTCATACACCGTGCCTTTCCCCTTTGTTTGTGCTATGTCTGTGGGGCTGTCTTTTCCCCTGGGAATGGGTGCCCAGGGGAACCCATCTGTATGGGGAACCATGTTGTCCCTGGCTGACATATGTATTATTATTATTATTATTATTATTATTAGCATTTATATAGCACCAGTGATGTACCTGGCGCTTACAAAGAACAAGATAGACATGGTCCCTGCTCAAGAGCTTACATTCTAAAGACATGGGGAGGGGAGACAGGGAAGGGGAAAACAGAGGGAGAGACAAGAGATGTGACATTCAGGAGGATGCGAGAGCTCAGGTGCACGTTCTTAGCTTGGTTACAGTAAATTGGGAGTTTGCAGTTAACAGATGGGAATAATCCTGGGTGGGGACACTTAGCAGGAATTCAGAAGGGCAAAGCGGAAGAGGTGGGTTTTGAGGAGGGACTCGAAGGCATGGAGGATGGGGGCAAGGCGGATGAGGACAGGGAGACAGCACCTCCATCTGCTTGGGCATTCAGCGAGTGGGCCCATGTGCTCCCAATGGACCCATGACCTCGGCCTCTGGGTGATTGGATACAGTGCACTCTAGTGCTGAAACTCGGTCCTTGGTTTTCCTTGGAAAACACCAAGGATCAGGGCATTCAAATTTGATTTACTGAGTTCTGAAGTTTTAGAGGAAGGGCCCCTGAAACTTCAGAACTCAGAAAATCAAGTCCAAGTGCAGGGAAGGGGACCAGAGGTCAGCACTAGGCCCCTTCCCTGGCCCCCGCTGGCTGGAGAGGGAATAAGTCAGTGGGGGCCAGGGAAAGGAGGGTGGGAGCCTAGTGGGACGCCAGGGGTGAAGTGCTTAGTGAGACCAGGGGGTCTAGCAGGGGACTATGGGGTGGTTTACTTACCTTCCAGAGGGGTCCTGCACCGATGTGTGGCCTCTTCCCAGCTGGTAAGTTTGAAAATAAAAAAAATTCCACTGAGCATGCTCAGAAAGGCCTGAATGGCCCTTTCTGAGCATGCCAAGCCCTTTTCAAAGATGACTCTGGCAGAATCAGCAGGCCACCATCTTTTAAAAAGGCCAAGCATGCTCTGAAAGGGCCATTCAGGCCTTTCTGAGCATGCTCAGTGGAATTTTTTTTATTTTCAAACTTACCAGCTGGGAAGAGGCCACACATCGGTGCAGGACCCCTCTGGAAGGTAAGTAAACCACCCCATGTTTTGTTTTTTTCCCCCCAAACTTACCAGCTGGGAAGAGGCCACGTATCAGCAGAGGACCCCTCTAGAAGGTAACTAACCCCTGGACCTCCCTGTTAATTACCCCAACCCTGACCCCCCCCTCCCCCAGCCCTGGAACCTGTGAGTATTCACCTAGGGTCCAAGGAGCAACTGCTCCTTGGAGAATACTCACGAGGTTTTTTTTGTTATTCGGAACAGACCTCACACACCAGGGTGCCATGACTCAATGGGGGACTGAGGAGAGCATGATTTTATGGGAGATATGTGAGCTGCCTGATTTTGTCTGTGTCTTGAAACTGGGGGTCCTTTTCTGGTGCTGCTTGTCCTTGTGACCTTCTGGGTGTCCTGTGGAAATGGGGGGTCCCGCAGCGCCTGCTTCAACCAGATGCTTTAGCGGAACTATCTTGAGGATCCACTTGGCAGGCCCTACATACAAGAAGAGTCTCCTGCTGCTGAAATTCACATCCTATACAAGGTCTGGACTTGGCTGGATGTCCAAGTGGGTTTGACGATTGGAAACCATTTTGAGTCGCACTACCTGGTTGCTTTCCATATGGGGACTATGGGCTACCGGAGGGGTATGTGAGTTTTATGTGGAGCGGGCAGGTTTGCCTCCTCCCTCTTGGACTCTGCCCCTTTGGAACTGAACTTTATGTGGACCTTGTGGAACACATGGGCGGGGATGGGATGGCCATTGCAGCCCACCATCCTCCACCCTGGAACTGAACTTTGTGTGGACCTTGCTGAGGCTGCCCATGAATCCTTGGACTATGCTGCCTGGAGGCATGTAGGGCCCTGTGTCCACCACCCCTAGCTGTGCGTTAACACCTTCCACCCCCAGAACTTTGCCATGTGTCCTGCCCGTGTGAGGAACTGCTGCCCCTTGCTATCTACAGCATATGAATGGAGCTGTAACACCGGCCTGGCGCTGGACTGTTTTACCTCTTGCACTGTGAGTGTGCTTTGCTTTTCCATATATTTTTATTTCTCATGTATATATTGTTTTTTAATGTATTGTTATGGCCCTGTGGCCTCAACAGTAAAGACACTTGCTTTTCAACTGTCTGGTCTACATGGCCAGGTTCCCCTGTGACAGGCAGCCTGGTTTCCTGTTCCTCCCTCGCCCTCACAGAGTCCTGTTCTGGGTGGGTAAAAGAGGCTCCAGTGGCTTCTTTTGCCCACAGCCCGCCATGTCTGCATATCATGGTGGTGGCCATGGTTCCTGGAGTGGGGAGCGCCTGGGCTGGGCCAGTGTAATGTTTGTTTCCTGCCTCACTGTCACTTCGGTCTGTGGTGGTGACGGGACTGCTCTCTAGCTGTCAGGGGTCTACATCACATTTGTTCTGGGAACTGCACCACTCCAGACCAGGTGAGCAGCGCTTCTCCGAACCAGCTCCATCTGGTTTGACCCCTTGCCACTGTCATGTCTGAAAACACCCCTTGTATCTGTGCCCCTGCAATATCACTTCCTGGTTGCCCTACTGAATGCTAAGATGCTGTGTGGACAAGGTGGTGCTGTTACAGATTTACAGAATCCCACTGCTTCTTGGGCAAGTTAGAGAGAAGGTGCTAAGTGAATGTACACCAATAGCAGACAATTTAAGGGAAATAGCTGCCAGACTAGGTGTTAGTAGGTGGGAAAACTTAAGGGAAAAGGTTTGGTGGGGGACAGAAATAATAGATCCCAAAGTTAAACAGAGACCTAGTTTTTATGGTCACAACTCATCTAGAAACACAAGAACAGAAACTAGTTAACATGGGTACCTAGGCTACAATCCACAAAACACTTAGTCCAGAGCAGCCCCAATGAAGCCAATGGGGCTACTCTGGAGTAAATGGTTTGTAGCTCATGGCTCTAGTGAGTAGCTGGTATTGTGCAAGAGTAGTGAGCTAAGATTAATCTGACCCTGAGCTAAATACAATAATCTGAATTGTCTGGGGTCCATGGTGTCTGGCACAAAGCTTCAAGAGTGTGGTTCTGGGGAGAACAGCAATAAAACTCACCAATTTTGTGGGGAAAAACAACACTTTCCTTAAAATATTTTTGCCACCAGATTATGTTCACAAATGGTGAGAACAGGTGATGGATGTGGAAATGGGAGTGCAGGCTAATAGCATATGAAAGCTGTCTCTTCCAGTATTTGACTCTGGGGAAGTTAAGCATTTAACTCTGAATAATTTAATAATTGAATTCCATTGACTGCTTGCTCCCGTGCTCTACCCATCTCCACCCACCTCCACCCATCACCCACGCATGAAGCAATGGGCTCCAATGCTGGTTGCTCCATGCGTGGAGATGGGTGTGTACCCATGGGAACGGGTGTGCACCCACCGCAGCCCTTTGAAAAGGGCCTAAGTGTAAGCCATTCTGCTAAGAGTGTGCAGTGCATGCGCTCAGTGATTTCCATCTTGCCAGGCTGCTGCTATAACATTTCATGCAAAAGCTTTTCTGCCCAGCAGTGTGGCTTCTCAACTATGATACTACATTATGTTTTCATAAATAAGGTACTCTCGATATTTTCATAAAAAGAAAGATAGTCGCTTTTATAAATTTGTTCTTGATTGCACATAATATTTCATTGAATAGCCTGCTCTGTCTTCCTGAAGGGTCTAACAGTGCAATAAGATTTAATGAAAGGGGGAAAGAACAGGAAAAATCCATCGTTTGGGAGAGATCTCTGCCTATTAGTAACTGATAGGATGCAGGGAATCCCAGTCTCATGTGATATATATTCACTAACCACTATATCCCTATGCAGGATTCATATTCCTCTTGATTGCAAGCTTTTTAATACACTGTCAGACTACAACTAAAGTAAACAAGCCTTCCTACTAGTAAAACATTTATTGCATCATTGCCTATGAGTCACGGGCGCACATAGCTATTACCCATATATCTGGAGTGCTTCCACAGCACTTATGTACAAAACGGGCCAGAATATCCATCCAGAGAAATCAAACTCTTCCTTGTGTGTTTATTTCACCATTGTTTTGTACTTATAAGGAATTGTTAAACTAATTGTATTTTTGCCAAATTGGCGATAACATAATCCACCTACCACTGGCTAACTACAGAAGAAAATTAAACAAACGTTTTGCTGTTGTTAAACTTTTTTCCTAGGGGCTTGAGCTTCTGAAGCCAGAAGGTCACTTGGATTATGTATACAACATTGGTAATTGCATTCCTGACTTCCCAAAATGCCACGACGCTCACTATTTTCCAAACTAGCTTTGCAAACAATGACAATTACTGCCCAGACATTTTCAAACACAGCAGGTCATTGGCTCAGGCAGTGATGGAAACCCTAAAAAATATAAATATTTTGAAATGCAGTATAAATCAAATTTGTGCACTGGAGTAAGAGTGGTTGATCCACTTCTGTACAGCAAAATATGCTTTTATTTCAGGTGTCTATTTACTAGATGATGCTTTAAAACCAGGCCTATTTCTACTACTTAGGATAAGAAAGAAAACCAATTCAAGGTTACATAATAATAATAGTTCTATGATTATTCACAAAGCATATATACCCATTACATTCACTAATATCAAAACAGTGATAGAACATGTGATTTCCCCCCACCCAAGTTTTAATTTAGTTGACAGTAGCAGTCCAATAAGCAATATGAAATGTTACATTGGCTAGATGCTTCCCTACATTCATAGCAAATGTACCCAAAGGCTTGATCCTGCAAATATTCATATATATGCTTAACCTCATCTGAACAGTCCCAGTCAAGCATACCACTCATGTACATAAGTCATTGTAAAATTGGAAAATTGTGCCCGATTCACATTTGGAGATAGATGGCTGTGCTTCAGGAGATGTGGCCCCAAGGAGAAACAGTGGGTAAGGCCACGTAAGACATTATCCTACATTGGGCCACCTTACCCCACGCTAGTTTGCAATGAAGCTGACCATCAGTCTGCCCCAGTGCAGGCATTCAACTGCTATGCGACACATCCACTAGAAGGCCAGTGATGCATTGCAGGCTACTGTTGCCCCCCACGGGCCAATGTGGGGTAACAGGCCACCTCTCATCAGGCTGGTCCTGTGCAGCCTTGCCATGTGGCAAGGTCTGCCAGCACCATCGAGCAGCGAGTGTAGTTTTGCCATTGCTGTGCGTCCCCCATAGGCACCTGCCGTGTAGATGACTCCTCGGCCCTCCCCAGAGCATGATGAGAGTTGTGATGACAGCCCACCTGCCCGGTTTCCCTGCAGGTGCCAGGCTGCAGATTGTTTGAATTGCTCTCCCTGCTTGCCCAAAGTGTGGCAGCTGCATTAACCCGCCCCAGGGCGAGCAGGGGATATGGCTGTCCCTGTCTCATGTGGCTTTACTCAGTGTTTCTCTCCCACCCTTCCTCAGGGATTCCACTAAGACTGCGTTCCCACCTGTGGCAGCAGTGACAGCAGCAGGAGGTGTGAGGGAAGACGTGGCAGTGCGGAAGAGCCGGCCGACAGGAAAAGAGCCAGTGCGGCTTCTCTCGTGCATGTCAGGGCACGAAATCCTGCCCTGACATGTGCAAGAGAAGCCGCGGCAGATCCCCGTTCACACCGGCTCTTTTCCCATCAGCCGGCTCCTCCACGCTCCCACTTCTTCCCTCACCCCTCCTGCTGCTGCCACTGCCCCCGCAGGTGGGAACACAGCCTAATTGAGAGTTGATGAGTAAGACCTCAGGCACACAAGCTTGAAGCCTCTGGAGATCAGATGACATTAACAGAGCAATGTTCAAGTTTTTAGTTCCAGACGTGTCCAGTTTGTCTCTTTTGAGTGCTTTTACATCTCATTTGTTAACTAAGGGTACAGCCACATGAGATGCTAACCTCTTATTTGGGCAGTCGTACACCACTTTGGGCAGCATTGCCACATAATGCAGTGGCTTGTATGCCCAGCAGCTGCCAGATGTTCACCCTGCCCCGTGGTGGGGCAAGCAGCTGGCTGCTACATGCTGTGTCCTCCCCAAAAGGCCAGGGATGCAGTTCATAGTAGTGTTACCCAAAGTGGGTAACTCCCCAAATTGGGTTTCCAAGCCACTGCTTGTGGGCCCAGTCCCTGTGCTGCCCTGCCCCATGGTGAGGCCTGCTGGGACGGGTGAGCAACAGACGGGCATGGGTGCTATTCCCACATCTCCACGTCATGGCTGGGAGTGGGATGGTGGGCAGGCTTGGGGAAGGTGTGTGGGTTGGGCCAGACACCTGTGCATGTGGTTGGCACCTTGGCCTGTCCTAGGGTCTGGCGGGACATTCAACAGTGGCCTTCCTGGTTTCCACATGGGGGGAGGACTATGTGGCCTGCTCTCTCCTCACTGGCCCCAATGTGTGGTGGCTGCAGTTGCCCACATTGGGGCACTTGGGGAATCAGTCCTGCCCTGCTCATGTGGCTGTACCCTAAGTTACTGCATTAATTCAAAACATCTACCTATTGGCAGTTTTCAGGCTCTCGAACCCTGAAGTGCTGAATTCACAAGTATTTCTAAAGCAGTATGGAGAAGATCTGAGCATCCCAAGCTACTTGAATGATGTGTTTGCTGTGCCAGGCATGATCAGTTACTCTGATTGGTGCCTGTGCCAGTTTTAACAATTGCTGCACACAACGCAAGAAAACCATGGCAGTGTCCACACACAGCATGATGGTGACCACTGGACCAGGAATAGGACCAATAAATGCCTGGCATGAAGTATAGGACTCAGACCCTCATGAGTCATAATATAGACAGTAAGCATTTGACCTACAGAAGTGGAAGTGGTAGCTGCGCTGCAATTCAGCCCTATGTGGAGGGAAAGTTCCCCCTTCCTGTCCAGTAGGGATGGGCGAACAGATCGCGGTTTGGGTTTGGCCGTTCGGTTCGGCTGCGTTTGTTTTGTCCATTCGTTTCGTCCGCGTTCAGTTCGTCCGTTTGGTTCGTCCGTTCGGCTAGTTCGCCGAGTTCGGGTTTGGCCGTTCTGTTTGGCTGTTTGGTTAGGCTGTTCAGTTCGGCCATTCGGAATATGTTGTTATGGGTGTTTTTTTGTTTTTTATATGGTTTTTTGGTTTTTTATTGGGTTTTATATGGTTTTCTTTTTTTTTTTATTTGTTTTTTTTTTTTATATGGGTTTTTAATTTTTTTTAATCTAATATTATATATATCTATCTACACTAAATCTAACTGCTATTAACTATTCTAAATGCTATGAACTAAATGGATTATCTANTGACTACACCTCCCTGTCATGTTTGACCTTCCAGTGAACCTTTTTTTGCCACCTGAACTCACCCGAATGCAATCCGAACTGACCGAACTGTTCGGCTATTTCGCCGTTCGGTTTGTTCAGTGTGTTCGTGTTCGTGTTCGGTTATCTGAACAGGCCGAGTTCGGGCCAAACTCCGAACTTCCGAACCGTGTCCGCCCATCGCTAGAAGCAAAGTGTAGGACTGAATGGTCAGTTTTCACAATGGAGAGATGTAAAAAGTGGTGTGCCCCAGGGATCTTTATTGAGACCGGTGCTGTTTAATGTATTAATTAATGATCTGGAAAAGGGCATTAAGAGTGAGGTGATCAAATTTGCAGATGACCCCAAGTTATTCAAGGAAGGTAATTAAAACATGAGCAGACTGTGAAGAACTGCAACAAGATCTTATGAGACTGGGTGCCTGGGCATCTAAATAGCAGATGAGATTTAATGTGGACAAGTGCAAAGTGATGCACATAGTACAAACTATGAGTACACAATGCTGGGTACTAAGCTAGGAGTTACCCCTCAGGAAAAAGATCTGGGAGTGATTGTGGACAATACACTGAAATCCTCAGCCCAGTGTGCAGCAACAGTCAAAAAAGCAAACAAAATATTAGGAGTTATTTGCAAAGCGATAGAGTATAAAACTGAGGATGTCAAAACGCCTCTATACAAATCAATGGTGTGACTGCACCTGGAATATTGTGTTCAATTCTGACCACTCCATCTCAAAAAAGGAATAGCTGAACTAGAAAAAGTATAAAGAAGGGCAGTGAGAATGATAAAGGGTATGGGATGGCTTCTGTACAAAGAGAGGCTTGACAAGCTGGGTCTCTTCAGCTTAGAAAAGACTGAGAGGGGACATGATAGAGGTTTATGACATCTTGAGTAGTGTGGAACGAGTAGATAGAGAAGGATTATTTACCCTCTCAAATAGTACTAGAACTAGGGGACACTGCATGAAACTAGCTGCTGGCAGATTTAAAACAAATAAAGGGAAGTACTTTTTCACTCAACATATAATTAACTTATGGAATTTGTTGCCAGAGGACGTTGTCAAGGCTGGGTATAGCTGGGTTTTAAAAAGGCCTGGATATGTTCTTGGAGAGTAGGTCCATTAATGGCTATTAACCAAGTAGCTTACGGGATGAACTTCTTACTGTCAGGAGNGTGTTGCCACCTAGTGTCCATGGTTAATACCCATAGGGCAGACTACGGTAGTCTTCTCTAAGCACCCTCTTATCATAAACCACTCTCTGTGTTTTCCTAAGAGTCCTTGTCTCTATTTGAAAACAGTTTTTGTCTCTTACTACGGAGGGTTGTTCAATCGTTATCTTTTTAGCTTCTTCCTGTCTTGGATTATAGTCCCAAACCAGATCTTTCAAACTCTCAAAATTGGCTTTTTCACAATTGGCGCTATTCAGTGTAATCCCCTTCACCTTCATGCACACTTTACCATTACTCAGCTTGTACCCATATGTTTTAGGACCTCCTGAAGCATATTCTACATATTCTACAATGTGTTGATTTGGGGGAAGTTCGCTCATCAGTTCTCCTAAATAGTCACTGAGAGGAGGATCCCACTCCCCCTTGCAGCTCACGTATATGACAGAGTCTGTATCATGGTAAGAACAGCACTCCTGCAAACCTTCTAGCACTCTGTACAACTCCAGGCATGCGTAGGCAGTTGTAACAGCTGCTATAAAAATATTGGTGGTGCTTGAAATCACGCAACGCTCCTTAGACTCTTTCCAGAACACACAGGCTGCATCCTCCCCCAAGAACTCGCAAGAAGAAATAATGTAGTGGGGGGAAAACACAAGCTGAAAAAGTTCTTCAGGATATCTAACAACAGCCATGTTACCCAGATTAGACCTTTGCACAAACTTTCCCCAGAAAGAATTAAGGTAGAGTTTAGCGATACTACATTTTGCGGGGTTCATCTCAATATGATCGGGGCATAAGCGTACCCCTTCTTTCTTATAGTACTTCTCAACATAGCTAGCCGGTTGCTTCTCAGTAGTGCACCAGCTGGGATAGCCAGAGGCCTCCTGTTTATGTCTGAGATGAATGTTTATGTAGTCAGCAAACAGCTTATCAGACTTGTTTTCAAAGTGCCAGACTTTGAAGATTTTTCCCACCCTGTACCCCTTCTTCAGAGCGACACTCAACTCAACGGTGGCCCATGTCCCCTCCAGCGCTCTCTCCTCCTCTGTGTGAGAACAGGGGGTTTGCTGCANACCTCCCTGTCATGTTTGACCTTCCAGTGAACCTTTTTTTGCCACCCGAACCCACCTGAATGCGATCCGAACTGACCGAACTGTTTGGCCATTTCGCCGTTTGGCTTGTTCGGTATGTTCAGTATGTTCACATTCGTGTTCGGTCGTCCAAACAGGCTGAGTTCGGGCCGAACTCCGAACTTCTGAACCGCGTTCGCCCGTCCCTACTGTCCAGGACCTTCTACCTGCTTTTTCCAATCACTTTATTGCTGAGGTTTGGGTTCCATACCTGTCTGTCAGTTGAATCTCCCTTGAGGGGTCACCTACTCAACTAAATTCTCCAGTAACATAAATGTTCATCTTCATAGTTTCTTAGGGCCTTCATGCCTGGGGTCATGTGATGACAGAGAAATCTAAACTTACTTTTTAAAATGAAGCTTGTGCACTAATGGTCTGAAGAGAAAAATGGAAATTGTTGAACCATAAAGGCACCAAATCCAGAAAACAAGACAGATCTGACTTTTTATTATTTTTTAAAAAATCTTGTGTTCTGCACGTTGATCACATGCGGTGTTGTCAACCCTAAATGTTATCTTCTGCCTATGTCTTTCATGTTAGGCCTGATCCTGAAAACACTTGATTTCACATATATTCACTCATTGATTTCACATGTATAACTTTGTAAGATTGGGGCTTTGACCTAAGAGAACAGTAAAAAATCAAGATTAAAATTTCCACAAGAGAATGCTTAGTTTAGTTCAGCTTTTCATTTGAAACTAAGAACAAACATAGTATCATACTTTCTCCCTTGTACTTATACAGACTTTTAAATGCTCTAGTTCATCATATAGTATCTCAGAGGTGAACAAGTTACAGCTAATTAGTTTGTTGTAATTTACAATTCCAAAAGAAAGCTTTAAGAGAAAACTCAGTAAGGAGCAGTATCATTGACAAAATGCTTGTGAAGAACAGTTTGTCCAAGCCAAATGTTATCTACTAATTGATAGGGTTACATTGTTGAAACCATCTTATCTTAGGTAAACAGCCCTTTCAGGAAACTCTGAGCCAGAAGAGACAAAGGAGATGTTTGAAATTCTGTCTGCTGTAGAAAGTTTTGTTTTTATAATGCCGTTTGATATCCAGACTAGATTTAAAAAAAAACAAAAAAACAACAACTACACAGTGATGGCACAGACAAGTTTTTCTGAACTGTGGGCACAATTAATTGATTTTAATGGTGGAGAATTCCACCCTGTGTTTTGATTTCTGATTTCTCTAATATTGTTCACGGTGGAAAACAATACTTTGGATATTTAACAGTGATTGAATGTACAGTGATGAAAACATAGCAGAAACAATGTATTTTTTTCCTTCCTGTGATATAAATGCATATGTTTAATTTGTCTCTTGTGTCCTTTGCTATTAAGTTCAGGAATCATTATGAAATCCATCACCATAATATCAGTGCAGAATGCTAAAATTAGATGAAGGGGAAAACAAACAACAACAACAAAACAAAAGCCATTTGTAACCTTTTTAAAAGCTTTTTTCAGTATCAAGGGCTCAGTTCTGTTCATACTTGAAGATAAAAGTAATAATGAAATTTTCTTCAATAGCAGGAGGATTGATCCTAAAAGTAGGGGAAGGCAGGCTACAACCATGATGCACAAACAACAAATGAAAGTAGGCCCTGAGCTTCAGTAGGGCTACTCTGTAGTAAGTGATCTATTTTCACAGCATTGGAGGACATCACAGTAGAATGGGGATCCCAGATGTTTGGAAGCAATGAACACCTGTCTGGCCTCAAACTTTCTTGACAGCCACCGTGCATCTGATGGAGATGGCTGGGACTCAGTCAGCACATGCTCTCATCACCTTGCTTTGTAGGTGATGAATTGGAAGAGCTGTCACAAATCAACGTGACAAACTAAATACTAACAAGTCACCAGGGCCAGATGGTATTCACCCCAGAGTTCTGAAGGAACTCAAATATGAAATTGCAGACCTATTGTTAGTAATATGTAACCTAGCGCTTAAATCTGCCACTGTTACCTGAGGACTGGAGGGTGGTAAACATAACCCCGATTTTTAAAAAGGGATCCAGAGGTGATCCTGGAAACTACAGACCAGTACTGCTGGGCAAAATGGTGGAAACCATCATTAAGAACAGAATTGCTGGGCATGTTGATAAACATGACTTAATGGGGAAGAGTCAACATGGATTTAGCAAAGGTAAGTCATGCCTCATTAATCTGTTGGAATTCTTTGAGGGTGTAAAAAAGTATGTGGACAAGGGAGACCTGGTAGATACAGTGTACCTGTATTTCCAGAAAGCATTTGATAAAGTCCCACATAAAAGACTCTTGAGAAAATTAAGAAGTCATGAGTAGAAAGGGGGACACTAGTCATCAAACTGATTTTATCAGTTTGACAGGTCACGTGGGGTCCTACGTCAGCGGAAGTCCTGCCTTCCTGGGGCCGTAAGTCCCGCCTTGGGACAAAAGTGACATGGGTAAGCAGAAGTAATGCAGAAGGGGGTAATGCTTCTGGGTCAGGGAGGCAGGAACCGAAGGTTCCCGCCCCCCTGAACCTGGAAGGTCCTTATGCTTGACTTTGGGGGGGCTCTGCTTGTGGGTCAGGGTGGCTGGAACCGAAGGTTCTAGCCTCCCTGAACCCACAAGGTCCTTTGAAGAGGGCCTTGCAGTGCCTCTATGAACTCAGGAGAGTGAGATGGACCAGTAAGTATGGGTTTTGTGAGGATCAGAGCAACTTTATGGCGCGGGGTTCGGGGTAGAGTGAACTGCAGCGATTGGGTCATGTAACCCCTCTACAAGCTCAGCAGGGTGAGGTGAACCATTCAGAGTAAGTTTTGTCATCCTAGCCCACTCCATCTTGGAGAAAACCTGGTCCAATGGGGTGGGCTTTCCGGGGTAGGATGAGTCGCAGAAAGAGGATCATGTGAGGGTTCAAATGACTCAGGAGTGTGAGCTGAACCAATCGGCGAAGGTTTCATTGTTCTAACCTGCCTCATTGCAGAGATCTGACCAATCAGAAAGGTTTGTGGTGCTCTAGTCCTGCCCCCTAGGGGTATGAGAGAGGGGGCCGCCATTTTCTGCTACAGAAAGCAGGGAGCCAATCGCTACCACTTACATGGAAAAACTGCAATGGCTTTCTATGCTGATACTATGCCTGTGAGGCCTATGGAGTGGACTAAGTCTCCAAAAGTAGTGAGACGGTTATACAGAAAATGCTATATTTCCAGTTTGGAGGATGATGGTGAGAGCGGGCCTCTGACTAAGGTTCTTTTTAGCACCCTGCTTCATAATGAAGAAACCCTTATGGGAATGTCGACTTCCACTGAGATCCAAGACGCCCTAGATTTGGTAGAAAAAGAAATATCCCCAGCTCAAAATTCTGAGGTAAGAAAGATTTTTAGACGGTTTAAAAAGGCTTCTTTCCGTCTAGAAATGTGTCACAAAACATTGCTTTGTAAAAAGACTGTTGGCTCATTAGTGCTTTTAAATCTTGTTCCAGGAATTTTTTGAAGGCCCTACAGCGCTCCTCCCTGAAGAGGCTAAACCCCAAGCTGAAGGTTTGGAGTGTTTCTGTCCTGAGAGGAAAGATGAAAACCAGGAGCCTCATATTATTCTGCAAAAGCAGCTTGGNCAGGAGCTGGGAGTGAACAACGGGGAATGGATTGCCCATTGTGACTGTTGGTTCTTCTCCCATGCGATTGAGATTGGTCACTGTCAGAGGACAGGATGCTGGACTTGATGGACCATTGGTCTGACTCAGTATGGCACATCTTATGTTCTTATGGGCCCATCATGGGTACACAAGGCAGACAACTTAGATCCCTGCTGTTAGCTCACTGCTATCTTCAAGATGTGTGTGAGAAACCATAATACACATTAGCTGCAGTTTCACAGACAGCACATGCATTGCAGTCAACCTGCGAAATGGTCATGGTGGAACTGCCAGCTGGGAATGAAGACTGTTTTGCTATAAGCCCTGGCTGATTCCTTGGACCAGGTGTGGAAACGAATGGAAAAGTCAAAGAAAGCATGATATTGAATTGCACATAGAGAAGTGTTACATAGGACTGTATGATTGACTGTGACAGTGTTCATACACTGGTGGTACTATGTAAGAATGGATTGTACAATTCTGGAGCCCTTGTTAACAGAAGAAAAGTCCACTAACTAGAAGAAATTCAAGGAAGAGTAACCCAAATGCTTAAACAGCTGGGATAAGGTTATTGAAGTTTTCTGTTTGCTTTGATTTCTTGATAATAGCCACAAATCATTTTCTCTAAAATAAAAGCTAATTTGAATGATGTACTTCTCATCATTTGAGAATATTCCAATATCAAATTTTCTGAACTCTCACAGCTTCAAAAAGACATGGCAAATGTTGATGAAATTCAGTGCTAGAAAGCCTAGGAAATACAGTGCACCTCATAATTCCATGATGTGCTGTAGGCTTAGATCCCAGGACTTCTGTTTATGGTGAGGATGTACTGCACTATGCTAGAGAAACATTTCATTACCATTCAGCTGCTCAATACTCATGGCATGATGAGTTAAAAGTTTGTTGGTGTATTGGATATAGTTAATATTTGTGCTTGCAGAATTTTACCACCAGTATGTCAATGAACAGATAATGCGTCACAAGAACCATTCTTAAAAGCTGCAGTTTTATTTGACTAAATTATCTAAGTTAAGAACAAATCTGTGCCTGGTGTAGGATTTCACTGCATCAAGTGTTACAATATTTTTGTTTTCATTACAAGCAGGAGGATGCACATAGAACAAGTGTTAGGAAACATGGCAATAAATTAGAATATAATTTACAAAAGCAAATAATAATAATAATTAATAATAAAGTAACAGTGTACCACATTAATACTGAGTATAAAATAATATGCAACTAATCACAATAATACAAAGTACTTTCAGTCTGTATTGTTAAGGATATCTATGGGACATTCACACCGTTAATAAGGATCTTTTCAAAATGAACTGTTTCTGGGTGTTTAGGTTTATTTGTAGGCATTTTTTCCTTTATTTAGGATTTCCTCACAATTTGGTGATATTACTGAATGAAATACTGGCACCAGATTTCTGTGTATTTAATATGCTATTATTTGATTCCTACATTGTCATCTTTTATGCCTTTACAAATCATCTTGTCATTATTTAGGAATATAACACTTTTAATAACATTTTAGCTTAGATTACATAGAGGCTACAGTGTAGCAGCAGCAATGTTCT
The DNA here is from genome assembly GCA_003113815.1 of Sphenodon punctatus. Taxonomy (NCBI): domain Eukaryota; kingdom Metazoa; phylum Chordata; class Lepidosauria; order Sphenodontia; family Sphenodontidae; genus Sphenodon; species Sphenodon punctatus. The sequence continues at coordinate 1,088,094 of QEPC01005272.1, forward strand.
GTGCTGTGGAAACCAATGTTTTTCCTTTCAATTAGCTTTTGATTTCAGGTCTTGATCTGAAGTGTCACCTTAGTTTGTAAAGCAGATACATTCTGTGTTTTGTTCCCTTTAACAATGCAAGGCAATAGGTGCGGCAGCCACATGAGGTGCAGACGGCCTGATCCCCATGTGGCCTGTGGCAGGCAAGCACAGCTGCCACACTACAGGGCCAGAGCAGAGAGCAAGGCAAACAGTTCAGTCCAACCCAACCCTCCCTTCCCATTTCCACCCCCCATGGGGGAGGCAGGCAAGCAAGTGGGCAGGCAGGTAGTGTCATGGCCACTGGCACGCAGACAGCCATCCAACCCTGCTCCACTTCCCTTCCCTCCCCCAGCCTGCTCGCTATCCTGCCCCCGACTGAAATGTGACAAGGTGGGAATGCAGGCAGTGCCCACCATTCAAAGCCCCATGGTGGACTTCGCCACAGGGCAGGACAGATGGGACTGGTCCCATGAGCTGAGGCAAACAACTGAACATTGGGCAGCCATACTCCACTTTGGGTAAGGCTGCTACATGCTGCATCCCAGTCTTTTTCTGAGGATGCAGGATGTAGCAGCCAGCTACCCACCCAGCCCTGTTGTGAGGGTGAACATCTGTCGGCCGCTGGGCACACAATGCACTGCTGCGCATGACAGCAGTGACTGATAGTGGCGTAAGGCTGCCCAAACCGCAGTAGGCATCTCGTGTGGCTGTACCCAATATTTTTCCAGAGAGTTCCTTAAATTCCAATCTCAGTGCTGTTTTATGCTGCAAAGTAAACACTGGACTCCCTAGTCTTCTAGCACCAGTAAGACAGCAAAATGTGTCTGTGAAAACATTCTTTGCAATGTTAATGTCTTAAGCGAGGTAAAAAAAAAAAGGAGAGTTTTGTCTGAATATAGAATCACCCTTCTTAATTAAAGATACATTATTTGTGCCTTGGAGAAAACCAGACTCTGGTCATTTTTACACAAGATGGTCCCACTCATGTCCGTGCAGATCTGCTTTGTGGGCATGAGTGGGTGCCGCCTGTATGCATGGCACAGCTAGTGAGTGGGGGTGCGTGCACGGTCCCATGACCCACGCATCTCCACTCATGGAGCAACTGGTGAAAATGGAGGTTGCTCTGTGAGTGGGGATGCATGGGGGGGGGGGGGATCAGTGTGTGACTGTGCACTGGCCCTCCTGCACCGCCCCCGCTTCTGCGGTACACGCTGGTCCCCCCCACACCGTGGCACGTATAAAAACAGCCTCTGACAGAAAGAAACCCTTGCTTGGAAATGCTATAGCCACGCATTTCCCTTTTACCATATTTTTTATGTAGCCAAGGCATGCTAGCACCAAGGATGCACAAAGGCCATAGAGAGGTTATTTGCTCATTACGGAAGAGCTATACGCTGCCCATGACCCATGCATGCAGTTAGTTAAACAATTTGTTATTGTTTTTACTTTATTGACATCAGTTTCAGCAGGAGCTGTGTACATGAGGACTGAGAGCAGCAGATGGCTCTGTCTGAGTAAACAAGCCTACTGGAAACAAAATCCACTAGTCACAGGTGTGAGGAAGTGAAAAATACTGTCAAGAGGTAGAAGATGACAGACTTTTTATGGTCATGGATAAACAAGCTACACAGAAAAATCCCATGTGCAGATTGTCAAAGGTATTTTTTTTTAAAAGTACAAGCATCCTATTAATAGTCTCCATTTTTCTTTGTTAATTCACATTCGTAAATAGTGTGCACCACATTTCGCTTACTATAATTTGTTAAATACACCAGCACATTTAGATTTCATGTAAATGTGATAAAAACTTAGTTCATCCAATAAAAGAGTACTTTTTTTAAAAAAAAAGTGCCATTTGAGTTTTAGTGTTAATACAAAGTGGTGGTGTTCACATCATTTTAATTGCACTACAATAAAGGAGGCAAGTTGGACACAAAAGCACATTCATCAAGTACCTGCTGCAAATTACAAGAGTTCAAGTACAATATAATAATACAAACAAGTACCCAATTTCCTTATTTCTTTGTTGAGTCTTTCAGAAGAAGGAAAGGGGAAGAAGAGCAGGTCGATAAGCTTTACTCAACTCTAGATTCTGGAATCTTACTTGCCCAAGGAGCTTGATTTCACATTTAAATACAATTCAGAGTATTAATAAATGTATGCGGTTAGTATTGAAACTATGGCAATGTGACATAGAAGTCCCTCAAAGTCTTTTTTTTTTTTGGCTGTAATCCTTGTCCACTCTGTAAGAGTCTCCAAACGTGCAGGCTCATGCTCTGTCTCCCATAAATAAATGCCCTTCTATGGTACCAAAGCAAGGAACATCTGACCCACTGTAATTTTCAGCAAAGTTTGCAGAAAGAGCTGCCTTATTATGACACAGTAGGTTTACCATTTGCAGTGAAACTTCTGATGATGGTAAGCACGCAGGGGTAACAAGTAAAACACAGCAAGATATCTGCAAAGTTGATGCCTCTGTGTGGCTAGTGATGCAATTAATAAGGAGTTGGAGTCGTAAGATACAAGCCTTGGGCATCCTGTTGCGTGGCAGTGAAGTACTTGGCAAATGTTCTTCACTGCTATTGGAGTCTGGCTTCTCCATGAAATTGATTTCCCCCCCCCTTTTAGTGGAAATCTCAGTTTCATTGTGCAATGCAAGATGGCTATGTATTTGTAGCACAGATTTCATAGACGTTTGTTTCACACACATGTGCAATAACTGTTGCACCTCTTAAAAGTAAGTCCCTCATGGTTGTTCTGTTTAGTATAACTTTATATATGGCTCACAGCAGTGTTCAGGAAATATGGATTATTCCTAAAAGAATTCAATGAAATGAAGAAAAAAATAAAAAAATTCTTTCACTTCTGATTTATAATTGTTACTTAAATAACACTTCCAAGCCCATTTTTAATTTAATTTGTGGTGCTGTGTACTAAGATAAAATAGTTAACATTTTAAAGCTATGATTTAAGATTTTTTTATTCTTCTTTACTTCCATAATAGACCCAGTCATAACAGCTACAATTTAAACAGTTTTAAATATAAATGGATTCAGTGTCATTGCTAAGTCCATAATAAAAAATATCTTAATGGTCCAAGGAGGTAAACAGACTATTGGATTTAGTCAAAAGAACACAAATGTTCCACAGCAAGCTATTCTATATGTGTCATGTGGATCTTTCCAATTTGGCATGCCCTCCTTATACTGTGTCCAGCACTTTGGATGAATAAATCCCACTTCACAGAAGTTAAAATAATAATGAAATCCTGTCAGCTGGAGCTGACCAGTGGTTACATTTTCCACAGGGTAATGCATTTGCAAGGATGTCAATCCTATTCCGCTGTGTAGCCCTCTTCGATGGATACATTTCTGCAATGAAATAAAAAGGCATTCTCTCTGTTTCTGTGGGTCAGTGTCCTTGGCAGGTCTTGCAACACATCTGTCTGAAGTATGCTCGGCTGCAGAATCTGAACTTCAGCACCAGTGGGCAATAAGCCACCTTGTTCACATCTTTGCACTCTAATGATTGAGGGCACAAAAAATAAATAAAGAGAAGCACATAAATCATAAGGTACAAAAGAAAAGCATGCTTCTAATGTGTCTGTTCACCTTGTCCTCTATGTAACTGTTCATTCTGGGACAGCCAATTAGATACAATATATTTTAAAAACGAATAAAAGTGTCTGCAGGGCATCTGTCCCAGACATTTATAACTGTGTCCTCAATGTCTTTAAAGAATTACCATTTGTTAGCTTAAGTGATCACTTTAGACAGCTATGAGTAATACCTCTTGTAATACTTTTATAACTTCTTTGTCAGGAGTTATTTTATTTCTCAGTGAGAGGTCAGGTTATCCAAAATCTAATCCAAGTTACATTGTTTGGTATAATGTCTGGGATTTTAGCTAGAAGATACAGTGCTAGCAGCATCTTCAGCATTACTGCTCATGTTCCCAGCTACAGACAGCTCTAGCGTAAGTTCAGTGACTACAGCTTGGTTGCATTTATTGTATTGTTCCCATACAACTTTTTGCTTTAAGGTGGAAGACAAGACATTTCAACATGTGAAAATAACACAGGAGCCATTTGCATAGTTACTTCTCCTCTTACTGAGGTCACCTTAGCAAATAGCAACGGACAATATCAAATTAGGTGGGAAAGAGCTTCCCAAGAAAAAAAGAAGAGAGAGAGAGAGAGAGCAAGGGATATTTCCCCACCATACTACAGCAAATTTCTTTTCACACACAACCCCCCTNCTGTATGAGGGAGAAGCTGCATGCAGACTGTGAAGGCTGTGTTTTTAATGCTCCTGCCCAAATGGCCCATGAATGTCTGACATGGACTTCTGAGGACAGGAATAGAAAACTTAAAGTAATTTGTGATAACCTGTGCTTGCAAACCATCTTTCACGTTCAGATGATGTTGGGGTACGCATTGCGTAGTTTATGTATCAGTCAGGACAGTTTTAATCTTACACTTATGCTGTTCTGTAAAGTGGATTCCTCTTCTGATCCTGAAAGCATGTTGGAAGGATTGATCAATCCTGCTGATACCTGGGTGTTAGATTTTGTAGAAATCATGGTTAGAAAAAGACACTTTAAATCCTTTTTTAAAAAGAGGAGTGTACAAGAAAATTGAGCATTGATGCATACCTAGAGATGTTGTAGTGTATTACACAGATCTGTAAATAAAGTTATTTAAAACTGGCTTTTATGTTTTTTCTGAAACTATTCAATACTACAAAATGTAACAAAAATTGTCAAACATGCTTTAGATGCAAACCCCAAAACATAGTTTGGTTAACCCTTTTAGATTTTACAGTTATGTGAAAAGAGAGAGCTTTTTTAGGTCATTTGAAAAGAAAATACAAATGCCTTGAAATGGAGCTGGTTGTAGACTTGGGTCTTTCAGACTAGCTTTGATTAAGTAGACAATAGGTCTGTCCCACCAGTTTTATTGAACTCCATGGGACATTTCCCAACTGTCTATACTTTCCCCACCCTAAGCCAGTTTTTAAAAAGCTGGGCATTGCTACATTCCATGCAAGGTTGGGTGTGGACTTCTAAACAATGCCATGATTGGATCTTCCCTGGGAGCTGAAATCTGCATAGTAGATGTAGCTGGAATTGCATTGAGAATGGGCTTTGCTTCATTCCATGCAAGGTTGGGTGTGGACTTCTAAGCAATGCCTTGATTGAATCTTCCTTGGGAGGTGAAATCTGCATACTAGATGTAACTGGAAATTTGCATTGAGAATAGGGAGTCACTGCCCATTGGTTAACCGGAGATGGTCTAGGTAGAATGAACCCGCCTATGCATCCCCCATTGGTTAGTTGGAGAAGGTATGGGATCAATTTCCATCTGCATCAGAGATGGAGGGTGTTGTCCAGAGATGGAAAACTTTCCTCACACCCATTGTTAGTCGGAGAAGCGGTAAACACCCCACAAGAAGAGTATATAAAGGAGGCCAGAAGCCAACGTCTCTTCAGATTAGAACTGAATTTCACTAGCATTTTGCTGTGAGGTTCAGGGGCTAACCTTCTTCCATACCAGTGATCTCAAGGAAAACTCTTCAGCTTCTACCCAGAGAACTCAAGGAAACCTCTGCATCAGGGCCCAGCCTTCTGCCCCAACCCCCCTGGACAGGTAAGATACTCTGCGGGTCTCTTTAAGGGAAGGGGGTGGGGTGGCTAGCACAGTGGGTTTGGGGATGGTAACCTGGATGTGAGATGGTTCACCCCATTGGGGTAGTTCCATTTGGGGGCAGCGGCTTTATGAGTTGTCGCTCAGGGCAGTTTCCATTTAGTTTTTTTGCCCCCTTATGAGTTCAACCCCCATAGAGGCTTTATGCTGTTGGGGGTAGTTCCATTTGGGGGCAGCGGCTTTATGAGTTGTCGCTCAGGGCGGTTTCCATTTAATTTTGTTGCTCCTTTATAAAAAGTACCCCGTTCATCCCAGGCGGGTTGAGGAGTAGACTGCCTTAATTTATCCAGCAGAAGTTCAGCATTGACCTGATACTACTTACTAACCCCCCTCAACACATCCTGAATTATCGGGTCTGACCCCGCAATGTGTTCAGAGTGGGGGAGAAGGGATGTATCATCTGAAGGGGGCATCTGCAATGTGAGTCTCCCCTTCTCCACATCCCCCTGCTTCACCAAAGTTAAATATTTTTAACGTACAGAAGCATACTGATTAGCTTTCTCATACTCCCCCAAGTCAGATCTTTGCAGAATGTGTTTCATTTCTNCCCCCCCCCCCCCGCAAAACAGAGGGAAAGGCTAGCTGGGAAGAGACTTATATATATGTGGCTTTCCCCAAAGCATGAAATTGAATCCATTCACTCTTCCTCTTGACTTATCTTTGAGTATGTTCAATAATCACTTTGAGATGGTAAAAAAACCCAAGAGTTTTCCTATTCAGTATTTCCTCCTCTTTCCTTCCAACTCACCCTCCATTCCAGCTCTCCTTATTGTCACTCCACCCAGAGCTCAGTTCTATACTGTGCCTCTTTTGGCCATGCACAAGAAGAGCAGAGCTGGGCTATAGCTTATATTAGGAAAAAAAGGCTATAGACATGGACTGAGTGAAGCCCATCCTCCCTTCATGTGTACAACAAATCACAAAGCCAACTCCAGCTTTTATGGTGGAACATTTACTACAGAGCAACTCTGCCCCGACTGGGAAAAGATCTTTCCTTTCCCCCACGCTGCGAGTGCATACCCATGACTCAGGCTGGGCGACTGGCTGAGGAAATGCCCCTGCACACGCACACGCACACGCACACGCACACGCACACGCACACACACCACTCCCAATGTAGTTACACAGCATCATGTTTCATACATACATGCCTGAAAAAGAGAATTATAGGGCAATGTTTGATGCTGATGTTGTACTCTAACTTTAGCAAATTGCCTCACTTCATGTGTAGGAAAATGCACATATAGTGGCAAGGCAAAGCTCACAAGTTTGCACTGCAAACTAAAAGGTGGAGTCGAAAAGATTTGGCTTAATTTCCCTGCAGTAAGTTAGTCTCTAAAGAATATTGTGCTGTATTCCTCTCATATGATACTATTAGATACTACCATCTTCCCTTAACCTCTCTAGAATTCAAAGTCATAAAGAAAATTTAAGAAAAGCAAGTAAAGTAGTATGGGGGCTTATCCACATTTCAGACAATCTGGCTTACTATGGGTATTTTCAGACGTTACGAGATCACGCTCAACCACAGTGAACCACGCTCAATTCCACGGCGGGGCCAAAGAGCCCGGAACGTCTGTTCGGCGCCCGCCAGATGTTCATCACGCTCAATACCCACATGGGGTCAATTTCAACCATGCTTCCTGGGCTAGCCGGGGGAATATCCCGGGAAGCGTGGTCAAAGAGATCCCAACAGGGAACCAACAAAAAGTAACGTCTGGATGCCAATCACCCATTGGAACGAAAGGAAATGAGCCCCAGCTGTGGACAATGCATGCAGCATCACTGCCAGGCAACCAGCAACAACACAACCACCGGAGGGAGATTTAAAGGGAAAACCGCAGCAGGCAAGTGTGGCGGGATGGAGCGAGGCAGAGGAGAGCGGCGGGAGAGAAAGCAAGGGGGGAGGAGGAGGAGGAGGCAGGGGCAGCGGTGGAGGGAGCGAGGTGGAGGAGAGGGAGCTGGGGGTCATGCTGACCATGGAGGAGGTGCAGGGACAACACCCACAGCAACTGGGACATGATGCCCCGGGGACAACAGCCGGACCAGGGGAGGCGGAGGCACCCAGGAAATGGGTAAGGGGAATTAAGGGGAGGGGAACAGGGGGCACAGGGGCACCCGGGGGGGCACAGGGCACGCCCGGGCGACTGGCATGGAGGAAGGGGGCACCCAGTGAGGGGGCCCGACCTGCACCCAACCCTATACCCCCCCACCCCCTGTCCCCACAGACACGGAAGAGCACCCAGGCGGATGAGCCCCCGGAGGACACCGGCCCTACCTGGGTGGAGGTGGAGGAGGAGGATGACCCACAGTGGAGAAGAAGGAGGAAGGCATACCACAGAGGGGGCCAGTGGGGCCTCCAGGAGACCCGGGACTTCATCAGGATCTGGGGGACCCTGGAGTACCAGCTGGAGCTCGCCGTCAACCAGCTCAATGAGCATGTCTACCGGGACATAGTGCGGGACATGGAGGTGGTGGGGCACCAGCGCACAGTGGCACAGTGCTGCTCAAAGGCCAAGGAGCTGAAGAGGGGGTACAAGGCCATCCAGGGGTACAATAGGCAGTCTGGACACGGAGCTCGGACCGCCCCCTTCTACGATGTCCTGGACCACATCCTCCATATGAAGGGGTCCATAGTTGCCCCATGGCTGGTGGGGGAGAGCTGTGGTCCAGGGCAGGGAATGGGCCAAGGTACCCCCTCCCCTCGCCACCCTCCTGGTAGACATGAGCTCCAGGGCCCCGGACCCCCAGGAGGAAGGCCCTGGGACTTCCGGCACCTGAAGCCCCCCCCC
>QEPC01005272.1:1109019-1139359 GCA_003113815.1 Sphenodon punctatus
TGGCGTTGGACCTGCAGCACAGCTCCGCCTGTCCTGGCTGGCCTCCATCTGCCCCTCTGTGACTGTGGGGCCACCTTTCTCCTCCTGGACCTTCTCCACTGGGCTCGCTGTGCATTGCGGGCCCCCATCATGCCTTGTTCCCGGGGTCCGGGGCCCCCCTTTCCGAGACTGGCTATGTTGCTGTGGGGGCGCTTATGTGGACTGTGGTGCTGTGGGGGTGGGGGTTGCTACAGCCTGTGACCTGCCCTGCCCCTTTGCAGTGCCCCCCCTCTTCCCTCTCCCCCACCCCCTGCTCCCGTTGTTCCTTGTGTTTTTGTCCGGGCGCCCCTGCCCCCCTTCCCGACCTTTCCCTTGTGTGTGCGTGTGTGTGTGTGTGTGCCCGGGTGTGTGGTCGTGCTGCGTGTTCCGCTGTGGGTCCGCTGTGTGTGTGCGTGCTGTGTGTGGTACCTGTCAGCCTCTTCTCCCTCTTCCCCCCTCCCTTCCCGTTTCCCTTGGGTGGGCATTCCCTTTTGTGCCTTTCGGCTTCGTTTGCTCTCAGGCGGCCATGTGTGTGTCCCACCCCTGTCCGGTGTCTTCTGGGAATTTTGACCACGGCTGGGGATTGGCATCATGTCTGTTGCGCTGCCCCGGTCTGTGATGTGTCGGCCCAATTCCCGGTCGTGGTCCCAGTCCCGTCACGTCTGTTTGGGGCTTTTATTCACCCCGGGCTGTGGTTGTTTTGCTCACCCCCACTGGGGATCCACTGTGGTGAACCGCCCGCCCGTAACGTCTGAAATCACCCATAGTCTCAGGTCTGGTAAATTACATCCTCCCATTTCTACCTTAGTCTGTAAAGTGGATCTGCATACCCGTGGTCTCTTTTTACCCCATATTATGAATCTCATTATTTTATCTAATTTCTGAAAGAACTGCCTACGTGGTTGTAATGGGATGACTTGTATAGTGTATAGGACTTTAGGCAATAATTGCATTGTAATTATATTTATCTTTCCAAGCCAGGAGCATCCCAGTCTGTGCTAGGAGTGCTGCCTATCCTGAAACTCCTGTAGGAGAGGTAAGTAATTATTTTTATATAGATCCCTGGTGTTCTTAGTGAGCTTAACCCCTAAATATTTTATGTGGTCCCGCTGCACTTGGAATTGCGGTGTCGGGGAATGTCTCCCTATTTTGAATGGCCCTCCAGTGTGGTTCAATAGCGTCATCTGTGTTTTTTGTGGGTTAACTTTGTATCCTGAAAGGGATTCAAATTTAGTCAGTATTGTCATGAGTTCCGGCATGGATATTTGTATGTTGGTCAGGGCTAGGAGCATATCATCTGCATAAACCATTGTTTTGTGTTCTGTCTGCCCGCTCCTCACTCCTGTAATCTTTTTGTTTTGATTTATAGCTACAATCATAGGCTCTATTGCGATATCAAAAAGAAGTGGTGAGAGCGGACATCCCTGTCTGGTGCCCCTCATCAGTTGAAATGTTGGGGTCAGCTCTCCGTTAATTATTATCTGTGCCTCTGGTCTTTTATAAATACATTCTACCCATTCCAGGAAGCCCGCCCCCCCAAATCCCCTGTTAGTCAGTGTATTCAAGAGGAACTCTTTTTCTAGTCTGTCAAAGGCTTTGTTAGCATCCAGCAATATTATGGCCGCTGGTCATTTTTCCTTATTCAATTTATATATTAAATTAATTGCCCTTCTCACATTATCTATACCCATCCTCCTCCCTATAAACCCTGTTTGGTCGGGTCCTATTCTTCTTCTTATAATAGCCTGCAATTGTGTAGCCAGTATTTTTGTGAAGATCTTAGCATCTGTATTCAGCAGGGATATGGGTCTAAAATCTCAACATTCTTTTCCCTTTTTCTTTGTTTTTGGGCAGAGTGTTATCGTGGCCATATAAAATGTGTCTGGTAATTCCTTGTCTTCTAGTATTGAGTTAAATAATTAACATAATACTTCTCTATATGCCTGATAAAATTCCGGAATGAATCCATCTGGGCCAGGGGTTTTATTTTTGGCTAATTCTTTAATGACCGTCTCGACCTCTTCCAATGTAATAGACTCATTGAGCATTCCCAAATGTGCCTCAGTAATTCTGGGTAGTTTCAATTGCTCCAGATAGCTTTTGATGTCCTCTCATTTAGGGTTTTCAGAAGTGTATAGGTCCTTGTAGTATTTTAAGAATTGCTCTTGCATTTCTGGGCCTGATATATGTCTCTCTATTGGGATGCATTATGTGTGTTATTTGTGCATTTTTTCCTTTTCTTTTTCACCATTCATGCCAAAACTCTGTCTGCCTTGTTACTTCTGATATAGTAATATTGTTTAGTGTATCTTCACTTTTTTATTATAGCCTCAGTTTCTATTGTGTCTATCAATCCCCTGATTTCAGCTCTTTCCCTTGCTCCTTTCTTTGTGGGTTTGGTCTTTAAGTGCCCGTCTATCTGTTTAAGTCTAAGGTATAATTCTTTAAGTTCTGTATATTTCTGTTTTTTATTATAGGCTTCCAATGCGATGTATTGGCCCCTCAGAAATGCCTTAGCTGCATCCCAGAGGGTCCTCTTAGAGACCTGGCCATTGTCATTAATTTGAAGTAAGTCAATTATTTCCTGTTTGATTTTTTCCTTATTTGTTTGTTTTAATAAAATTGCTTTATTCAGAGCCCACCTGCATGGTATGTGTTTTCTTTGCTGTCCCATATTTAATGTCATTAGAACTGCACTATGGTCTGTAAACACTGCTGGGCTTATCTCACACTTTCGACATCTATTCCATTCCTCCTTATGCATAAAAAAAATCTATTCTGGTATATGACATGTGTCTGCTGGAGTAAAAAGTATATTCTCTATCTTTTGGGTGTCTCAGCCTCCAAACATCTACCAGCTGTGCCCTGGTTATGTTTTGTATCATTTTTTTCTGGCCTTTCTTCAGTTTTCCTTTTCCTGATATATCCAACTGGGTCAGTGGGATATTAAGGTCCCCCATCATTATCAGAATCCCCTGGTTTTCCTGTCTGACCAGCTCTAAGATTTTTTGTAAAAATTCCTTTTGTCCCAAATTCGGAGCATAGAAGGCAAGAAATGTATATTCCTCCCCCGTCATTGCCCCCTGCACTAAAAGGTATCTACCCTCTGGGTCTTTAATCACCTTATGTCTCATAAAGTTTAACTTGCTTGCAAACGCCAATAACACTCCTGCCTTTTTTACCCTTGCATTGGCAAACACTATATGTTTGTATTGTTTGTCTCTGACCCTAAAATTGTCTTTTCTTATAAGATGTGTTTCCTGTAAAGCCGCCACCTGTATCTTTTGTCTTTTAAGGTATTGCCATATCTTTTTTCTTTTAGTTGGACAGTTAAAGCCTTTCACGTTTACCGTACAGATTTTTAATTCAGCCATACTCATTATTGTAAACCTGCTCAAATCCCTTCCCATCTTGTCTATATATCCCTTCTAGTTTGTGCCCCTGTATCCCCTCTCCCATTCCCTCCCCGCCCCTTCTACCCTCTCTCCCTCCCTCCCTTTTCCCTTCCCTAACTTTTCCCTATGGATGAGGCTCTGTGAAGCCTTAGAGGGGTATGCCATGGAGTCACTTCACCCCACCATTCATCCCAACAAGCCCCCCCTTTTGCTTAGTACCTTGTTCCCAATAGAACTCCATTTACTGTCCTTTAATGCTAGCAACGTGACTCTTTTATGCGCAAAAATTCCAATTATCAGTCTGTCTCTCCAAGCTTCTTTGTGGCCTATTTACAGATCTTTCCACCGGTTCCTCTCCTTCTTGGCCTCTGAATTCTGGCATCTTGTGTTCCATGTATCTTTCTAGTGCCTTTATTTCAAAAAAATTCCTTCTGCGCCTCTTGTACATAAAGGAGAAGGTTGCAAGGTACCTTACTTGTGCCTTTATGCCCTGTACAGCAAGTCTCTCTTGCAACTGGTAACATCCTCTTCTCCTAGCTACTGTGGCAGGGGCCAGGTCCGACTGGATAGTCACTTTGTGTCCCTCAAATTGTAAATCTTTCTTCTTTCTAGCTTCCCATAGAATCTGTTCTCTGTCCTGATATCTCAAACACCAGAAGATCAGGGCTCTTTGGGGGGGGGGGGTGTCTCCCTCCTTTGGCTGGGGGTCTTAATGTTCTGAGTGTCCTATCCAATTCTATATTATGAAGGTGGGCTATTTGTGGGAAGAGGGCCTTGAGGATTTTCAACACCAGGTCTCTCCATCCCTGTGCCTCCGTGGCCTCTGGGATTCCCTGAATGCGTAGATTATTCCTCCTGCCCCAGTTCTCCAGATCCTCCATTTTATGGTGAGCTCCCCCCAATGCTTTTTCCATTGCTTGGAGTCTATTTTCCCACTGCTGATCTAGGCCTTCTCTCGCCTCCATTCTAGTTTCTAAGGCAGTAACTCTTTCTGAGACCCCATCAAATTTTTTATTAAGTGTGTTAACCACGCTATTTACCTTTTGGATCCCATCATTGAGGAGCTCCCATTGTTTCCTGGACTCTTCATGCTGGCTCCTAATTGTTTGTGTCAGATTGGCAAGTTGATTTGCCAGCTCAGCCTGGTCTCCTGCTCTCAAACGTGCTCCAGCAGCCATTCTAGGCCTTGTGTCCTCCAGTTCCCCTCCCCCGCTGCTCCTACTTTCAAGTGGCTTCTCCTGCAATCCTCATCTGTTCTGGTCTTGTTTTCTAGTTAATTGTGGGCCAGTGGTATTCTTTCGCAGGCTCCTACCCATGTGGCTACTTAATAAGCGTATTTAATCCCTGTTTGCTAGCATTTTTTGTTTCAGGCTCTCAGGAGCCTTTGGCAGACGCGTCTACTGCCTGAGCATGCCCAGTGGCATCCCTTTCTGCCTTCCTTATGTCGAACAATGTGTAAACTAGATACAACTTATAAGCATCTGTCCCACATTCATTGAATTCCCAGACTAGCTGAATATCCAGAGACTTACAGACTCTAATGAGGATATTTCCAATTTTGTAACTTTCCAGATGTGAAGAAGAGTCCAGTAAGACATTGTCATTGGCGAAAAGGATGAGGTCCATGCTAGAAGTTTTCCTGTTGGTGGAGTGGTTATATCCTCTGAGACTTTCTGTTGTTCTACAGAAGGCAGAGAGGTTAGTGTGGGCTGTGAAGCAAGGTCCTGCCCAAATCTGAGGGAAGGGAAGTGATGGTGGATAGTGCCTCCTTCACCAGCTATGGTGGGATGGTGGTTGGTAGCATGAGTAATAGAAAATTTCACACTGATAGTGGTGGAGGTATGAACATTAACTACTCTCATGAGAACATGAGAAGGGTGAATAATACCTGTTATGTTAATGATATGAGGAATTATCCTATAGGAGGCTACCACCCAGGTCCCTGGGTGAGGAAGAGGTTGAGGAAGATAGGGAGTTGTAATTGTAGTTCAGTGGTGCTGAACCAACTGGTGTGTTCAAGTGATACATTGGTGTTGGGAGGCTTCTCCAGAAGAATATGTAGCCAAAAAGTTAAGAGAGTTCCTCCGGAAAGAGGCCCTGGGTACAGGAGGCCCTATGGGTCATGATAATAACTTGTCCTGCCTCTCTGTGTTTCCTGGTTTGGCAGTTTGGTTGAAGTGATCTAAGGACCCACCATAATTATCATGGGCTTGTGGTTGTGTTAGCAGTTGATGCCATGGATTTCAGTGCCACCTTTGCAGGTCCTGGCTCTGTGGATTGAAACTGGATGATAGTAGCACTGAAAGCTTATGCTGGTATTGATGTTTAGGCACTAAATTGGAAGCTGGCATGGATGAGTTTTATTTTGGCACTAAGGCTGAAGATGCTGAAAAAGGATGTTCTAAAAGCTTTAAATTAAGGTGCGTTCTTGTGTCCTTTTCACTCTGGTGAAGGTACCCTTTTTTTCTTCAGGGGGTGCTCAGTGAGTGGTGATGCTGAGGAACGTAAAATGAGAGATAACTGACCCAAAGGCTAAAAGTGCCTTTTATGGGTCATCTGTACCAAAGACTCTTTGGTGCTGATGGATGGTGCCACCTCCAAATGCACAGTTCTTGATATCTAGGGAACTGGTGTTGAGTCCATAGCCAAAATGCTCTTTGTGGGGTCTGGAGAATGCTGAGGCGTCAGTGTCCTTTCATAAAAAAACATACAGCCCATTCTCCTCTGGCATCTGGTTTGCTCCCAGAAAACACAACCCTTTCGCATGCAAGGTAGATGGAGTTATGAGTCTGACCCAGACACAAAAGTCAATTACTTTAATCCTCTAACCATGGGCCCATGCATAGGTGCAGCACTGGATGGACCTGTGATTTGAGGTCTGCCGGAGGGCAAAGGAATGGCACAAATGTTGAGATGTATTGGTGCTGAGAAGTCAGATAGATCCTAATGGTTTGAAGGCAATGAGTTGACTGTGCTGATTGGAGAATGGAGTTGGACCCATGCTTCTGGAAGGGGCTGAGTCTATATTTCCTGTGAGAAGAACTGAACCATGCAGGTGTGGCACCTTCACTGTACTGCATTGAAGCTCTGAATTCACATGCCACGCAGAGCACGATACCCAATGTGGGAGCCATAAAGAGGTCCTCCTCAAAGGAGATATATAAAAATTATCACGCTGTAAGCAGCTGAAATTATTTGCTTAGTCTCCTTTAGTTTCAGAGGAAGGAATAACAACTGGTTGATCTTTATGAGAAGAAAAGCTTTAATAGAATAAAAATCCTGAAATTAATTGTGTTTTTGAGTGCTAGTTAGTTTTTGAAATGCCAAATGTTTTTGTTTCTTTAAATCAGGTTGCCCATGGGGAACCTAGGTGGGTGAGGGTCAGGATGGGATGGGTTTTGGAGCCAGGACTTCCCAGCCAATGGGGGGTGGGCAAAGAAATGGCTGTGACTTCACTGGAGCCAAAGGAGTCCAGGAGTTGCAGCAGTACAGCACCCACCCACCCCACATCCCTGGGAAGTGCATGAAAGGGACCCACAGAAGCGTCCAACAGGACAGGGGCTGAGATCTAGCCAGAACAGCAGTGACAGCGCTGCCTCCCCCCACTCCTGCCTGCCTGCCTGCATGGAGTTCTATGGCTTCACACTGCCCCTATGGTTCCTGCTGGGGCTAAGGCTGGTGCTTTTGAGTGGTGGGGGGAGAAGTCACTTCCAGGGGGAAGGGGTTACCAGGCAGCTGTAGCTCTTGGGCTCCTTTAGCCCCAGCTGCTTCTTTGAGTCCATGCTGTGGCTGAGAAGTCTTGGCCCTGCCTCCCCATCCTGGCCCCAACTCTGGTGCTTTCCAGCCCGACAGGCTCTCCAAGGGACCCTGCCCACCACCCAGTTGCCCCTCAAGAAGTAGCCTCAAAAAGTGGCCCTATTTGCTAAAGACTTATCCGATCCTTTTAAAAACTCAGTTACAGACTTGGCTTTCACATTTATGTGTTATTATTTTCTAACTAAATTTCTCATATACCTCATCTCCTACAGATAACTTTACTGTGAGCCAAGGGCATACATTTGACCCTAATTGTCTATATGATCTGGGGCTTGCACAGCAGCAGGGGAGGCTTATCTGATGCTTGGTGGAAAGGAGCAATGCCCAGTCTGTAGCACAAGTTGGGTTTTTAAAAGGTGAGGTGGACATATGGGAACTGGGGAGAGTGGGCTGGAGGGGGTATGAATTCGATGTGGTGAAAGGCGAGAAAGCTGGGTGGGGATGAGCAGCTGGGTTGGGGCTCAGGCTACAGCTGGGGTGCAGTGGGGTTAGACATTCAGTCATCAGGGTGTCAAACCATAGTTCAGGGTCTGGAAAGGTGACAGAAACTTAAAGTCTGGGAGCCGCTGTCCTGCCTTCCTAGTGATATCACAAGTACTACCCGTAATGACTGCAAATAGCTATGGAACTTTTTTTGTGTGGATATAGAGAAATGATAGCTAAGAATTAAACTATGCCCATTAAAACAATTTTGGGGTGGGGCATTTGCTCAAGATAAAATACTATGTCTTTGCTTTGCAGCGAACAGAGATAGTTGATTACAAGGACAGGATTTTTAATTATATAATGCTATTGTCAGTGATAACAGATTACCAAGAATTACGTATGTGCGACATTATCTACATGTATTTTAGCTTGTGGCTGCTCCAAAATTGAAACTTCCTGTGGATAAGATTGGTTTTAATAAAATTTTCCATTTGGAGAAAGAAAATCATATATTTAATTTTGGTCAGCAAACCAATACTGAATATTTAATTTTGTTCTTTGTTAACAAAAACATTTCCAAGCTGAAACACTTGATTTTGCGTCCAGTGTTAAAATAAACTGCATTCCTGTTTCCTGCTTATGGATGCTGCTGTTTGCAATGTTGGACTCACAATTAAATGTTTCAGGCCTTTTTTACATGGGCGGGACCCACGCATGAACATCCAGAAAACTGGGTGTTCTTGTGTGGGTGCCGCTTGTGTAAACTCCATGGGTGGTGGTGGTGGCGCGGTTGCATGCACGCTCCCATGCACACGCATGCACACCCACCCATGTCTACCCATCCCCCACACATGGAGCAACCGGCGAAAAAGGCAGTTGCTCTTTGATGGGTGGAGGTGGGTGTAGATGGGTGCACACCCATCTATACCCACCCCCACACATGGATCGCGGCATCCCCCTGCACTGCAGCTCGCGAAAAAAGGGCCAATGTCTTAATTCAAAAAATGAAGTATAACATTTCATTTTGAAAATGATAAAATATTTTATTTTGACTGAAAATATTTAAGTAAACATTTCAACCTTTTGAAACTGAAATTAAGAACTCTCCATTCCACAAAATACTAGCTTTTTAGCCTTTTTCCTAATTTAGAATGAAGACAAATTCTAAAGTATTGGGTAGAACCTCTTGTGAATATTATTGTTTTCTTTTTACTGTTTCCAGAGATAAAATATATTAAGAAACAAAACTCACCTTCCGTATTAGAAATGGGCGTACTATCACATTTGCTTTCACACTGTTGCATTGATGGTGGTCGAACAGTTTCTGGACAATCGCTGGACACTTGTCCAGTATATGAGAGACACTGTACTGTTCGCATCTGTTGTCCAAGTCCACATTGTGCAGAACACTAAATTAGGCAGACAGTGAGTGAAAAAAATTAAACTAAATTGGGTTAAATTCTAAATCATAAAACCACAACACAAGAGGGTAAGCAGAAACAACACCTACACAAGCTAACAAATGCACTGTCACTTTAGGGTATGTGTTCCAGAACAGTCTTATGCCATCAGCTTGCAAAGGCTAGAAACACCATGGGCGCAATCTTCCATCCATTGAAGTCAATGGCTCTGCTCCCATTGATTGTAATGGCAGAGGATTGTACCCTATATAGGGAAACTTGATTTGGCCTTTGGGAAAGGGTACTGGATACTACACTTCTCAACAACTCCTTTTGACTAAATGAGAAATAATTGTTTCAAAAACAATGTAAGATTTTTTATTTTCAACAAAAAAAATCTTAGCTTCAGGATACAAAGGAAAGGAAGAATAATGAAATCTAAGGTAAAAACAGATGTGATCGCAGCCTGCTGTGGCCCTCTTTGAACCACTTTGCACTGGACCTCACTGGCACATCTGTGCAGACTCCACCAGATGTTGGCCATTGCCCCAGGCTGTGTCAGTAGTTAAACTGGGCTTTCACCCCTGGACTATGTCCAGGTCACAGCCCAGGCTAAGAACTGACCAATCAGGTCAAAGTGGGCCACAGCGGGCTATCATGTCTGCTGTGGCACAGCAGACACAGCATGGATCGGGTCTCCCATGGCTGGCCATCATTGGCCGTAATGGCTGCTTCTCCCTGGCCTGCGTGCCAAAACACTTTGCTCAACCTTTTCTGAGCAGGGGAAGGGGTGGAGCAAGGAGGCCTCTTCCCATCTGCAGGTGCTTCCTAATGGGTTCAGAGGACTCCCAACATGGGAGAGCATGTTGTGCTCCCCTGATATGGGTCCCCCTGGGAACAGGGGACCCATTAGGGGGCTGAATGCTGATGGAAAGAGGACTCCTTGCTCCCCTCCTCAGAAAAAACCAAGCAGGGAAGTTCCCTGCTCAGCTGAGCAGCGTGTGACCCAGGGAGAAGCAGGGAGCAGCCAGGAGTCCATTCCAGACCAGAGGAGCAGCAGCTCGACTGGTGAGGTGAGTCAGCCCAGGGGCCAGGGAGTCGCGGGTGCTGGGATTGATGTCCTGGAACATCCCAGGGTGTCCCAGGATGCCCCAGTAATACCCTTGGGGGCACCAGGTACCCTGTCAGGTGCCCACTGGGGGTGTTCAGAAATTAATGTATTACCCACGTGTAGCTAAAGTGCTACCCGATGCAGCTCTAGACTGGAGCAGTGTACAAGGAAGGGAACAACATTTGGGCAATTTGAGGAGGAAGGGAGAGGAATTGGGTAGTAGGACTTTGTGGTCTATGTCTTCTGTGTCATTCTGGGTCTGCCCAGGGCTGTCTCTCATTCAAGGGGCTGCCACTAGAAGGGGAGAGAGATGATGCCACACTCAGCAACAGCAAATGTCTAAGGCTGTTGAAACTTGAGTGCCTGGCAGCAATATCTACCTCCTCTGCCTCTCTTCCCTCTTCCTCATGGCATATCAGTCCCTTTCTGGGATGTATGTGTGGGAGGGGGCCGGGATGTAGCCAGGAAAGAAAGGCAGAAGTGGAGGAGAGGTGGACACTGCCTTCTGGCGCGTGATCTCTGTCCTCAGCTTCCAAGTGGGTGCAGGGAAGTGTCCGAGACCTCCTCCTGCTGCTGGCCATGGACTCCCAAGTACTTGGGGCTCCATTATTTAGCAGAATGCATTCCAGCCTGTAGCTCTCAAGCTCCATGCTGGAGTCCTTTTTATGAATAAGCTGTTTCCCATAATTCCACACTACCTGATTCATTGCATCTAAAGAAATAGGAAAAAGTATCTAGTGTACCTCTTTGTGGACTAAAATATTCCAGCCATGCCAAATCAATCCTCCCCTTTATAGCTAAGTAAGGGATTACTTCATTTACATTAATTTAAATGAAATATGCATGAAATACATCTAGAATTCCAGTTCACCCTAATAAGATTAATCCTAGCCTAGAAGTTAATACTATATATTCTGATCCTTTAAGCATTGCACTAGTGCAAGCCCAATTCACTTCAAGCACTTCATCTATACTGGCTTATGCTATGACAACTCAAGCCACTGCAATAGTCACCTTATAATATAGGAAAAATTGAAATACCTTTCATACTTTCATGTCTTTGTATTTGCGTGTGTGTATGCACACAGAGTGTGTACACACACACACACACACACACCCTTTACAGTCAAAAATCTTTAATCAGATTATACATGTAAGTAAGCATTGTTACCCCCATTTTGAAGCTGGGGAAGCTCTCAGTGTGAAGCTGAAGGACTTTCTGGGTCAAACAGGAAGGCAGTGTCTGACATGGGATGAATCCTGTTTCCTGACTCCCACCCTTATACTTTAAGTTTAGTACTTTAACTACTTTTACAGGAATAGTTCAATCTCTATTCATATTTACTGTTTGAGGCTAAGACTGCTAACAAGAGTAATCTTGAATGCCAATGGCAGTGGTATTTTTTCTAAATAGACATTTGCTTACTAGGAATTGGAGTGAGACAACTAACTTGTTTCATGTACACCAATAAACAACTACCAGATGGCAAGTAGATTTCATAACTATTATCCTGGATCACATTCTAATCACAGACTAAAAGGAGAAAAGCTCACCGCCATCTCAAAG
Source organism: Sphenodon punctatus (assembly GCA_003113815.1). Lineage (NCBI taxonomy): Eukaryota > Metazoa > Chordata > Lepidosauria > Sphenodontia > Sphenodontidae > Sphenodon > Sphenodon punctatus. Next base: position 1,120,753 of record QEPC01005272.1, read on the forward strand.
CCAGTCCTCTGAACGATCCATTATTCTTAACCAAAAATAAAAGACAGTCATTTTTAATGGTGCTGATAAACAGTAGATGAAAGGTAACCAACAAACCTGTCCCCAGTCTCCAGTGACCCAACGTGGAGGAGGACAGCGGCCCAAGCTACAGCGGATGCGGACTGGGGGCTTGGTCTCTTCTTGGCATTGTGCAGCTGAAAATGTTCTTGAAAGGTCACTGCTTTTGAAAAGAACAATCCGATGCTTGAATCCTGGACCACATTTTGGAGTACACTGGGGAAAAAATGCACACTGGTTATAGAAGCAGTATGAAAAGAGAGTAAATGTTTAAAAATGGGCCTTAAGAAACCATACATTTGTGTTTTTGTACAAATTTATAGTCAAAATTTCCCCAAGATTAAACGTGTCCCCTGTCTCTCTATATAACAGGCAAGGTTTGTACTTGGATCAGTGGTTCCTAAACCCTTTGTCTGCAACATTTGGAGACAAATATAAACCCTGATCCCAAATGATCAACCTTATAATCTTGTGACCCCAGACTGCAACAAAGACATGCAAAGTATTTCCAATATCATTTCAGACTGGGATCCTGTTCCCAGATGACACAACACCTGCTTGGGTCCTGACCCACATTTTGGGAACCTGTGCAATAGAGAAAACTTTATAAGTGAGAGTCAATGGCTGTTTTTGCTGGTTATCATTTTCTTATAGACTTTATTTCCTATCTTTAAACTCTTTCTGCTGTGATAAATTGAGAATTTTGTAAAGTGGATTTCAGGGTTTCCACCTTGAGGGTGCATATTTTAGCAATGGCACCTTTGAATTTGTGTTCATTTTAGCAATAACACCTGTTTCCTCTGTTAACAAGTTAAAAAAAAGAGAGCGATTTAAGAGATGATAAAAAGCAGACTTAAGTTGCTTATAAAATAGTTTTGCCTGATCAAAACTATAGTTTGGGAGAATGCCCTGTTGTAATGCACACCAAGTACTTCAGTGCTCATATAGATTAAATCTCAGCGTGAGAGTAATAAGAATAGTAAGACTAATGTATGCTTTGCTCAGAAGAGCCAATAAAAGCCTCTCTAAATATCCTGTGTAGGGGATGGAGAAATATAGAGGATGGAGAGTTTGGGGACCCAGTACAAGAAAATTTCAACATGTAAGAAAGGCCCACGTGAGTTGTGGTGAAGACCTGACTCTCTCTAACAAGGCCAACTGCTGGTAAGCACTGACCTCTGGGTCTTGAGGGGACTGTAAGTTAGATAGTTACAAGTTTATTAACTGTTTAATAAAATGGGACTGAAGTGTTATGATGAATGGAACAAAAGCTGAGAGAATCAGATTCCTGGAAGGTATTGAGCGAAGAATGCCTCAGGAAAGTAAAGAGAAGATTACAGCAGAGAAGGACCCAGGTCAGAAGCACAGGGACTTGGTTTACTCTGTAACACATGCCTGCCTAATAAAGTATCTTTGGGTAAAGCCACATGTGATGGCCGGGCTACCAGGGTGCGCGCCCACTGGAGCATGGAACAGACATGCTCCTGGCTGGGCCAACAGCAGCACAGTCTGGGGGCAGGGGGAACAGGGAACATGCAGACATCTGTCCCTGCCCCTGTGTTGCACCCAGAAACCCACCATGGCAGCCAGCCACAGCAGAAGCAGTCTGGGCCAACAGACCAGTCCAGAGCCAGATGTGCAGGCTCCCAGATGACTTGCTTTGCCCCAGTCTGGTGGGCCCTAGCCTATGCTGTTACCTTTACTGGTTGCAGAGGTGAGAGCCTGGGATAGCCACCAACATGACCCAGGATACCCCAGGTCAACATCTGGTGGCCCAGAACCACACGTGACAGCGGGCCGTGGGCCTAAGTGGGCCGCTGTCACATCTGGTTTTACCCCTTGTTACAGCTCTGTCTGTTGCAGTTATTCTGGACCACCGCTACTTGCTAGCACTAGTAAAGCAGAAAATTGAGGAGGAGACAGAGAATCTAAGAAGGTCAGGGAACCAAGAGAAGTAGAACTTCAAAACTCCACTTTCTGAAGTACAGATTTTCTAATACCTCAGTTTCTTCCACCATCTTTATAAGATTACTTTTTATCAGACAGTAGCTTCAAAAATGCTAATAGGTATGCCTATTTCTCGTATGCCAGATCATTAGAAGGGCAATTGTGTGTGAAGCAATTTCTGAAAGTACCCAAGCCCTGCACATAGCATAACCTCAAACTAGTCAGACTGCAACTTTTTTTTTGTCTCTGCAGCTGTGCATCTGTAATGATATCAGGGAATTATAAGCAAAATCCATTGGTGAAGAACTTAAGGAAGTCCCATTTCAAAAGGAGGGTGGTGGTGAAGCAGCATATGTTAAAAGACAGAAAAAAAGATGTAAATTCCCATATGGAAAACATGCTGTTGTAGCTACCAGTACCAGGATATATTAACACCTTTTAATTTGTGGATAACTAGCCAAAATTCCAATAAATAAGATGAACTATACACTGATCTAGAAATAATATGTTTACAATAATATTGAATCACCAAAAACCAAATGCACCACTAAAATTTAATGAAAAGATGTCTCCAACGCAAATGAAAAATAAAATGCCCATACAAACAAAAGACGGAGAACAAAGTTTCCCATTACTACATGCTTTCAGAATTTTTGACTCACCCAACAGACAGACGAAGCCATGAGTAATGGTAATATGAATGCAAAAGAAACAAAAGAAAAAATGCTCACTTACAAATTTTGATAGGTCTCCTCCCATGAACAATTTTGTCTTTTTAAAATTTTAGTATCTTGAGATATTTTGAACAAAATGAAAAGAGAATTATTTACTGCAGGAAGGATAATGTAGCAAAGACTCAAGCATTTTAAGACAAGTGGAAATGGGAAAACATGCCACTCTGCTGGTGCTAGTGTATTTCAGACCGCAGCCTGCCATTAGCAGAGCCCTAGTAACTTCTGTGGGGCTCTGCAACCCACATATGTTAAAGTAATTTGCTACTACTTGTTAGTTATGGTAAATCATTCAAGTCTTTATATTACCCCTCAAACATATATTATCTCTTTCGGCCACAGCATATCTATCTAGTCAAACTATTTTTATTTTTCTATGCTATAATGCTTTATTTCCATTGCCCCCAAAACAGCCTGAATTACTGGCTCCCTTTCTATTTCTGTATTTTTGTCTATCAAAGATGAAGAAGTACAACTCCCTTGCTTATCTAATGCTCAGCAAACATGTTAACACAAGAGTGAGTGCTGGAATTGATTAGTTTGTTCTTTAATAAGGTCAACAGTGCAGCTAGCACATTAGCTGGCTGCAGTATAACAACAAAAGCTAATACCACTATATTCTGAAAGCTAAATGATCTCAAGTTTTGCCATTGATTTCAATGAAAGCAGGATTGGGGTCTTCCAGTATTAATCCACTTTCTATTTTATATATGTTAGAGGACACAACTCTTCAGAAAGAATACAAAAAAACTTGAATTTTTTAAAAAAATCTTTCAATGAGATGCTGGATAGAAAAAGAAAAACTTTTTCAATGTGAGAGAAAAATACTAGTCAGTCAAGGCACGCAGCAATATAAAATTGGATATATGTTCTAATTTCTTAAGATGATCATCAGAACAATAAGATCTCTGGTTAAAGGTGATTTAAAATATTTTGGCAGAAGGAAGGGGTGAAAAAAGTTTCTGTTCCAGGATATATTTATTGCCTTACAGTGGTAGCTGTAAGGATAATAAGGAAGTTAAATACACAACCACTCTCTGTTATAAACAGGGGACTGCTGAAGCCCTTATTTTGAGGAAACCACTTGAGCTACATTTCTGAAAATTTATCCATGGCTATAATTTGTGAGGACCATCATACGCACAAAGTTTGAAGAAGATCCATTCAGAAAATAAAATGTTATGGCTGTTTAAAAGTTAATTGGTTGTGGTCAAAATGCACACAGCCTCATGATTTTGAATCATCAATATCTCCTCCCCCTGGATGAGTTGAGCCTCCAAACGTCACAGGCAAGGAACATGAGATCAATAACAACTGCTTCTGTAATATGATAGTGATTAGTGCAGCCAAAACCGAGTTATTAATTATTTAAAAATCGGTTCTGCTGGCTCGTGCATGTGCAGTTGAGCAGCTGCTGACCAGCAAAACACAGCATAAGGAAATTTACGTGACTCTACTTTTTAAAATCATGTAACTTTATAAGAATCCAGCTCTGTCACAAAGACTTTAAGCTGTAGTCAGTTTTCATGTCAATTACCCACTTGCCTCAGAAAGACAGCAAGAGGACACTCTAGTTAACTTCATGTCAGTTACCCCCCTGGTCTCACTCTGTACTTTTGACTCCCTATGAAAAGTCTGCAAGTTTTCATACTGAGTGAAAAGTCTGCAAGTTTTCATACCGAGTGAAAAGTCTGCAAGTTTTCAAAAGTTGCAGACTTTTCACTCCTATGAAAAGTTGCAGACTTCACTCCTATGAAAACTTGCAGACTTTTCACTCCTATGAAAAGGTGCAGACTTTTCATAGAGTCAAAAGTACAGAGTCAAAAGTCTGCAACTTTTCATACCAAGTGAAAAGTCTGCACCTTTTCATAGGAGTGAAAAATCTGCACCTTTTCAAAAGTTGCAGACTTTTCACTTGTTATGAAAAGTTGCATGAAACATGAAACTAACAAAAGCTTCCTCTTGCTGGCTTTCTGAGGCAAGTAGGTAATTGACATGAAACTGACTATAATGTAAAGTCTTTGTGACAGCTGGCTCCTGATAAAGTTACCTGATTTTAAAAAGCAGAGTCACATAACTTTCCTTATGCTGTTACGCTGGGGAGCCCCTTTTCCCCAGGTCCCCTGGCAGGCGTAGCAGCTTATGGAGGGGGGTTGGGGGGAGAGGAACTACGCTGCTCCCCTGCCCCTCTCCCCCCTCACTGGCCTGGTGCTGCAAGTTCTGCTGCTCCTGCTAGGAACACTGGGGCTACCGACATGTTTCCTGGCTGGGCATGCTAGGACTACATTTCCCGGCATGCACAGACGGGAATAGCAAGATGGAGGTTTCCCCCCCACCCATCCTCGTGTGTCCTGCAGCATCATGGGGCCTTTTGAAAAACTCTACAGCCCCTCCTGCAAGTGGTGGTGGCATTGTTGGTGAGATGAGTGAGTGTATGTATGCGTGCATGTGAGGGAGACCAGTGCATATGTGTTTGTGTTTAGAGTGGCGGGAGAAGAGTCTGTGTGTGTGTGATTGTGAGAGAGAGAGTGAGTAAGGGGGGGGGAGAAAAGTGGATGTGTGCATGTGTGTTTGTGAGAGAGCAAGACTGGGGGGAAGAAGAGTCTGCGTGCATGTTTGTGAGAGAGAGTAAGTAACAGTGGGCAGTAGAAGAGTGGATGTGTGTGTGAGAGAGTGGGGGGCAGAAGAGTGTGTGTGTGTGTGTGTGAGAGAGAGAGAATGAACTGGTGGGGAGAAGAGTGCATGCATGTGTGTTTGTGTGAGAGATAGGGATGTACGAACAGAACACGGTTTGGATGTTCGGACGTTCGGTTTGAAACCCAAGTTCGGGTTCGGATGTTCGGGTTCGGTTTGGCGGAGTTCGGTTCAGCCGAACTCAGCCAAACATCCAAAAATAGTGCTATCGATACTGATACCAAAATTGGGGGGTGTCAGTGGGGCTGGGGGAAGGGGCGTGGCCCTGGGGGACCCGGGGCGGGCCTAGCCCTTCACCCTCCCACTGATCAAGTCTCGCCACACACGCGCTCAGGCGCCCACTCCAACAGGAATCTATCTGTGAATACAAGCCCGTCAGGATAGTGTGTGGGCCGTTCCTTGGGCTTGCGCACCTGGAACTTAGGCCCCTATCATCATAGGGCGTTGGGAAGGAGTAGGGGCCTGAGCCACAGGAACCCAATCTGCCACCACACGCTGCTCCCACACTCCAGGGGGGATAGGGGGAAGGCGTGAGGGGGGCGTGCCCGGGAAGGAAGGGGGGAAGCAGGCCCCAGGGACACAAGATGGCTGACGGGGTGCAGGCACACTCAAGGGGGTAAAGGTAGCAAGGTACTCCAGGGAAGGCAGAAGGGATTAGGAACAAGGCTTCACACCCAGCATGCACTCACTCACTTGTCTCAAGGGAAAAAGGGGACTGGAAGGCTTTCACGCACACACACTCTCTATGATCAACTCGAAGTCTGAAGGTCAGTAACACACGCTCAGTACTTAGCTCAGTCAAGGGCCGGTTTCCACTCAATCACCAGCGCCGAGTATCCCTCGGCGCTGGTTTTTATCTAACTAGCCCCGCCCCTCTGCGTGCCCCCGCAAACGTGCGGAGCGCCGCAGGGGGGGCGTGGCCTCCTTCCGGTTTTGGCCTCCTTCTGGTTCTTTGCCCTGTGGCCCTGCTCGCATCTCCTGTACGGGTGGGGGCGCCCCCCCCTCCCGCCGGGGGGGCGAGGGAGGCGGCGCCCCCCGCCCCGCCGGTGCCGCTGATGCCGGAGCCGGACCCGTGCGCCGCGGGCGGCCCCGCCCCCCCTGGCGGCCCATGACAGGGGGAAAAAATTGGTATCGGTATCATTTGCCCCTGAAACTACCCCTGGTCTCCACCCATGGTGCCAGGAAGTCTGCTCCTCAGCTGCCCCCCCCTTCCAGACATGTTTTTTCCACCCAAAGTCGCGTTTTCCCCACCCCCGAACTCATCCGAACTTTTCCAAATTGTTCGGTCGTTTGAACAGCATTCGACCCGAACTCCAAACTGCGTCCACACATCCCTAGTGAGAGAGAGAGAGAGAGAAAGGGGGGGGGGAGAGTGTGTGTATGTGTGTGTGTGAGAGAGAGAGATTGAGTTGGCGGGGGAGAAGAAGTTGGGAGAATCCCCAAACACCTCTGGTTTTGATGTGGAGGCTATGTTTAAAAATGTCACACACCAAGTTCCTCCTCAAACTCCTTTGGCTCTTATAGAGTTACTCCTAGTTTACACTAGAGTTAGAGGGAGATAATCATTCCCATTGACCCTAATATAAGCAACAAGTAACTTCATATATGCACAACTTAAAAGTTCCACAACTTTTAAGTTAAAAGTTCTGTAAAATATACAACTTAAAAGTTGTGCAACAACTGATATATTAATGTAGTGCTATATCATATCGCACAAAACCTGGAAATGTACCAAAACAAAAAACTTTACAGTTTAAAAAAATGTTAAATGCACAACAGTTTTTAAAATTAAAAACTTTCCTTTTCAAAAACATCATGAAATAATTTTGACTCTAGCTTAAACTCCAAAAAACATATACATTCATTACAATTACAATTACAATTAAAAAAACATTCAACTACATACATTGCAACAAGACATAAACACCCCAAAAACATGGAAACTATTTCAGAATTTGAGGAATATTTCATATTTTATCCTCATCAACATAAATGTAATATATGTACTTAATTCCTTACCATACATACTTACTCTTATTCATTTTTATCAATAACTAAACTTTCACATTTTTTCATTATTAAAATTTAATTTATTATCATAATTCGACAACGAACAATTTTTTCAGAGTGCATTAACTCTGTCCTTTACATGTGTACAAATTGTATACACTTTATACAATAAACTGTTAACAATGTCATTGTAGAGAACGTTATAGAATTCGTTGTACAGAATGCAGTTCTGTAGAAACAGAAAAAATTGTAATGAATGTGTATGTTTTTTGGAGTTTAAGCTAGAGTCAAAATTATTTTGTGATGTTTTTGAAGAGGAAAGTTTTTAATTTTAAAAACTGTTGTGCATTCAACCTTTTTTTAAACTGTAAAGTTTTTTGTTTTGGTAAATTACATGTACACACACATTCTCTGTCCAAAATTATGTATTTCAGAGAGCTATAAAAACCTGTTGAATCTGCTCACAGAGTTGGGTTGTTACTAGTAACAGGATCAGCCTAAGAATTTCTGGGACCCAGGGCAAAGATAAAATGTGGGGCCCGTAGTGGTCCCTCCCCTAGAGGGCAGTGGACACCATTCACCAGACCTAGATAGTAACTCCCAGGGAGCTAGGTTAGTAAATAGAGAAAAGGGGAGGATTGCTCTGGTAGAATGCTTTGATGAAGGCTGTAAAAATCCCTTCTCTGCCTCATTCCAACCATATACAAAACTATTTTTCTCCTTTTTGTAAGTCAAACAAATAGACTATTAGTAATATTAAAAGGTTGGGGGGAGGGGAGGGAGAACTTTCACATGAACAACCATTTTAATGAGCTGCCCAAACTACCTAGGTTTAATTGGTCTAACTCAGTCTGGAAACTGACTCCTTATTAATTATTATTATTATTTATTTTTATTATTTATTTATTACACTGGCCTTAAAATTATGATTTTCAGATGACAGATAATGGGCAGAAAGGCATTCATAGATTCTTTCATAATTTGTAGAAGGTACCACTGTGATCATCTCCATAGCACAGGCCATGAATTTTCACCTGCATCAAGCCCCTCACGTCTGGTTGTTATAGCATAGGTTTTAGAAACAAATCTATGTAGCTACAGGGCAGAGTAGATGACTTGTCCATTGCCAATGAGTTAAAAAGACTCATGTGTGAAATTTAGTGTTTAATACATTTAGAAGTTTACTTACTTCTGACCAGTCCAAAGCAATCCACTGAGGTGGACAAGACTGGTTGTTACAGGGTTCTTTTTCAACAGGCCGGTGTGTTAAACAGTTATTATTGTCCAATGTCTCCTCTTCAGAAGGTCCAATCTTCCTAATACAGAGAACTGTCCGTGTTGGCATCCCACCATCACATGTTTTACTGCATTCTGACCAATATCCTATAAACCACCTGCAAGAAGAATGTTGGGAAAATTAAACAATGCATTTAAGAATTGGAAACTTACACAATTAAAGATTCCACTGTTCTACCACATAATAATAATACACAAGTTCTTCCAAGTAAAGTAATCCCCTTTCCCCCTCCCCCAAACCATTATGAGAAATATATCATTATCTCAACTTTACAAATGGAAAAACTGAACACAGAGAGGTGTAAATCCAGAGCTTAATTTGGGAGGGGCTTGCCAGAACTCAGCTTAGCACTTAAATTCAAGAGTGGGGAGATGAGCCCCAGGAAATGTTCCAGTAGTATGAAAGACCAGGAAAAGACCAATATTGGGCATTTGGGGATTGGAAACTGAACTGGATGGTTTATGTTACTTTCATTAATGACTTCCTTGCCCCATCTCTTGAACTTGTCATCATATAGATTAGATTAAATTAAATTATTATTATTATTATTATTATTATTATTAACAAACATTTATATAGCGCCAGCAGTGTACCTGGCACTTAACAAAGTAATAAAATAGACATGGTCCCTGCCCCTAGGGCTTACAATCTGAGAGACAGGAGCTGGGGGAGAGACTTAGGAAGGGGAACAGAGGGAGAGACAAGGGGTCTAACATTCATGAAGATGCGAGGTCTCAAGTGCACGTACTTGGCTTGGTTACGATGAGAATGACAGCAGGCAGGTCCATGTTGCAAGGATAAGGGTAAACCGATCGTAGGTATAGGAATAGTGGCTCAGCAGGATAAAGAGTCAGACAGAGCAGAGCGAAAGAGGTGAGTTTTAAGGAGAGATTTGAAGGTATGAAGGGAGGGGGCAAGGCGGATGTGGACAGGGAGGGAGTTCCAGGCATGGGGGGCAGCAAGTGAGAAGGGACGAAGGCGCTTAGGGGAGCAGGGAAGGCGTGGAAGGGTGAGAGAAGGGACAGAGGAGGAGCGAAGTGCACGGGCTGGAGTATGGAGGGCGATAAGTGCAGAGAGGTAGGGGGGAGCAAGGTTGTGAAGAGCTTTATAGGTGAAGACTAGGAGCTTGTGCAGGATTCGTTCAGGAAGGGGAAGCCAGTGAAGCGAAGAGAGGAGGGGCTGCACATGGTCGAAGCGACTGGCGAGGTAGATGACCCTGGCAGCAGAGTTTTGGACAGAGATGAGGGGAGAAAGGTGAGACCGGGGAAGGCCAGTGAGAAGGAGGTTACAGTAATCGAGGCGAGAGATGACCAGAGCATGAACAAGAGTTTTGGCAGACGAGACAGAGAGAAAAGGGCGAATCTTAGCAATGTTATGGAGGGAGAAGCGACAGGATTTAGCAACAGAGTCAATGTAGGGTTTAAAAGAAAGGGCTGAGTCAAAGATGAAGCCTAGGCTACGGGCTTGGGGGACAGGCAGGATGGTGACTCCATCAATAGTTATTGACAGTGAGGAAGGAGAGGAAGGATGAGGGGGGAAGATAAGGAGTTCAGTTTTAGCCATGTTGAGTTTGAGTTGACGTTGAGACATCCAGGTAGAGATGTCAGAGAGACAGTTGATGAGACGAGCTTGAACAGAGGGAGAGAGAGAGGGAGTAGAGAGATAGAGTTGAGTGTCATCAGCATAGAGGTGGTATTGGAAGCCATGGGAGGCAATGAGTTTGCCTAAGGATGAGGTATAGATCGAGAAGAGGAGAGGGCCAAGAACAGAGCCTTGAGGAACACCAACTGAGAGGGGGAAGGAGGAGGAGGCGGAGTTGGAGAGAGACACATTAAATTATAAGAACTCCTGTTTTATATTCAACTGTAGAGAGGCAGGTTAGACCAGTGGTTGGGTTGCTAACTGGATAATGGCTTTGTTCCCTTCCTCAGACAAGCTCTGGGCTGGGAGGACTGGCTTCTGGGGAAGGGAGCACGGCTTCTGGGCAGGCTTGGACCCCCGCAATTCATTTTTTAATTTAATTTTTACAAATTAAGCAGTGTGTAAATCCCACCAGAAGTTACACAGAAAATCTCTGGCAAACATGGGAACAAACCCCAGAGATATGGGTCTGATTCCCTGTTGCCCTCATATGCAAAGGAGTTATAAAATACAACCAAATCAAAATGGTAGCAATTTGGATCACTTTGGGTAAAAATAAACATGAAGCTGTTGTGCCAGCTACATGCTTGGGGGTTGGGGAGTGTCAAGCCCTAGTGGGGTAAGGCTGGAGCACTTCCCCACCCCCAGTAAGGTGGAGGAACAGAACAAACATGTGGCTGGGAGGCCCTGCCCCTGGCATGCCCCCAATGCCCTGCTATGATGGGTAGTCATGGCGACCAATCATGGGCAGCCATGATGGCCAACCATGTCGGCTCCCAATTCCCAGTGAGGATGGGGACACAAACAGACACACCAGCCCTCTCTGGTCCACATTGGCCCACCTGGGTAGTCCTTGGCCCAGACTGTGCTCCCAGTATCATCCAGGGGACCAATTCCAGGCCAGCTGCCTACCCGGCCCAGGGCCTGAGGCAGCAGTGGGCACACATCTGGCAGCCTAGAAACTGATGTGATGGTGAGACGCTGGCCCAGAGAGGCCATAGCTCACCCTTGTACATTTATTCTCACCCCAGCATTGTGGTAAAGAATCAAGAATCAATACTAGACAATGTTTTTTTTTAAAAAAATCTACGTAAAAATGTCAAAGCTATCTATCTATCTATCTATCTATCTATCTAACTTTTCAGATTGGGTCTAAGGGCATTTTCAGACGTGACAGAGCCTGTATTGGCCCTGTCACAGAATCACTCATTGATCCCCTGCCGGGATCAAACTGGCACATCCAACAGACGTGCCGACTGATCCCGATGGGGAATTGGGGAGGGGTCGGGGTCGTGCGGCTCAACGTGCGGCCGCACAGCCCTGCCCCCCCATGCTCTCTAGGCCACCCGCCCTCTTGGGACATGGGTGGGCACTGCGGCCAATGTGGCTGCAGTGCCTGCCCGCATCTGTCTCTTATACACATCTAGATGTGTATAACCGCCCTCTTGGGACATGGGTGGGCACTGCGGCCAATGTGGCTGCAGTGCCTGCCCACATTGACTATTGCCCGGAATCCCGCCGCTGATTCCGGGCCATAGTAGGGGGACAGATGAGACGATCCCCCTGATCACAGGGGGGAATCACTTTGAACAGGCAAACGGAGATGGTCCAGGCAGGACCTCCATTTGAGTGGTCAATGTGATTTCCCCGCCCCGTGATTCATGGGGGTGAACATCTGGCGGGGAGCTTCCGTTCCCCCCAACAGACATAACGCGACCACGATCACCATGTGGGAATTCCTTGTGGTTGAGCATGATCTCGTAATGTCTGAAAATACCCTAAACTACCATGCTTAGACCCAATCTGGGCTAATGACCGTCACCCTGCCCCGGGGTAGGCCATACTCAAACCAGATATGATGGTGTGCCTTATCACACTTTGCCCCGAACCATAGTAACACTTACTGCCAACTGTTCCCCCTGATTTTCTCATATCACAACCGGTGGTAGGCGCTATCACAGTTCAGAGCAAAGTGTGATGAACATCTGGCAGCCACCGAACAGAAGTGACAGTGGTTGTGACCCCGGGGTGGGGTTAAGTGTGGTAAAATGTGGCTAAGCATGGTAACGTCACTTCTGAAAATACCCTATGAGAAAGGGTATTTTCAGACATTACGAGATCATGCTCAACCACAGTCAATACGCTGTGGTGGGGAATGGTTCCGTAACGTCTGTTGGGGAACCGGAAGTTCCCCCCAGATGTTTATCACGGTCAATCGCGGCGGGGAATCACATTCACCACGTGACCGGACTGAACCGGTGGGGCCGGCGTCGATTGCGTGGTGAATGTGATTCCCCGCCGCGATGAAGGGGTCCATCTCGTCTGGACGGCAACCACGGCCCGGAATCCCTGGAGGGATTCCGGGGCGTGGTCAATTTGGGTGGGCGCTGCAGCCGTACTGGCCGCGGCGCTCGCCTGTCTCCCCAGAGGGTGGGGGAGCGTGGGGGGGACCGGGCTGTGTGGCCGCACATTGCGCCACGTGGCCCCGCCCCCTCCCCAATTCCCCACCGGGATCAGCTGGCCCATCTGTTGGACGTGACGGGCTGATTCCGGCGGAGAATCAGAAGGGTGATTCCGGCACGAGGTGAATGCCGCCCCATCTCGTCTGAAATCACCAAAAACCTCCTCTCTATATGAGAAAGCATTTAATGCTACTAAACTGCCATAACTGAAAGACTGTGCATGGCATGAAGCCATGTATGAAAGCTCCCTGTCCCTAACAGCAGTGAAGGTAGCCTTCCATGGGTGCAGTGGGGTGCGGGGCAGGCACATCCCTGCTACTGTAGCCTCAGAAGCTGCTGCTGCTTGTGGATCATGCCTAAGGGCATGCATTAAACCACATGACCTCACTTGATGGGTTGTTAATGAGCTGACAGCCCACTATGAATGAGGGAATCCAAGCCACCTAGCAGGGGTGTGGGGGTGTCCCCTGCCTGCAGAAGGATCCATTCAGTTCTATTAGGGAGCTTCCATGCTTGACTACATGCTGTGTGCAGTTCTTATACATTATTCTTTTACATTATTTCAACTTCAAAAAACACAATGCAGGTGCATTGAAAAATATGAAGGCATCCTTAATATTAAGGATGATCATTCTGAATCAAAATCGCTTTAGAAAAGAAGGATCAGTTTTCTTCCTTAATATGCTGTTATCAATATTTACAAATCTAGCATTTTTTTCATTTCCATCTATAGAGTTATGAATGCACTCAATTCTTCCATAATTAATGGAACAAGGTAATTCATAATTTCAATGCACCTACAGTATTTATTATTTGAATTCATAATGTATTTATTGATATAACAGAAAATATATGGGAAATACATATGAGGACAGCTGCATATCAGAAGAATGGAAGAAATATATCTTGATACAAATATAGCAATAAATCATTACTATTAAAGAGTGGAGGGATTCACTCTGTAGTTAAGGCCAGCTCATATCCCCCATTTTGCATGAATAGTCTGTGGCTTATTAAATCATCACTATTTATCCTCTTTATCTGAAATTTGGCAGATATAATCAATTGTGAGAATCTGTACAAATTTCATGTAAACTGGATGAAAATCAGAAAAGGTACAAAGGTTTGAAAATCAGAGTAAAAATGCTTTTACTTCCAGTTTCAAATAATTTAGTGTCTCGTTCAAAGTGTACTTTAAGAAAATTTATTAAAGTCTAGTGTTGTAGAAAATTCAAGGATGTATTCTGGTGCTTGTTTTTTATATTTTTCAAAATCCATCTGGTATTTTTAAAGTTACAGAGTTTTTCAGTTTACCATGTTAGCCAATAGGAGTGTAAACAGCATCTTAGAGTGTGTAAATAACATCTCAGAATGATGGTTGTACCGTTAAAAACGTCTCAATTGCTGAGAAATCTGTTTTAAAAGTGATTAGAAGTTTGAGGTTTTAGAAAATTCATTTCTGTATTGTACTCTGGCTTTTCCTTTTACAGTTTGAAAATCCGTGGTGTATTTTGGATTTCATAAGCTTTTGTAAGTGCCCATTTGATCATATGAATAGAAAGTGATGCAGTGGCAGCAGAGTGTGTGTGTGTGTGTGGGGTGTGTGTTACACGCTAGTGATCAGTGCAGAGAGACAGAGATGGACCGCAGTGCTGGAGGGACTGCTCCCTGGGCTGCAGGAAGTGTGTCTCTTAGGGATGGGCGAACAGATCGTGGTTCGGGTTTGGCCATTCGGTTCAGCAGTTCGGTTAGTCCGCCGGGTTCAGGTTCGGCCGTTCTGTTTGGCCGTTCGCCGTTCTGTTCGGTCATTCGGTTCAGCTGTGTTCAGGAAATGTTATGGGTGTTTTTTGTGTGTTTTATATGTTTTTTTGGTTTTTTATTGGGTTTTATATGGTTTTCTTTTGTTTTTTATTTGGTTGTTTTGTTTTTATATGGGTTTTTTTAATTTATTTATTTTATCTAATATTATATCTATCTATCTACACTAAATCTAACTGCTATTAACTATTCTAAATGCTATGAACTAAATGCATTATCTAATAAGTACACAGGCCTACTCCTACAAACACTAAAACTAAATCACTAACGCTATCTCTATCACTAAGCTAGCTCCTACAACTACTATCCCTAATCTATCTATCTATCTATCTATCTATCTATCTATCTATCTATCTATCTATCTCTATATGGGATGGGGGGGAATCACAAACACAAGGTTTCAGTTTAAGGTTTAAGTTTCATTTCAGTACAAAACTGAAATGAAACTTAAAGCAATCTAATAATCCTACTCAATGCCTGCTGTTCAGGAACAGTGACTAGCTCAGAAGGTGTTGGGAAGGGAGGAGGCAGATAGTTTCATTTCTTGCAAGTCTCTCCACCCCTGGTGCCTGGAAGTCTGCTCCTCAGTGACTAGTACTACCCCTCCCTGTCACCTTACAGTGAACCTTTTTTTGCCACCCGAACTCACCCGAACGCGATCCGAACTGACCGAACTGTTCGGCCATTTCACCGTTCGGTGTTCGGTATGTTCGTGTTCGTGTTTGCGTTTGGTCATCCGAACAGGCCGAGTTCGGGCCGAACTCCGAACTTACGAACCGTGTTCGCCCATCCCTAGCGTCTCTTGGGAGGGAGGGGGAAGGGCTTCCTCAGCTGAGCGTGTGGGTCTCTCGAGAGGGAGGAGTATTGACTGCCGTGGCTGAAGGGTCTCTTGGGACAAAGAACTCTATCCCAAGCTAAAGCCCCACTAGCTGCTGGAAGATCTAAGTCAGTTTTGATCCCAGCCTGTAATGAGCCAAAAGCTGGTGGTGGATTGGAGCCCTGTACCCCATGCACCCCACACAGTCCTAGAACTACACAGGAGGAGCAAGTGCCAGGGGCAGGAGGCTCTGTGACATGCGCTGTGAGGGAAGGAACTGCATGTTAGCCCGGTGGCTTTGCACTCTGCTCTTTCCTCGCCTATGGAGGAGCTCATGGTTGTCATGGCGGTCATTTTGTGCATGGTGGTCATTTTGTGCATGCAAACATGGTACACTGTACATGGTAAATGGGTATGTGGTATACGGTAAATCACAGTAAATGGTAGATCATGGTAAATGGCAAATGGTAAACGGTAAAGGAAATTCTTGACCAAGATTTCGAATCATTACCGAGATTGTCCTGAGATTTCGGTAACAATTCTTGATTGTCATGAGATTTTTGTTAGAAAAAAATGATTCTTCTTTCAGCCCTAAAACATACTTCCTACTAACACATAATAGCTGTTAATGTCTAGAGATGTGCACCACCCTACTTTCTGTCATTGGCCATTCAGAGGACCATGGAGACACAGATTTTTGTGAATGGACTGCCAGGTCAGTCTACTTCTGGCACATCTCCATAGTGCCTCTTGATACCTGTCTTTTTGGAGATATAGTGGTATTTGCAGAACTTTACTTACTTCTCTTCTCCACACACTGATGAGATGCAGATGCTAGACTTCATGTCTAGCATTATTCTTGTGGTGCGTAAGTTAATAGCTGCACAAGGAGGAGAGGAAGTGGGAAACACACAGAGATAGAGGAAACATCATGTCTGGAGTCATTGCAGCAGTGCATTACTTGGTCATTGAAGGCGCTGGTGAGTGGCTTCTGCTGGTACAACACGGGGTGTTGTCAAAGACATTGCATTGCGGTGGCCTATTGTTAAGGCCAACAGAGTAAATGTGTTTCTAAAAGGATTGGGTAAGTTCATAGAGGATAGTGCCTTAAATGGCTATTAGATGGGTTGCACGAGGGGATGCATTGTCTTGATTATCAGGAGTTTGGAGTAGATAGCAAGGAATGGATTATTCCATTATGACTTGTTGAATACTTCTTTGAAGTGACCAAAGGTGGGGCTGGACTGGATGGACAACTGATCTGACCCAGTAAGGCACGAATCTTCTCATGGTGCAGTGCCGATTCGAAAATGACTCTGGTGAGAAGAACCTAGGAAATGGCTCGTAGTTATCTTTTTTATTTGATTTCATTTCATTTCAGCAAACGTCACCAAGGCAGCTCAGGTGGAGCATGGGCCAATACTTACTTCTGCAGGAAGCGACTGGGATGACTGGGCAACAAATGCAATGGGCGCACTGGATGCTGTCTGAGTTGTGAATAAAGACTGAACTAGAGACTATTGATTAGAGTGGACTGGGTAAGAGCAGACTGGGCACAGTGAAGATTTCATTTATACTTTGAAATAAATGTAATTACTTCTGTACAGAAGGTCTGTTTTGCATTATTTCTTGGGCATTTGAGGGGAAGGTAAGGTGTGAAATTATTGTGAAAAGAGGCATCATGCAAAGGTTTCAATAGGGGGGCATACAGGGAGTAGTGTTTAGAAGGGAAGTCCAGCAAGAAGTCGATGAATCTGAAGGGAAGACAGGCAGGGGAGCATCTAGGCAGTCCACCCCCAGTTGCTGCCAGGGATGCTCATCTCAGGGGAGCAAGCATGGGGTGAGTGGAAGGTTTACATCCCAGTCCTACTGTGGGCATTAAGGTGTAGGTTGTGGAGGGGAGCTAGGTCAGGATGAGCCCAGTGATGTCTCCTGCCCCATGTCACTTTCCACCCCATTCAAGACAAGTGGCCTCTGTGTCAATAAGAGCGCTTTCCGCCCCCCCACCCCAGTAGATGCATTTCTTCTTGACCACAGTCAAAGACATTTAAATCTGTAATCAGTGTTGCACTAATGTCGCTGGTGTCTCTAAGGACCCTAACTAGTTGTGAAACCTGATAGAGACAATCTCTTTTGCAACTTTCTTGGCAACACCTCATTATGCCCTGCTTGCTCTACATGTGGGCTAGCACACGCTGGGTTAGGCCAGGTCGAGCAAGGCTCAAGAATGTTAGGACAGAGTCACATCAGTCTTTCTGATTGGGAGACAGTACACACAGCAACAGCTTTTACTTAGGAATTTTTTTAACAATTGTAATATGTTCTGCAATAACTCCAGACATTGTGTTTTACTTGCATTTCATAAGACCAGACTTACAAAGGCAACTGGAATAAAAAACACTGTGTGAGCTGTGATAGGTGGTCCTTAAGCCCCCATTCCCAGATAACTTGCCACTGCAGCAGGAGTGGAACAAGTGTTTCTGGAGACTGTGGGTATTTTCAGACGTTACGAGATCACGCTGAACCACAGTGAACCACGTTCAATCCTGCAGCGGGGCCAAAGAGCCCTGAACGTCTGTTTGGCGCACGCCAGATGTTCATCACACTCAATACCCACATGGGGTCAATTTCAACCACGCTTCCCGGGCTAGCTGGGGGGATATCCCGGGAAGCGTGGTCAAACAGACCCCCACTGGGAACCAAGGAAAAGTAACGTCTGGACGCCAATCCCTGGGCAGAACCAAAGGAAACGAGCCCCAGCCGGGGACAAGGCATGCAGCGTCGCTGCCGGGCAACCAGCAACAACACAACCACCGGAGGGAGATTTAAAGGGAAATCAGCAGCAAGCAAGCGTGGCGGGATGGAGCAAGGAGGGAGGCGGAAGAGAGCGGAGGGAGAGAAAGCGACAGTGGCAGCGGAGGAGGAGGAGGCAGGGGCAGCGAAGGAGGTGGAGGGGGCACAGGTGGAGGAAGGGGGCACGGGGGTCCAGACGACCAGGGAGGCGGCCCAGAGAGAACACCCACAGCTGCAGGTGGGACGTGACGCCCCAGGGACAGCTGCCGGAGCGGGCCCGGAGGAGGCACCCAGGAAACGGGTAAGGGGAACCAAGGGGAGGGGAACAGGGGGCACAGGG
>QEPC01005272.1:1144647-1163751 GCA_003113815.1 Sphenodon punctatus
GTGTGTGTGTGTGTGTGTGTGTGTGTGTGTGTGTGTGTGTGTGTGTGTGTGTGCCCGGGCATGTGGTCTTGCTGTGTGTCCCGCTGCGGGTCCGCTGTGTGTGTGCGTGCTGTGTGTGTGGTACCTGTCAGCCTGTTCTCCCTCTTCCCCCCTCCCTTCCCGTTTCCCTTGTGTGGGCGTTCCCTTGTGTGCCTTTTGGCTTCGTTTGCCCTTAGGCGGCCATGTCTGTGTCCTGCCCCTGCCCGGTGCCTTCTGGGAGTTTTGACCACGGCTGGGGATCGGCGGCATGTCTGTTGTGCTGCCCCGGTCCGTGATGGGTCGGCCCGGTTCCCGGCCGTGGTCCCGGTCCCGTCACGTCTGTTTGGGGCTTATATTCACCCCGGGGCACGGTTGTTCTGTTCACCCCCCTGGGGGTTCACTGTGGTGAACCGCCCGCCCGTAACTTCTGAAATCACCCTGTAATGTGTTCCTGTAGTAAATCCAGACATGATGGTGCATCTGACTTTTGCAAGGCTAGACTTGTAAAAGGACTTACAAAAAACAAAACAAACCCCCCCCAAACCAAACAAAAAATCCAAACCCAAATGTCTGAGCTACAACAGACAGTTCCTAAACATTTGCACATAGACAACTCATCACTGCAGTGGGAGCAATGTTCCAGCAGTATCTCCAGATGTGAAGTTTTATCTGCCTTTTCCAATAACAGCTTTGCAAAATAAACATAGAGTTTACTCATTGGTGTTGATGTTAGTACAGGGGGGGAAAGGGCCTGGAGGCTAGAGTGAGATGCATTGCACTTCAGGCAGTTGTGAAAAAGAAAGATGGGAGTGGGGGGGAGGAGGAAATTATGTTAGAGTTTGCCGCTAACAGCCCCCAAATGGAGGTGTGTTTGTGTGTGTGCGCAAATGTTTGATTTTGGCTATTACAGCATGAGACAAGCAGAAATGAAACAATAATTTTGCCTGGCTCCACTCCCCAAAAGCTACGTGCACACATTTTTGTGATATATTGCACACCAAGCAAATGGTCCATAATGCAATTCATGCCAACCAGGTGCATTGCAACAAGGGCTCATCTGGAGAACATCTGGAGGGAGGAGACTATAGGGTAGCTGCACAAACAGGCAGCAACATAAATTCAATTGGTTACATGATCACAGTGACATTAATTTGAACACGCGTTGGATTCGTGCGTGCATATTGTTACATCTGGGAACATCCTTAGAAGACCACAAAAGCTATTCTATTTGTATTGGGGCATAAACCAACCTTGAGCCAATCAGGGCTGTGGCGTCCCTCGGCTGTGCTCTGACTAGGTAGGGCTACAGATGGAAGGAAGAAATGGGGTGGCATGACAGGGATGAAGTCCCATGTGTAAGGATAGGGCTCAAGTGTGAGTGTCACAGCAGGTGAAAGCAGTGTGTCATGCAGTAGGTGCAGCGCTTCATCAATGAGTATCGCACTGGCATATATAGCAGCATCTGCTATGCCCCAACCTGATCCACTCTGCACCACAAACAGTAAATGCGATGATGATATCCCACACCAGGAGCGTGTTCAGCCTGTGTTCGCTGCCTGTTTATTAGGTGGCTGCGAGATGAGCACTCCAATGCACCACAGAGACTCTGGCCATTTTTAGATGTGTGCGGGGGGCTCATGCCTGCAAACCATGCACCAGTGAAGCAGCGCATACGAGGGGTTTAGACGAGAGGGGACGCGCCTTATCCCCCGCTCGTACTTTCTTTAAAGGTGCTAATGAAAGACCCATTCGTGCCTTTAAAGAAAGCGCGAGCGGGGATAAGGCACGTTGCCGCTCATCTAAATATAGCCCGCACGCTGCTTCACTGGCAAATTATTTGCAGCCATAAGCCCCCCGCGCACGTCCAAAAATAGCCTCTATGGAGCCTCCACTCATGGAGTAGTCCTGGGCATCATGAGCTCACTTTATAGGCCAATCCAGACCAATGTTTGCTCACATTTTCACATTCCTCTATTAGGGTGTGTGCAGCCTTTGTGTAGACAAAGCACCTAGAGCGGTCCCAGCAGTTGGAACAGCAGGTGTGCTCCCCGCCCTCACTGTTCTCACTCTCCCTGGGGCTTCTACTGTTTACTTTCACTTTGGATTGCTCAGAAATGGTACTCCAATAGGAGAAGAAAAGGAAGCACACAATGGGGGGAGCTTCCTGGACCCAGGATTCCCTGTGGATGTAAGTCATAAGGGAGGTGGTTCTGTGG
This sequence comes from Sphenodon punctatus, assembly GCA_003113815.1. NCBI lineage: Eukaryota > Metazoa > Chordata > Lepidosauria > Sphenodontia > Sphenodontidae > Sphenodon > Sphenodon punctatus. The sequence goes on from QEPC01005272.1 coordinate 1,146,882, forward strand.
CTGCTTGTGTATTGGGTTTGCCACACAAAAAACCCAACTGGGGACTGCCCAGACCAAATATGGAACTCCTGCGGGCTATCATCCATTTATTTTCACCCAAAGAGTACATCCTAGGTAAATACCTTGGCTGCCATACTCTGCATCAGTCCTATATAGCCAGAGGATCAAAAGAATAGAGCAACAAATGTGATGTAAAGCTATCTTTGTAACATCCTTATACATGTCAGGCACATCAGTAGTGGAGCTGTGGATCTGGGCAAAATCTCTGCTCTGGAACCATATTCAGATTTTTTTAATGACCCTCCAATTAGGTGAGGCATGATCTTGGGTTTTGGTTCAGACCTGTATCTAGTTATTATTTCATGCAAGCCTTGGAACACAGTGTATTATACATACAATAGTCTAAATGGTCTGGAACCACATTTTTCATCAAAGGTTACTTATTATTATTAAAAGTGTGTCCATCAACTAACAAATACAACTTTTTATAAAGAAAAGAAGTATAGTGTGCTGACACTACATAGTTGGTACAGCAATTGTCAGTAATGTACAAATACTGTCTGGAACTGAACAAATGAGTGAAAGTAATGCAATATACAATGTACTGTAAAAATAAAAGAGAGTCTAGATAGTCATTGTCACCTTAGCATTTGACTGTGCCTTTGCTAGAGTCTTGAGGAGATGACTCTAGATCTGATTCTACTGCCTGCAAATTACGTTTAGCTCCTGCTTGCCTGGACCAGGCCCTGTCAGCTAGTTGTTAACAATTACTAGTCATGCCAAGTACTTACTCGGGTGGGCAAGGCTCAGTGTTGCAGGCTCTTTGATTTTCTGGGGGTTTACTTTCAGGGTCACAATAATTGTTTTGTACAACGGAATTGTCATCCAACCTTTTACACAGCACTTCTTGTTTCTGCAAACCTTGAGGAAAAGTTGGACACTGTTAATAAATGGTATTTTAACTCCTATCAACCAGTGAGTAAATGTATCCTTCACTTGCTTGTGATTGCCATCACTATCGAACTCCGAATTGGGGGTGGGGGGAATCTTTTATGATCATAAGGAAATATTTCAATTTACTAGAATTTTAGATATCCACTCTGCAAAAGAATTTAGATTTACTGTTGTATTCTAAGAAATGAAGAATGTGTTTATTGAATTAAAACAAATTGGTATTATTTGCATATTGCACAAAATCTATTTCCCATCGATCGTCACACCTGCAATCAATTGGCTCCCATTTCCAAGCAAAATATCATTATTTAAAATGTAGCAAGTATAGAATTATTATTAATATGTTTTGGTTTTCAATAAAATAGCAGTAGTGTAGGATTCAATATCTCATTTTGTACATTATTTTCCATAAACATTTTCTTTATTATAATTATGAAACCACTAATCTGTTTGATAGACACAGCTTGTTTCTTCAAGTGTCAGTCTTGTCTTCCAGCTCCTTTTTATTCATATTAACCAGCAGCATTGCATATGGAATAGTTTGTTACTCTCCCAACCCCAATGATATATTACTGTCTACTGTCCGATAAGATGTTTTCATTTGAAGAACAGAACAGCACATGATGCAAACTGAATTGTCAGGCTAAATTCTCAATTACTTCCCCTATAACTTAGGATATTTTAATAAATTTGGCAACTTTAAGTTGGGAATCTGTATGCAATGTGTCCCTCTCCCTTCTTTTGAAGAACAATCTTTATCATCTCTTGTGACAGCAGGAAAACTACCCCTTCATCAGTCTCCACTCAGAAACACGGGGTGTTGGCAAGGGGCACTTTCTTGTGCTCCCGTAAGAAAGAAGCATGAAAGGAGCAGCCTTTCCTGCAACTGGCTGCTGCGGCTGCTTCGCACCAGGGGTTGCCTAAGCAACACCTGGAAGTGGCGCAAAGGTAATCTGACCTGGTTGGGGTTGCTGGGGCAAACACCCAAGGGGCGCAAATGAAGTTTCGTGATGCCAGACTCCCAGCAAGGAGAGACCATCAGCCTGAGCTTCCATTCAGTTGGGCCATTGACTGGAGGAGCAGCAGCTGGCTTTTGTGTTTCTCCATCCATCAGGTGCTGCGTTCATGCAGCCTATGTTGGCTCCCGTGCAATGACAGGTCAGCCAAACAGTGAGCATGGCAGGCAATCCACACTGAGCATGGTAGGTAGATGCCTGATAGGACCCTCTGGAGCATGGTATTTCCTCCCCCACCAAGCGCAGGTTCTTCCCCTGCCTGGGAACAGACCAAGAGGTTGTGCCTTCCTTAGTGCTTGAAGGCAAGGGATTAGCTAGGCTCACAATGCCCAAGAAGGCTGCAGGGTAAGGCCCCTGAGAAGAGCTGGGGCAGAGGGAGGCCTGCACCAGCAGCCCCACCACCCCCTGGCAGGACAGCACCAGGTCCCCCTCCAGGGCCTTTGCCTGCAAGGAGGACTAAAGTCATTTTCCTCTCCTTGAGGGGAGGCTGGTGGGGTGCAAGGACCTCATGCAGCAAATAGCCATGAATTGGGCTGGAGGCATGCACCACCACCCCATGGGCCCATTGCCCCAGGCCACTCCAGTCTCAGACCTTCCAATGCCACAACTGGGGACAGCACTGGTGGCGCACAGTTCAGTGATACTGCCCCCTGGCTCACTAGCTCCAGAACCTGGGCCACTGCCACTCATTTCCAACTCCCTGGGGAACCTGAGGTGGGGAGGGAGGAGGCCTGTCCCATCTTTTTGCCTTAGGGATGGAGTCCCAGCCCCCAGAAGACCAAGGGGCAATCTGGTCAAGACAACTGACTTAAGGGTGGAGGAGCTGCTCCAGAGGGTTGAGGCAGCCCCAGCAAGCCAGCAGATCCCTCCAGCACAGCCTGCCATCCCAGCACACCAGAATCAAAGCACCCCTGTCTACTCCAGGCGAGGTAAATAGGGATCCAGCCTCCCAGGTTGAGTCAACACCTTCTCAAGTGAGGGTGGGTTGTGGGTGCACAGCACACCCTCTATGTGTCTAGCCCATCTGGGCACCTCATTCCCCTCACTGGCGCACTGCTGTTCCTCACCAGGCCCAGACCCAGGCCCAGGTTTGGGAGCACCCAGGGGGGATGCCATACTATTATGGGGGTAGGGAAGCAGCAGTGGCTGTGTGGGAATGCGCTGTGGGCCCCATAGCTTTGGCCCATGAGTGTACCCACTGTGCCCATGCCATCCCACCAAGGAGTAGGAGGAGGTACTCAGGTAGGTCCCCACCCTCAAGTATGGAAAGGGCCTCTCAGCCAATCAGGTCAGAGCATGGGTGACACGACTGCAAAAACAGACCCCTCTGCCAACTGGGAGGTATCCTGACATTTCTTCTCGAATCAGCGAGCACCTTTTGCAGACCACTGGAGAGAGGATTTGGAGGGGCGAGTACATTTGGAGAGATTTGGAGGGGTGAATATGTTTGCCCTCCTATTTAGTGACCCAGTACCTGACCCTAACGATCAGGACAAGACAAAAGTCAAGGAGAAGTTCAGACATCCCAAAGCGTATTGAAACTGGTCCAATTGGACTGTGGCTTATTCAGTCTTTCAGGGTCTGATGCTCCAGGACTTGTTACAATATGTAGACATAGGGCGGAATGCATATGACTCTGGTCCTCCTGGGGCATAGCTGAGGTACGATGAGGCATTCAGGCATTGAACGGCCATCACACCCAGTTTGAGGTGGGATGTGCACACCCATGACTTATGGCTTGCATGAACAATGCCACAAATGCCCAGAGAACTGACAGCAGCCATGTTGTGGCAAAGACTGGGGTGGCACTGGTGAACAACCCCAGCAGTGAATGAAGGACTTAAGACCTCAGGTGCAGGAGGGCCATGCTGGGAATTCAACCTGACAGGCAGGTGTTTTTGATCCCCCTGCAGATTTCACCATACCTGCACTCCATGTGAGGAGGGGAACAGTCCAGCTACACAATGGAGTGAAAACAGACATGAAGCTAACCACCCTTTAACCACCCTTGGTGGTTATTTATGCATGTTGCAGGGCTGTATTGGTGCCCTATGCAGCCCTGAAACATGCATAAATGACCACCAAGGGTGGTTAGCGTCATGTCTGTTTTCACCCATGGTTGGTGTGAACCACATGCTCCATCCCCATGACTGATTTTAAATTCTTAGCAACTGTACACTACAGCATCTACACTGGCATCACTCAGTGGGAGGCTCCCATCCTGCCTCCAACTGTTTCAAATTTAAACACTTTGGATGGAAGTCCAAACAGAATCCACTAGGCCAGGGGAAGGGCCCACACCCGAGTTCAGGGGATTAAGGGAAGGACTCCAATGGTGGTTCAGCCTGATGTGCAGAAGCTAGCGCTGAAGGGTCACCCAGACCAGCGAGAAGTGGTTTGCATGGTACAGGGTTTTCACAAGGGGGTTAGAATTCCTGATCAGGGGGTGCTGAGTTTAAAGATATAGTTTAAGGTATAGTTAAAGGTATAGTTTAAAGACATATAGGAGAAATAGTTTAAAGACAACAAGGAGAAATATAGTTTAGACACATTTTAAACAACTAGTACCTATGTACATTTCATTTTGGAATATACTCTGTTTATTGATTTTAAGCAAAACTCAGATTTTACGTTTAAACATATACACACAAATAATGGAAGAAAGCTTGAAAATGTAAATTTGAGCAACAGACAAGGTTTAGTTTAGCACTGTGAGCCTTGTGCAATCTCTTTAAATTACTCACTCTTCTCTGAATATATGGTATCTCTTAAAATGATCTGGAAAATACTGCAGAACAAGTTCATTTGAATCCTTGGGGGAATAATTACAGCCAGCTAGACAGAAACATTGTGCTTTCAAATCTCCAGATTTATAGTTTATAATAAAAGACACAAAATATCTTCATGACTGGTCAGTGGAAGTCTAATAGAAAACAAAACGCCAGTGGTTTAGCGACCATATTCCCTTGAGATGTACAGATGTTTTGCAGATTTCAATTTCCAAATAGTCTGCATGACTTTCAGTGGCCAAACTAAAAATTACATGGGGTACATTTTATTCTCAAATTAAAACTGCAGGAATATAGATGTTATATCTATTTTTAAAAGCTCCCCACCACCACCAAATTGTGGTTTGTTATTGCAACAGTTAATTATAAAGATGCCAATACCAATACATGGTGAGTTTTGCATCACTAAACTAGTGCAAGCTGGTTAACCCAGATATACTTTCTGAGCTCACTCATCACATCACAAAGATATTCAACTGAGAGACAAACTTACTTGCCTGTAGTGAAGAAAAATTATGTTTTGTTTGTTCAGAGACAATTTTGCAATTCTATTGAGGGCATTGCAGAAAAACATTGTAGGCACCAATCTGTTAGAAACCTTTGGAAAGAACAGGCAAAGTAACAGAGGAGAAGAGTGAAAATCAGATCTATTTTTCTTTTTAAAGACAGACCCAGGGACAGGCCAGTCAGTCTGAGTTCAATGTGTGGGGAAATATTGGAACAAACAATGTGTGAGCACCTTGTAGGAAATGGGGGTGAATTGTGGTAACCAACATGGATTTGTTAAGAACAAATCGTGCCAAATCAATCTAGTCTCTTTCTTTGACAGGGTGACTGGTTTAATAGAGAAGGGGAATGCAATACACATAATTTCTTATCTTCAATAAGGTTTTTCACATGGTGCAACATGACAAGAGAAATGTGGTAGAGGTGTTCATCAGGGACCCATGTCATTACTCATTTTTGTTTTTCATTTTTGTTTTTTAAATCTTTCATTTTCGTTCTCATAAATATCAAATTTTCATTTTTGCTTCCATTTCCAATTTCCATTGGCTTCAATGGAAAACACATTTTCAACTGTACCTTTTGTATTTTTCATTATCTTTGCATGAAACTTGGAATTATTGTACCGTCAATGGAAAGCATTCTGTTTCCCAAATTTCAGAAAGATTGAATAAAGGAATGCAATTTTATAAGCAGTTTAATTATGTTATTTTGCAACAATCTGAATATACATTCTTGGCTGTAAATTCTTTGTCTCCCATCTAATGTAGATGAAACCTGCCAAGTTTATACCCCTCCAAATGCTTACTATCTATGCTAACTTTCAGAAGGATTAAATAAAGGGTTCTGGTGGTATAAGCAAATAGCTTATAAATGTATGTCTGACTAACATCTTTGTAGTCCAACCTGTGTACACGAAATTTGGCAGGGTTGTATTTCAAAGCTTCAGGATCATCTCTACTAAATATAGGAAATATGTGATAAAGGGTCACAGTTTTATAAGCCTGCACAGCATATGCAGAGAATGAGCCTATGCCAGGGATTCTCTTACGTGTCACTGTGGTATAAGATCTTGTTTGTGATGCCAATTGGCCAGCAGAAATGGCAACCAAATATCTTCATTCTGTGCTGTGACCACCCCAACGTCTCTCCTCCACTTGTTACTGGCAAGTCAGAAGCATCTGTTTAGGAAAGAGCCAATAGAGATTCTCTTATGTCCTCTGCCACAGTGCTGCAATGTGATTGTGATGATAATTGGCCAGCCTGGATGTATAAGTCATGTATCCTGATTTCTGGGATGTATTCCCAAAGTCCCAGGTTATGTCCCTTCTATGCCCACCTCAGGGTCGCCCCTATGCCCTCCTCAAAGCCAACACCAATTGATTCTGTAAAGTTGCAAGCATGCAGTAATTGGCCAGTAAATGTGTCTGTCAGTCTGTTGGGTTGCTCCCCATCCTCCCTCCTACAGCCTCCCTCCCCCTGCCATGCCAGGTGCCTGCTTCTAACTGGCACTACATGTGCTGCTATTTATCTGAATAATGGTCTTCAATGGGACAACTTCAATTGCTTATAAAATTGGGTCCCTTTATCAAATTGTCCTGTAGTTTGTCAGAGATGAAAGAGAAAATGTGGCATAAATTTGTGCTGAATATCTTGTAAACATGATGGAACATAAAAACTTGACTCCCATAAATGCATTTTCAAGTTAATGGCTTATAATATTGGTACCCTTTATCTAATCTTTCTGAAATTTGGCAGGATTGGTAATCTTTGGAAGTGACATAATATTCCAAGGATTCTTGAAAATTGGATGGAAGATGAAGAATTTGTAGCCAGGAATGTGTATGTAGATTTTCTTAAATTCACAATTGCTTATTCAATTGCTTATAAAATTAGTTTCCTTTAACCAATCTTTCCAAAATGTGGTGCACATAGTGCCCTCTGTTGGGGGTATAATATTTCTAAGTTTCATCATAATTTAATAAGAAACAAAAAGGTCTAGCCAGAAATACATTTTTTACTTTTCCCCATTATTTCAAAAACTAAAATTTGTTTTCCTTATTATTAGTTGTCGTTTTTGTTGTTACAATAACAAAAAAGAAATTTTTTTTTTTTTATCATAATAACAAAAACGAATTTCACACCCCTAAAATGTGGGCTGTAAGCAACTGCCATTAGCTGTGTTCACAACTGGCTTAAAAGCTGCAGACAAAGAAAAATAATTAATGGATCAGTATCAAACTGGGAGGAGGTATTCAGTATAGTTTTGGAGGGGTCTGTCCTAGGTCAAATACTGGGAAGGAGTAGAACGTATACTCATAAATTCTGCAGATGACACAAAACTGTGGGAAGTATGCAAAAACTTTCGAGAACAGGATTAGAATACAAAATGATCTAGATAAAATAGAGACTTGGGATGGAAGAAACAAAAGGAGATTTAATCAGCAAAGACAAATGCAAAGTATTACTTATATATGAACAAAAACAAAAACAAATGAACCAATATAAAATGGGGGACAACAAGCCAGGCAGTAACACTGCCAAGAAGGATCTGGGAGTTATGGTAGATTCAGCAAACTGAACATGAATCAACAATGGGTATTTTCAGATGTTACAAGACCACAGTCAACCACAGTGAATCCCCTGTGGTGGCCGTTTGTCCCGTAACGTCTGATGTGAGTTCCACCAGATGTTCACCACAGTGAACCTCCAGCGGGGATCACATTGACTGCGATTATGGATTGGTTGCTGTGCCCGCCCATCTCCCGGAGGGCGGGTGGCCGGAGGAGCGCGGGGAGAGGGGCTGTGCGGCTGCATGTTGTGCTGCGTAGCCACACCCCCTCCCCGATCCCTTGTAGGAATCAGGGCAGCACGTCTAAAGGACGGCTGGACTGATTCCTGTCCAGGATCCATTTTGGATCCCGGACCGTGGTTTAGCGTGGCAGGCCGAACAGCCCGTCACATCTGAAATTACCCAATTTGACACTGTTGCAAAAAAGACCAACTCAATTTTGGGCTTCATTAACAGATGCAAGAAGCAATTATGCCACTTTAAGACTTTATCTAGAGTATTGTATTAAATTATGGACACCACACTTCAAGAAAAATGTAGACAAACCAGAGAGGATTCAGAGGAGGGCAACAAAAATGATAAAGGGGCTAGAAAAGAAAGATGGATGGGAATGTTTAGCCTAGGGAAAAGATGACGGGGGGGAGGGAGGAGAGCGGCACACACATCTAAAAAGCTGCCACAAAAATGCTGGAGAACATTAGTTCTCCACAGTCACAGAACAAGAGGCAATGGGTTTAAATTGCAGAAAGGTAGATTTCAGTTAAAGATTAGAAAACACTTCCTAACTGTGAAGACAACTGGGCAGTGGAATGAGGGCTGGCCTTACCACAGGGAAATCTGGGGCAACTGCCATGGACCCCACTCTTTTCTCTACTTCTGGGGGCCCAAAGTGACCCCCATTTTTACCAGGGCAGCTTGTGGGGACCCCACTTCCTTTAAGCGGGACCCCAAACTTGACCACCTCTAGGGCCCTTCAGAGGGGCAGGGCCACAGGGAAGGGGGTTGGGCACTAGGTACCCCGCATTTTAGCTTCACCCTAGACCCTGCAAATTATAAGGCTGGCCCTGGATGATATAGATTATTTTGAGAGGTTATGGAATCTCCTTTGTTGGATGCTTTCAACTGGCTGGATAAAGATCTGCCCGTGATATCCTGCCTTTGCGGGGGTTGGACTATCTGACCACTGAGGTATTTTCCACCTCAACAGTTATATGATTCTATGATCTGGGGGATATTACAGAAAAACACAGTAGAGGAAAACATCCAGCAATCAATTTATTTATGAAATATATTGCCTGAACACTTCATAATGCCTAAGCAAACTGATATAGCCAACCTGAAATGTGCTGTAAAGAAATACTTGACAAAGACTAATGTTTGGTCCATATAACAAAATCTGATTGTTAAACATTCTGAAGGTGTGGAATTCAATGGGTACTTTCAGACATGACACTAACCACCCTTTAACCACCCTTGGTGGTTATTTATGCATGTTGCAGGGCTGTGTTGGTGCCCTATGGAGCCCTGCAACATGCATAAATAACCACCAAGGGCGGTTAAAGGGTGGTTAGCGTCATGTCTGAAAGTACCCAATCTTGCATTTCCCATGGGGGAAATGGGCTTCTGCCCATTTTTTCTTCATTTTGATTTCTGACAGTTCTCAGATTTAAGAACAGGCATGCCAAAGCTGCCTCTGTGGTCAGTAGAGCTAAGAAATTGATATATTCAGTAGGAAGACATGAAGTAATTCCCATAGCAAAGATAATGATATGACTCAAAGGACAATCATCCTAATCAGTACAAAGAAAGGAAAATAAGGCATTTTGAAAAAAGGGGCTTGGAGATGGGAGAACAGAGAAACATCATCCATGGACTTGTTCCAAACCGAAACCCAGACTTCCCATTCTAGACAAATGTGGAGGTGATCTCCCTGGGTAAAAACGGATGGGCGGGCAGAGTGGTGGATGCACGGCCTGGGGCGGGAAACTGCAGGCTACATGGCCTTGGAGAGGTTGGGGCACAGAACTAACATGCCCATGGCCAGAGAGCCATCCTGCTGGCTGTCCACACAGCCCAGGCAAGGCGGGGACCACAAAAAAAGTGCGGGCAAGTGGTCCTGCCTGCACTCTGTTCCCAGCATCCTGCCTCTCTTGCTATGATGGACAGACATGACAGCCAATGATGGGCATCCTTGGTGGACAGACACGGCACCCCTGACCCAGGGCGGATATGGTGGGGTCATGCAGACATGCTAGCCTGCATTGTCCTGCATCGGTGGCCCTTAGTCCTGGCTGTGACTTCAGAAATTTTCCGAGGACACAGCCTGGTCTAGCCACCTACTCACCTCGGAGCAGAAGCTGGCTAACATCTGGCAGCACCACAACAGATGTGCTGGTGGCTCCCAGGCCACATTGGGACAAAGTGGGCCTAAGCAGACCACCAGCATATCTGTTTTTACTCTCCGTGAGTTTTACCTATTCTGAACCAAAGTTGGAGAGAAGAGGAGGATAGATAATGACCCACTCCCCTCTTTCTCTGGACTCAGTCATCCTGGGATGAAACTGATAGGAGGAGTCAGAGAAACAGTTGTTATTTAGACACTGAAGACTGTCATTTTGTCTGTGTAGCAAGTTGGGGAGCCTTCCTCTTGGGCTCTTTGGAGTGTTCACATAAAGGTGTTGCACATGCTGTTTTTACTTTTAATTCCATTTTATCTATAGCATTAAAATTTGTTTTTAAGAAAACCATGGCTGTCTTTATCTGTCACATACATGTATGTTTTGTGCCTCAATATATTTCTTATCACCTTGCAGAATCAGAAAATTCTAGATTAGAAAATGTAAGAGTTTATCCAAGATTATTTCCTGCAGTATTGTAACAGATTGCCCCTGGGTATTTGCAGGGCCAATACTGGGTTAAGGGTCATTGTGAGTTGCTACAGATTGCAGATCCTTGGAGCAGGGATATTAGGGACAACACCTATGGCTAACTAGCTAAGGAGAAAGGGCATATAAACCTAAGGGGAAAGGACCTCAATGTAGGTACAGAGCACCTAGGGGGCTCAGGAGAGGTTAAACCTGTGCTGAACAAGACTACCAGGAAGAAGGCTGGTAGCTGACCTCAGTGTTTCCAGACACAACAGGGGAAGAGTCTGGCCACTTTGCTTCTGTGCTTTCCAACCAAGAAGAGAGAAGTGTAGTGTTGGCTACAGGAAGATGAAGGCTAGAGTTTGTAATGCACTGAGGAGCCAATTCAAGGTGTACACACTCACCACACATCACATGCATGTAGCGCATGTGCACCTAGCGCAGAACGTGCACTGTGTAAGATGCACACACACATGCTGCACTTGGTGCACATGCGTGCCCCTTGGATTGGGCCCTGTAATGGCGATGGAGCCGGTGTTGAAGGAATAAGTGTGTTCTGACTGTAAATGTGGTGATGAAACCAAACAAATCTACTGGACTTTATGAGTGAGTGAGGAGCAGTGAGGGAAATTAAGTTTGCAAGGACTTATGATGGATGATTTTGAGTATATTCTTCAGTGATTTATCCAGTTCAGTTTTAACAATGATTTCAGCATACATATGGAGGCTGGCCTTTTAGGGGCAGAGTAGAAGTCCATGGCTGCCATGACAACCATGGGCCTACCCCAAATAAGACCAGGCCCAATGCATAAGACAGGACACCAAAACTGAATTTGATGCTTTGCACCAGCCTGGAAACAGGGGTTCCGATTATCAGCGGTGTTGTTGTGGTTGGACCATTACCTCCTGAAGGCCCAGATACCAGTAGGGGTGTGTGTGTGTGTGCAATTTGTTTTTGTTATTATGATAACAAAAATGATTTTTTTTCCTTTTCTTCTTCATTATTATAACAACAAAAATAAAAATAATAATAAAAAATCATTTTTGTTCTTGAAATAATGGGAAAAACCTGAAAAACATATTTATGGCTATACTTTTTTTGTTTCTTATTAAATTTGGATGAACCTTGAGGAAATTATACCCCTAACAGAGGGCACTATGTGTACCAAATCTCAAAATGATTGGATAAGGGAACCAATGTTAGACACAATTGAATGTTGTGGTTTTAGGAAAAGCTACATACACATTCCTGGTTGCAACTCCTTTATCTTCTGTTAAATGTGCATGAAACATGGGAATATCATGTCACTCCCCAAGATTACCAATCCTGCCAAGTGTCAGAAAGATTGGATAAAGGGTCCTGATGTTATAAGCCATTAACTTGAAAATGCATTTCTGACTGTAACATTTTTATAGTCCATCCTGTTTACAAGATATTTGGCAGGAATGTATCACATACCTTCCCTGTCATCTCTGCCAAACTACAGGACAATTTGATAAAGGGACCCAATTTGATAAGCAATTGAAGTTGTCCCCTTGAAGACCATTATTCAGATAAATAGCAGCACATACAGTGCTAGTCAGAGGCAGGCACCTGGCAAGGCAGGGGGAGGAAGGCTGTAGGAGGGAGGATGGGGAGCAACCCAGCAGACTGACAGACACATTCACTGGCCAGTTACTGCATGCTTCCAGCTTTACAGGACCAACGGGTGGTGGCTCTGAGGTGAGCATAGGGGGCGGTCCTGAGGCGGACATAGAAGAGACATAACTGAGACTTTGGGAATAACATCCCAGCAGTCTGGAGACATGGTTTACACATCCAGGCTGGCCAATTATCATCACAATCACATCCTGCAGCACTGTGACAGAGGACATAAGAAAAATCCTTATTGGCTCTATCCTGAACAGATGCTTCTGACTTCCTAGTAACTTGGGATGGTCACAGCACAGAATGAGGATATTTGGTTTACATTTCTGCTGGCCAGTTGGCATCATAAGCAGATCTTATACCACAGTGACATAAAAGAGAATTCATGACATAGGCTCATTCTATGCATATACTGTGCAGGCTTATAAATTGGGACCCTTTATCACATCTTTCTGATCTTTGGCAGAGATGATACTGAAGGTGTGAGATACAGCCCTGCCAAGTTTCATGTACACTGGTTGGGCTATAAAGTTGTTACAGTCAGACATACATTTACAAGTTAATTGCTTATTAGGGCTGAAGCAGCAGCAGCTTTTATCACGCTGCAATTCCATTCCGCCATTTCAGAATTGCCCGCACCACACCGTGGCTTTTCTGCCAAAATTCCGCTAATTCCGCCGGCATTCTTCAAATTTGGAAACTATCAGAAAAATTGCAGAATTGTCAGAAACTGTCGGAAAACTGCTGTTCCGCTATTTTGTGGTGCTGGTGGAATGGCAGAAGTAGTGAAAATGGCATGTTTCCGCTATTTGTGAAGCCTGTGGAAGTAGCTGAATGAAATTAGCGGAACTGCAGAAGTAGCGGCATGAAACTAGTGGAATGAAAGCCTCTGCCACGCCATACTACTAATTGTGGAAACGCTGTTTCCAGTGGAAATAGCTACTGCTGCGACCTTCTGCTACAGCCCTAGCTTATACCACCAGGACCCTTAATCCAATCCTGAAAGTTGGCATAGATGGTAACATTGGTAGGGGTATAAACTTGTCAAGTTTAATCCACATTTGATGGGAGACAAATAAGTTACAGCCACAAATGTATATGCAGATTTTTTGCAAAATAACAATTCAACTACTTATAAAATTTCATTCCTTTATCCAATCTTTCTGAAATTTGGTACACTATTGAGGTACAAGGCCTCAAAGGTTCATCAAAATATAATGAAAAACAAAAAAAAGTTACAGCCAAAAATGTGTTTTCCATTGAAACCAATGGAAAGCAAAAACAAAAACAAAATGATGATATTTATGAAAATGAAAATAAAAGATTTAAATAACAAAAATGAAAAATGGAAATGCAAAATGACATGGGTCCCTGGTGCACATCTCTAGATTCTGGCCCTCTCATGCCCTCATCAGGGTGGTGGACCAGTTATGTTGGTCCAGCCCCAGAGACTGATGGATCCAATTGGTTTTCAAAACTCTCTGGGGGATACACCCACTGGACTTGATGGCTACTCTGTCAATGACCTGGTCATATCACGGAATGGCATCTTGACAATGGTCATCAACATGGTTGCACCTAGGTGTCCGCTCCCACTGCTTTGTCAGTACAGCCCCCTCTGGTTTACCAAATACCTGACTCCCTGAGGCGGTTGAAACAGGAGGACAGGCGGTTAGAGTGCAAGTGGAGTTGGACTTGTTCTGAAGTCAACCGTTCGCAGCATAGATTTTTTTTTTAAGGACTATACTGTGACTGTGATCTGGCGAAGAAAGCTTTTTTTCCCTGCTATCATAGTGTCTGCAAAGCCTAATCTGGCAAACCTGTTCCAGGGGGTGAGAGGCCTGGTAAACCTGGCTTGTCTCCACCAGGAAAAGGAGTACTCTAATGCCCTCTGTGACATTTTCATTAATTACTTTGCAAATAAAATCAATTGTATTCACCATGGCTTGGGTGCTGCTATTTCAACTTCAGAGTCAGAGTTTGGAATTATGGAAGCTCCGTCTTGTTCAATTTATTTGGATTGGTTTCTATCAGTATCACCCACTGATGCGAGGGAGTTGCTTGGTGCAATGAAAGTAACCAGTTGTGAATTAGATCCTTGCCTGTCCTGGCTGGTGAAAGCCGGCTGTGACGCATTGCGGCTGTTGTTGGATGGTTGTTGTCAATGCCTCCCTAAGTTGCGGTGGTCTGCCCCTGCTTAAGAAACCATCTCTGGACACTGAATCCCCGGACAGCTATCGATTTGTCTCTAACCTTCTCTTTTGGGAAGGTTATTGAAAGGGTGGTTTCCTGGCAGCTCCAGGCTCATCTTGATGCTATCAGATTCCTGGACCTGTTTCAGTCAGGCTTTCATCCTGGACATGGCACGGAGACTGCGCTTGTGACCTTGGTCGATGACCTGTGCCTTGAGATGGACAAGGTAAATTCTACCCTGTTGATCTTTTTAGATCTTTCAGTGACCTTTGATACAGTTGATCACGAGGTGTTAACATGACTGCAGTACCTGATGGGAGTGCACAAGACCACTCTTGGGTGGTTCTGTTCCTTCCTGTCAGGGAGGTTTCAGTGAATGGTGATGTGTGATTACTTGTCATCTCATTGGGACCTCCCCTGTGGAGTCCCGCAGGGACTGCCTGTCTTCCCTCTTGTTCAATGTGTATCTGAGGCTGCTGGGTGAGGTCATTCAATCAAATAAACAATCTATGAGGGATGAAGAGCTGGGGAAAACCTGACAAAAAAGTAGGTTTTCAAGAGACATTTAATGGTTAGGAAGGAGGAAGCAGATCATGTGTGTTCAAAGAGGGAGTTCCAGACTCAGCAGGGAGCACAAGAGAAAGGGTGAAGATGGTCTAGGGAGCAGACGTTTCTGGGGTAGGTGAGCTGAGGGTGATAGCAGCGGAGGTGCAAGGTTCCCAGGATGGAATGTAGCAGGAAATGAGGCAGAAATACAGTGAGGAGAAAGGCCACGAAGAGCCTTGCAGGGGAGGACAAGCAGTTTGTGCTGGATGCAAAAGGAGAAAGGGAGCCAATGGAGGGAGGACTTCTAGGAGAGAAAGGGTTGAACATGATCAAAGCAGTGGGTGAGATGGATGATTTTGGTAGCAGTACACTTAACAGAAAGGGTGAAGGTGAAAGTGGGCAAGGCCAGTAAAAAGGAAGCTGAAATAGACAAGTCAGAATATTACTAGAGTCTTGGCAGTCAAGAGTGGTAAGGAAGAGCCAAATTTTAGCAATGTTATGCAGGGAGAAATGGTAGGTCTGGACAATGTTGACAAGTGCAAAGTTCAATTATGACAAGTGTAGAGTGATGCACATAGGGAGAAATAATCCAAACTATACCTACATGATGCTGAGTTCTAAATTATGAGTTACAACTCAGGAAAAAGATCTTGAAGTCATTGTGGACAATTCATTGAAATCCCCAGCTCAGTGTGCAGTGGCGGTCAAGGCGGCAAACAGAATGTTAGGAATTATTCAGAAAGGGACAGAGAATAAAAAATATTTTATTTTTATTATTATTGTTTTATTCATTTTTTCCATGCCTAATCCTGCCTCAGGCAGTTCAAGGCAGCTCACAATCAAGTATAATATATACAAATACAATATAAAACAGTAAAATAAGAACATTAAAACAATAACATATAAATATCAAACTGGTGTGCAAAAAACACAAATATATAACCCCTCTTACCCCTAATCCCCCCAAGCCCCTCCCCATCACCAAATGCCTGGTGGAAGAGCCAGGCCTTACATTGGCGCCGGAAGGTGAGAAGTAGGGATGTGCGAACAGAACGGGGTTCGGCTGTTCGGCCATTCGGTCGTTCGGTTCAAAAACTGAGTTCGGGTTCGATCGTTCGGTTCAGAAACCGAGTTCAGTCTGGCAGAGTTCGGAACTGCCATGGGACTTGGAGTGCTCCAGGGACCCCCAGGGGTGCCTTTGGTGACATGGCAGGCCATCTTGGGGTGTCTTCAGACGTTACGAGATCACGCTCAACCACAGTGAACCACGCTCAACCCCCCGTGGGGCCAAAGGGCCCTGAACGTCTGAACGGTGCGCGCCAGATGTTCATCACGCTCAATACCCACATGGGGTCAGGTTCAACCACGCTTCCCGGGCTAGCCGGGGGAAGGTCCTGGGAAGCGTGGTCAAACGAACCCCCACAGGGAACCAAGCAAAAGTAACGTCTGGACACCAATCCCCGGGCGGAACGGAACGAAACGAGCCCCAGCCGGGGACGAGACACGCAGCGTCGCTGCCGGGCAACCAGCAACAACACAACCGCCGGAGGGAGATTTAAAGCGAGATCAGCAGCAAGCAAGTGTGGCAGGATGGAGCGAGGAGGGAGGCGGAATAGAGCGGAGGCACAGAGAGCGACAGTGGCGGGCCAGGAGGCAGAGGAGGTGCAGGCAGGCCCAGCGATGCAGGTGGAGGGGGCACAGATGCAGGAAGGGGGCACACGGGAGCACCCAACCAGGGAGGCGGCCCAGGCACAACACCCACAGCTGCAGCCGGGTCGCGA
>QEPC01005272.1:1166590-1210600 GCA_003113815.1 Sphenodon punctatus
CCCTATCTTCCCTCCCTCCTCCCCCCACCTCCACTCTCTTTCCCAACAAACCTTTCCCCCCCCCCTCCAGGCCCCGAAGGGCCCCTTCGGCTGGCGGATGCCGGCTGGCGGATGCCGGCGCAGCCGCCGGGGCTTGGTTTAAATGCCTCCCGGCGCTTCCGGTTCTCCATGGGGGGGGAGGGTAGGGAGGGGGTGCACAAGCTGTCCCAGACCCCATCACCTTCACCCCTTCTGTCCATAGGTGCTCGGCGGGACCCCTCCACCACGGGAACAACAGGAGCGGCAACAGCAGCAGGGGAACAAACCCCCGATGGTAAGTGGATGCTAGTATGTAGCACAGCCGCCAGGGCTTGGTTTAAATGCCTCCCGGAGCTTCCGGTTCTCCACGTGGCCACTGGAGGTGGTGTCTGCATTGAGAGGTATAGTTTGTTTAATCCTCCAAAACACTTTTATGGTGTCATTGACAAAAATTGATCTTCTTTCTGGGGAGTCATGATAAGCCTCTACTGATTATTCCCACTAGTTGTACCTTGACTAAGACATTTATCGAAGCATTTCTCCTAGAACCAAAGAAGGTATTCTAACAGGCAAGTCATTGGGTGTAAACAGATGGACTGCAGCTCCTCTCCTGCCTGCACCAACCTGCTTCACCCCTGGGTTGGCTGGTCTGTGTAAAGCCACCCACCAGATGTTCAAAGTGAAGCGGCTGCAGCTGCTCTGGGGCATCCGGAACATCCAGGAACATGCCACGTGGAATGGGCCACCCAAACCTAGGACAATGGCTGAATGTGGAGCTGCTGTACATCTGTTGGGTGGACCCACAATGCAGCTCCACGTCCAGCCATACCCTATGCTGTACCATGGATTTGCAGGCACAAGTCTAGAGCATTGGGCGAGCAGCTACATCTGTATGGTGGTGGGGTGCTGTGTGGGTGGAATGCAGTCCAGGGGAATTGCTTGTCTATCTGTTACAGATCCAGGCAACGCTGTAAGTGGGCAGATGCAGAGGTGCATCTCCAGAGCAGCTCCATCCAGAGCAGTCAGGCTTCATGTCCATCTAAAAATGCCCATTGACAATGTTCTTGGTTCCAGACCATGGCCTATGTTTGCTCTATATTGAAAATACTTTCCACTTATGCGGATGTGCTTTTCTTGTAGATGATTTTCTGACACTGTCTAATACTGTTTGTACTGAACAGAATCATTTTGATTGTATCTCTGCTGTAGTTGTATTTTCCAAGTAGTTAAGTGTAGAGACTGCAATTTGGGATGTTGTTCTAAGATTAGATCCGTGATGTGGAAGAGCTAGCTTTTGGGACAGATGTAACAAATGCAGGTATCACTGTTGTCCTATGTTCGAGTAATTAGAATATTTGTTCTGTCCTGAACAGTCTTCTGTATAACCATCAGAATTAATGGTTTTGGAGGGGATGCATAAGGAAGCAGATCAGCCATGATATTAGAAACATATTGCCCATCCAGATCATTTTGGATTACAGTGTTCCAATTCATCCTACTGTAATATTGACAAAATTTGCATTCTCTTTCATAATGATAAAGTCTACCTGTGGAAGAACTGGTTGAAAACATTTTTCACTACCATGTTCTTCAATGACCATCCATGCTGATGGCCTTCAATTTTATTTTATTTATTTATTTATTTTAAAGTTTTTTGATATCCCACCCTATCCTGCCCAAGCAGCTCCTCATAAAACATCCATAAAAGAACAATAATAAAAAATACAAGTTAAAACATAACCAAATGGAGCCAAAAACAACCCAATAACCCCCCTCCCTAACCCTCCACCCGCCACCCTACTCCTCTCCCTCGTCGAAAGCCAGGCGGAACAACCAGGTTTTACATTGACATCAAAATAAAGGTAGGTCTGGGGCCACCTGGGCCTCCACTAGACGGGAGTTCCATATCCATGGTGCAGCCACCAAGAATGCCCTCTCCATCGTAGCCCCCTGGGATACCCGAGGGACCTCAAGGAGGGTGCCCCCCCCCGACGACCGCAGGGGCCAATCCAGAACCTGGAGAGTGAGGCAGTCTCACAGATAGGCTGGAACAAGACCATGTAGGGCTTTATAGGTCAACACCAACACCTTGAATTGGGCCTGGAAGACTACAGGCAGTGAGTGCAGAGAGTGGAGCACCGGTGTTATGTGCTCCCAGTGACCTGTCCCTGTAAGGAGATGGGCCACTGCATTCTGCACCAGCTTCAGTCTCCGAGTCATCACCATGGATAGCCACACGTACAGCGCATTGCAATAGTCCAATCTAGAGGTAATGAATGCATGGATGATGGTAGCCAAGTCTATGTCTGAAACATACGGCCAAAGCTGACGTACCAGATGTAACTGACAAAATGCATCCCTCACCACAGCATCCACCTGGGCATCCAGGAGGAGCTGAGGATCAAGGAACATGCACATACTATGAACCTGAGAGATGAGGGGGGTACACATCCCATCAATGATGGGGGCCTCCACTCTCTTGCCCCTACGCACCAACATCACCTCCCTCTTATCGGGATTCAGCCTCAGACAGCGCGCCCTCATCTAGTCCCCCACAGTCACCAAACACAAAGTAAGCACTGAGACTTCTGGGCCGGGGTTTGATGAAAATGAGAGATAGAGCTGGTGTACAAGACTGTTGTTGTTTCCTGCCACGTGTACAGTTTTCAATTACATCTAGTTTTGTCAGCACCGGTACCATAGGAACATTGCACCTCTGTATTGTTTCTGTGTGCTGATGTAGTGCATTGTGCAGTATTGTCTGTTATTATCTTCACCATCTTCCCCTGAATTACTGGAAGAAAAGATTACAGTATACTGATTTACTGTGTACCGCCTTCATCCTGGTAATGCACATGCGCAAATGCTACTTTGCTCATCACACTACCAGGATGAACGTGGTACACGGTAAGCAGTACACAGTAAATCGGTATACAGTAAATGATAAATTGCGGTAAATGTTAAACAGGATTTCTCGTTCGAGAAATTTTTCTCGAACGATAAATGTCGAGAATCAGCATTTTTCTCAGATATAATTTCTTGCATAATACGAGTCGAGAACCACAATTCTTGAAGGTAACTGAGAAAAACCCGAGTTCATGTTTCAGCCCTAGTTGAGACTGCTTGTATCAAGCTGGGATTTGCAATGACTGTGAACTGCACGTCTGTAATAAAAAGTAGTGCTGAAACTCAGTATTTGAAATTACTTGGTTCTTACTGAGTATTACGGGTGGGACTATCGGTATCGGATTAATCCGATAATGGCGATAATGGGCAGTATCGGATTAATCCAATAATACCGATAATTGTCAATATCGGTAATATCAGATTTTTAACATTGCCAGTTTTATCGAATTTTTAACATTGCCCATTGAAGTCAATGGTCACAATGTTAAAAACCTGATAAAATCAACAATGTTAAAAATCCAATATTCTGATACCAATAAATCTGATATCCGGAGATCTGATCCAGGTAAATCCGATAACTGATAATGCCCCTGGAGTCCCACCCCTACTGAGTATTTCAGTATTCAACTCGGTTTTACAGAGTACCAAGTAACCGAGGAATCAGCCTGGTACTTGGTACTTGGAAAATCCTTGAATGAGCAAAATATGGGGCTTTTCCTGCCCCTATATAAGGGTACTCGGTACTCAGAAAATAATCAGTACTCAGTTTTATTTTACCAAGTATTTTACTGAGTACCGAGACTGAACACTCGGAGTCAGTCCTCAGAAATACTCGCGAATAAAATTTTTACTATTTGGTGCAGCCCTAATAAAAAGAAAGACAATTACAGTCTGCTGTAGTTTTACCAGATGTCTGAGGTTCATAACCAGTTGGCATGATATTGCCAACTGGTTATGAATCTCAGACAACTGGTAAAATGTCAATGTGACAGAAAGCCTAGGCACCTCTGCTCTAACAACTTGTCAGGCACTAAAGCTGGGGCTTGGAGAGTAGGTGCAGGGTTGGGTTTGGGAAGTTTGTGCCAGATTGGGGTCCAAGCACAGGATTGAATCCAGGTCCAGAAGGGTTAGTGACCATCAAATCCAGAGGGTCAGACATGTGCATATGGATCAAGGGGCACGACAGACAGGCAGGCAGGCAGATGGACAGACTGGTTTCTGGGTTAGGGGCAGAAGAACCCATTACAGAATAAAATCCAAACAAATGGAGTTCTAGTAGAGTAGGGTCAGTCCAAAATAAGCAGGTTCCAGGGCAGACAGAGGCAGTCCAACTCCAAAGAGCATTATAGAGGCAAACCAGGAAGTGAAAGCAGGAAGAAGACGTAGAAGGATGTAGACAGATGATCAGTCCAGTTTCTTTTGACTGTAGGCTGCCTTTTCTACATTAGGCAGCCAATCATGAAGCTAGGAGTGTTTAGCAAGGCTGAGGAGAGGTGCAGCCTGACCAGTGTTGGGAAAAGTCTTCATTGCTGATGCTTGGCCTTGGTCAGAGTGAGCTGGTGACACTGTGGAGGCAGCCAACACCTCCAGGCCCCCAGTTGTGCTAGTTCAAGCCTTGGTCTTTACATAACTATTGCAAACTCAAAGTAATACATTTAATAAATCTTCAAAAATGAATATTAAACTGACCAGTGGTTTCATTATTGCATGCTGACATTTTCCCTCATACATGTCTGTTACTTTAATCTTACTACGTTTTACTATTCTCTAGTGTAGGTCAGCTTTCTCTTCCTTGATATAATATTTAAGTAAGTAGAAATGTAATGATTACTCATCATGCATAATAAATTGAACAGAAGTAACCAAAGTTACACAATGGCCTCTTTAGAGTTTTACATCTCTTCCTGTTTTTATGAACCTGCTTTTCTGGTTGCAGTATCTTCCCTCACTTCTCTTTTTTCCCCTGACTCAGCCTCTTTTTGGAATTCTCTTTTCCTGTCTTCTTTTGACATATGACAAAAGGTGTTTAATAAATGTCAGAAAAATTAATTCACATGGAAAAGGGGTACTATATAGATTACTGATACAGTGAAACAACTATTGTCCGTAAGAGAGACCTTACTTGCCACAATGAAAACCAGTTATCACAGTCTTGTGTTATATGACACTAAACATAAGAGAAACACAAGAGGAATGGAGAAATCATCAATATATTGGGCACTACATCAGATTTAAACATGAATGCTGAAATCAACTGTTAGACATTTTCAAGCAATGTTTAATTTCTTATTGGATATCTTATAGCTAGAATATTAATATTTAAACAAAGTTCTGCTTCACAGCCAATATCTTGATCTCACTGAGCTGTTTCTACACAAGCATAATTATTCCTGGATTAGCTGTAATTCTAAGGTGACATCCCGGGATTCTTATCCAGGGATAAGAGTCTACATGATCATTAATTTTCAGGGATAAAGTCCTTTCCCAGGATGGCAGTGTAAACTCTTATCCCAGTATAAGAGTCGCAAGGAGGACTGCATCAGTCCCATGGTACAGTGCCCACCCTGTGTATATGGCGCAGAGCTGGCTCAGAGGGGTGCCCCAGGAAGCTGAGACTACTGGCCATTTGTTTAAGCAGAGCCTAAATTGTGGTAAACAGTGACTATGAGTATTGCTTTTGGGAGCCTCCTATATGCAACTTGTTACTGATTTGGTTTCCCTTAAATTCAAACCACAGTGCTCTCTCCACAGAGACCAGACATTTCTAATTGCCAGGTTCCCACTTTGCACCCTGCTCTCGGACTCCGTTGAGAAGAGCTGGAGCCAGCAGAGAGTGCTGGGAACATCACAGGTGTAATCCGACCTGTGTGGCATGCATCCTGAGACTGCAGAATACCACAGAGATGTTGGGTAGAGGGGAGGCAAACTCTATCTGCAGTTAATTTCTGTATGGTGGGGGAGGGGCTTCATCCCAGGACAATCGTCTATACGAGCACTATCCTGGTATTATTTTAACCCAGAATAAATAAAACCTGGAAAATCAGGTTTTATAATTCCAGGATAAACCAGGAAGCAGGAATTAGTTATAAAAGGATATCTGTCCATACAACGTATTAGATCCCAGGATTAGAGGGGTTTATCCTGGGATAATGCTCATGCAGAAGCAACCCAAGTAATGAATTTGTGATCTCACTATGATTTCAGCGAAATTGTCTCCGATGTGAAACATGAAGTGTCACAATACTTGTTGTTTTGTGGGGCCTTCAATTCCTTTTCTAGGTTAGTGAGCTAGACATTCAACTCTTTTCCCAAACCTTCTTAGCATGTCATTGTTCTACAATGCTCATAAATACTGGCCTATGTCAGTAAAACTTTTGTTACTCAACCACTATTCAAAAATCCCAAATCTGAGGCAATAAGCAAAGAAGTAAAGTGACACTCCCAGTGAATGTGCATGTCAACCATTTTTCTAGTTACCTTGTTTAAAAATTTAGTTTAAAAACAAGGTGATAAAAGAAATTTTCTTTTGTTAAATTAAGGCATCAATAATTCGAAAAGAATTTCAATTAATTAGCCAAATAAATATAAAGAAAAGTTTGTTTTGCAATCCAACCAGCACTTATTTATTTATTTATAATTATATCTGTATGCTGCCCCCTCCTGCTACAAGCATCTCGGGGCAGCTAACAACATTTTAAAACATATAATAAAATCCATTAAAAACGACATTTTAAACCCCAAATAACCCAACACTAAAACAATAAAACCCCACCCTAGCCCAACCAACCCATCTCATCTCCCCCGGCAAAGGCCCGGTGGAACAGTCAGGTCTGACACTTTCTACGGAAAGAGGGGAGGTCAACAGCTAGGCAGACCTCCAACAGAAGGGAGTTCCATAGCCGCAGTGCGGCCACCGAGAACACCCTCCCCATGGTCGACATCCAGGAAACGTGGGGGACCTCAAGGAGGGCGCTCCCAGCTGCCCACAGAGGCCAATTCAATATCTGGAGGGTGAGGCGGTCCTGCAGGAAGGTAGGGCCCAGGCTTTTTAGGGCTTTAAAGGTCAACACCAACACTTTGAATTGGGCCCGGCAGACTATTGGCAGCCAGTGTAGAGAGCAGAGCACTGGAGTAATGTGCTTGCGTCAGCCCATCCTCTTAAGGAGATAAGCTGCCACATTCTGCACCAGCTGAAGTCTCTGGACCATCACCAAGGGTAGCCACACGTAGAGCAGATTACAGTAGTCTAACTTTAGGTAATAAAAGCATAGATGATCATGGCCAGGTCTAAGTTGGCCTAAGTTGACGTACCAGATGTAGTTGGCAAAATGCACCCTTTGCCACAACCACCACCTGGACATCCAGGCAGAACTGTGGATCTAGGAGCACCCCCAGACTACGGACCTGAGATACCAGGGGAGAATGGACCCAATCAATGATGGGGGCCATCACTTCCCCGGCTTTCCCCACAACCATCACCTCCGTCTTGTCAGGATTTAACTTCAAGCAGTTCGCCCTCATCCAGTCCCCCACAGCTGACAAACACCGGGTAAGCACCGAGACTGCCAGACCTTGGTCTGATAAAAAAGAGAGATATAATTGGGTGTCATCAGCATATTGATGACACCTTAGACCAAACTCTCTTACAACCTCTCCCAAAGACTGCATATACACATTGAACAGGAGAGGGGATAAGATGGAACCCTGAAGAACTCCACGCGTGAGGCCCCGGGGAAAAGATGAATAATTACCCAGCACCACACATTGATTTCTCCCAGCCAGGAAAGAGAAGAACTATTCAAGAACAGTCCCACTCATCCATGCCCGGTCCCGCAGCCGAGTCACCAACAACTCATGACCAACGGTATCAAATGCAGCTGAGAGATCTAACAAAATCAACAGGGTCGAATGACCCTGGTCCAACTCTTGGGAGAGGTCGTCGACCAAGGCCACAAGTGCAGTGTCTGTGCCATAACCCCAATGAAAACCAGACTGCGAGGAATCAAGGAAATTGAAACGGTCCAGATGCTCCTGAAGCTGTGGAGCCACCACCTGTTCAATAACCTTCCCTAAACAGGGGAGGTTAGAGACTGGCCGATAACTGGTCAGGACGTCAACATCCAATAATGGCTTCTTGAGCAGGGGCCTCACCACCTCCTCCTTGAGGCGGTCCAGCACCCTTCCCTCCCTGAGGGAGGTGCTGACTATCCTGGCCAGCAACGGACTTAACCAGCCAGGACAGGCATGGATCTAATTCACAGTAGGTAGCTCGAACAGTACCAAGAGCAACCCCCACCCCATCTGAGGGCGACATTTCTTGAAATTCATTCCATAAAATAGAACAAGATGGGGCTTTAACTGCCTCTGGCTCACCCACTGTTAAAAGTGCTTCATCAATTTGAGCAATTTTATCCACAAAAAAGTTCACAAACGAGTCACAGCAAGCATTCAGCAAGCACTTCAGCTCTATTGCCTCCTATACGTCTTACCTCCAGCACAAGTGGCAGAACATTCTGACCAAGGAAGGTGGTTCCATGCGAAGCCAACTTCATTGTCTCCACTGCCAGTACGGGAGATGGGGATGTTGAATTTATACCTTATCCCCAAATTTTGTTCTTGTAGTAGAATCTGCGGTTGAAAAATATGGTTATACCATTAAAACAGTTGAGTGGAGAGTGACTACAATGATATTTAATCTAGGTATTTATTATGTCTTGTGAAGGGAGAAAAGTCATAAGGCAAACCATAATAATTCTTTCAGGTATTCCCAAAAGAAATCTGAGCTAAATTTTCTTCTGCTGTTTCAGGTGAGGCTTTTCTTCCATGTTTTCTTTAATAGCAGAATTTTAAGGTTCTGTCAGGTCTTCAGTTTAAGTGCAGCAATGGAACACACAGTTCTTATCATCCAGTTTGTATCAGCTTACTATCTACTTCATTTCTGTCTCAAAGCAAAACAAATAGTAAAGACCAAAGCATGTAAGAAGCCCACCATCTCAACCCACTGATTTCTTGTGCAGGGGTTTAGCCAACACCCACCTAGCAGAGGCTTGTAAATGCTACCGCAATACAGGCATTAAGAAACAATAATGCTCTCAAGCTAGTACCAGCTTCCCCAAGTGGGGCAGATGATGGTAGAGCAATGTGTTCAGTTCAGTGGTGGCCCCTCCCGCAGGGCATTGGGGCAGATGCCCCCCGAAGCCCCTCAGGAGTCCCACCATGCTTGCTGGGGAGCCAGGAGGTGCTCCTCAGCTGATCCAGTGGCAGCACTGTCAGTTTCCCCGCTTGTCTGAAGGCTTTGTTTACGTTTTAACTCTCCCTCTGGACAGGACGAGTCATATATAAACAAAGCCTGTAGGACAAGAACTCTGCAAGGGGAGGAGAGAGAAGGGACAAACATCCTCCCCCTCCTGCTGCTGCTGCTGCTCCCCCCCCCTCTAGCTTTCTACTCACTGGCCAGAGAGCTAAAGGGAGGCAGGGACTTAGAGGATCTCCCCAAGCCCTCAGGAAGCATGCGCTGGGCGTCGGCCCCAAAAATCACTGCTTTCTGGGAGATTGGGGAGGGAGTGGGGGAGGTGCCATGTGCTCCTTGGCTGGGTTCCTATGGAAAAACTCAGCCTGTCAGCTGTCAGAGTGCCTTTTCAAAATGCTCTGGCCACCCCATAGCTCCTATTTCTCCCCCTGCCCCCTCCTCTACCAGAGTGGGAGGAGGGAGGGAAAGTGCACACTCTTCCTTGCTCCTTCCTCCTTAGGTTCACTGGAGGGGAGGAGGAAGAGAGAGCAGGTCCCCCCCTTTTTTACAAGAGGGGAGATGCCGGGGATTTGTTTGGAGTCCCTGGCCTCCTTGTTTAGAGGGAAGAACAACAGAAGGTGGTTATCAGAGTCAGACTAGAGTGATCAGGATGTTTCATCCTTTCAGAAACCTTTTAATTTTTGAAAAAACAAATCCCCTGCCCTGATCTCCTGTACATTGTTTGTTTGCTTGTGCTTTCTTTTGTCCTCTTCTCTCCCTCCCCACGCTCATGCATTACAGGCAGGGGTAATTAATTTTGTGAGCCCAGTTGGAAGGGCTGTGTTGCCTCGCCTCCTATGCTTTAAAATATTTTCTTGGTCCTTGCTGTTTTAGTTTTTCACCCTGTGTGAGACCCTGTCACCCTAATTGTCTGCTTTCTGTTTGTTTGGGGGATTTTTGGAAGGGGATGGATGGAAGGGTTTCTAATCTTTACTGGAATGTTCATTGCATTTAAAATGGCCCCTTCAAACCCTACATTGACTCCGTGGTCAAGTCCTGCCACTTCTCCCTCCACAACATTGTTAAAATTCACCCTTTTCTATCTGTCTCCTCTGCCAAAACTCTCATCCACGCCCTAGTCATCTCACGCCTCGACTATTGTAACCTCCTCCTTGCTGGCCTTCCCCACTCTCACCTTTATTCCCTCATCTCTGTTCAAAACTCTACTGCCAGGATCATCCACCTAGCCCGTCGCTTTGACCATGTGCAGCCTCTCCTCTCCACCCTCCACTGGCTCCCCCTTCCTGAGCGTATTGTGCACAAGCTCCTCGTCTTCACTTACAAAGCCCTTCACAACATTGCTCCCCCTATCTCTCTGCCNTTCACAACATTGCTCCCCCTACCTCTCTGCCCTGATCTCCCTCCGAACCCCTGTTCGAGCACTCCGCTCCTCTTCCATCCCCTCCTTCACCCTCCCACACCTCCCCTGCTCCCCCAACTGCCTTCATCTCTTCTCCCTCACTGCCCCGTATGCCTGGAACTCCCTCCCTGCCCTCATCTGCCTTGCCCCCACCCTGCACACCTTCAAGTCCCTCCTCAAAACCTACCTCTTCCACTCTGCCCTTCCTAACTCCTGCTAATCATCCCCACTCTGGATTATCTCCCACCTGTTATCTGCAACCAAACTCCCAATTTACTGTAACCAAGCCAAGAACGTGTACCTGAGTTCTCGCATCCTCATGAATGTTGCATTCCTTGTCTCTCCCTCTGTTCCCCCTTTTCTGTCTCCCCTCCCCCTGTTTTTAGATTGTAAGCTCTCAGGCAGGGACCGTGTGTATCTTATTCTCTGTAAAGTGCCAGGTACATCGCTGGCACTATATAAAAGCTTATAATAATAATAATAATAATAATAATAAATTAATAATAAATAATAATATAATACCAGTTTCAAGGCTTTTCTGCTGCAAGAAGGCCACCATGCCACATGTTGGTTCACTAATGACTAGTCTTTGCATGAATATTTGTTCCCTGTTTGATAAGTTTAGTTTGCAACAGAACTGCGTAGCATGTTCTGGGGGACAAGTGGAACTTCATGCTGCTGCTTTTGTGGTGTGCTAAAGACTTAACAATATTGTTGGCTTGAGATGGTTTGCTTTGCTTGCTCTGTGTTTGCATGTGCAGAAGGGCTGTGTTGCCTCTCCTCCTATGCTTTAAAATATTTTCTTAGCCCTTGCAGCAGATGCCTTTTACATTGCAAATTTAGTTTGCAACAGAACTGTGTAGCATGTTGATGTTCTGGGGAACAAGTGGAATTTCATGCTGCTGCTTTTGTGATGTGCTAAAGACTTAACATAATGTTGTTGACTTGAGATGGTTTGCTTTGTTTGCTCTGTGTTTGCATGTGCACTGCTGGGATTCTCCCTCTGCCTGCAGTAGGATCTGATCGGACTGGGAGATAAAGCTGTTTGTAAACAAACAACTCCTCCCCGTGTGAGTGATCAGAAGGTTGTTGCTTTGTAAAGAAGGTTCTTCGAGATGGCTCCAAATATTCTCACAACTGGGTTGTGCATGGCATACTCACTGTGTTGTCTGCTGCTTCCCAATAAGTGAAGATTTTGCACAAGATGACTGAGTTAACAAATCTCCTTATTTAACCATGGATCCAGCCCTCTTACAATCTCTCAGTTTCTCAGCTCTTTCCCTAGGCCTTCCTCCCAGGAGCTGAGTCTCATGCAGTTTTTAGACGAGTGCACGGTGTGCTTGCGCGTAGTTTCCAAAATCCAGCAAGACAGGATTACACGAGATGTTGCCGCGAATCACCCGTACAAGAGGGGGACACGCATTCTTTTCCGGCTGTGATTTGACTGGGTCAGCGATCGAGGTGGTCAAATCGCGGCCGGAAAAGAATGTGCGTCCCCCTCCTGTATGGATGATTCGTGGCAGCGTCTCGTGTAATCCTGCCTTGCAAACCGTGCACGAGCACGCTGTGCGCTTATATAAAAACATCCTCAAAGCCAGCCCCCTAGTGTGTGTGGCTGTTTCTCTTAAAGGACCATACACTGGATCTTTGTGCATACATTACATCCCCCTCCCTCAACAAACAAATAACAATGAAATGTTGGTTCATTGATGTCGCTAAGGTGTGATATAGTCTTTCCATTCTTTAGGCTTGAACTTCCTTCCGTACCTTGAGTGGGTGTTGCTCATGTTCATTGGTGCTTTGGGGGAACTGTGCTTTATTGGTTCTTTTGTTTGTGGCTCTCATGTTGTTTCCTCTCCCTGGTTAGTTGGTGGCCCTGTTGGGGTGTTTGGGTTAGTTGTTGTGTCATTCCCTCTGGTTGTTTCTCCTGTCACATCTGCGAGTTCTGGTGCAGGAGCAGGTCTCAGGTGTCTGTGGTTCCATCTTAGGATCTGTCCATTCTCCGTTTGTATTGTGTATGGCCTGGGGTATTTGGAGGTTTCTGTGACTGTCCCCGGGTGCCACCAACCCTCTTGGCTTCATATCAATACATTTGAATTTTTCACAAGAGGTCTTAGCGTTTTGGCACTTTTGTCATAGTGTATTTTCTGCTTTCCTCTTCCACGGGTCCAGTTTTGTTTCACCAGGTGGTGGTCAATTTTCCTTGGCTTTAAGAGGGACTCTTTGGTGGGGATCTTGAATTTGAGTCATCTGCTCATTAGCATCTGGGGGGGAGAGTACCACAATTCCATGTGTGTGTATGGGTCTTGATTATTTTTGCTAGCTTTGGTCAGTATTTGCTTTGCTATTTGCATGTATCTCTCTGTTAGCCCATTGGATTGCGGGTAGTATGGGCCGCTGGTGGTTTGGGTAAAACCCCAGTCTGTTACGAATCTGCGGAATTCCTCAGGTGTGTATTGTGGACCATTGTCTGAGATTAACTCGTTGCAAATGCCATGTCTTGCCTGTGCTGCTTTTGTGTGCTTTATTACACTGCTGGATAATGTGTTGCTTAGCTGATAGGGATGGGCGAACAGAACTGAGTTCGGAAATTCGGTTTGGTTCAGTTCGGTTCGGAAATTCGGTTCGGTTCAGAAGTTCGGTTCAGTTGACTGAACTATTCGAGTTTGGTCCGAACTCCCAACTTCTGAACAAAGTTCAGAAATTCAAACCCCATTGAACTAAATGGAATATTATCTTTTAGGGATGGGCGAACAGAGCTGAGTTTGGAAATTTGGTTCGGTTCAAAAATCGAGTTTGGTTCGGAAGTTCGGTTCGGTTGACCAAACTGGTCGAGTTCAATCCGAACTCCAAACTTCCAAACCACGTTCGCTCATCCCTATTAGCTGAGTTACTTCAAAATAGCAGCTGTAGTTATCAACAATTAGTAGATAGTGCTTTCTGCCTAGCTCAAATAGATCTGTTGCCAATCGTCATGCTCTGCTGGGTGCATCCCGAATTATCATGGATTCCTTGCAGTTTTGTCTCTGGTATTTTGTGCAAGTACTGCAGTTTTTTTTATCATTTCCTCATTTGTGCATTTATGCTGGGCCAATAGAGGGTGTTCCTTGCCCATCTCTTGCATAGTACCATTCCAAGGTGTGCCTTGTGGACCCTTTCTAGCATCTTTGGGTGCATTGCCTTTGGGATTACTATTCTCTCTCCATTCAGGATTAGGCCATTTTCTACTGTTAGTTCTGTCTTGTCATTCCAGAAGTCCCTTATTGCTAAGGGGGTTTGATGTTTGTGGTCAGGCCAACCTGCTCTTATAGTCTTCATTAAAATTCCCAGTGCTTCATCGCTTTCGGTCTTCTGTATTATTTCTGACAGTTTGTCCATTGTTGCAGGTAAGTGTTGTAGTACCATGTGCACTTGTTCTTCCAAGTCTTCTTCTTCTTTGGCATTTAGCCCTTCTATGTAGTTGCGTGAGAGCAGGTCAGCTATGGGGATGTTTTTCCCAGGCTTGCCTATCACATTCAAATTGTATTTTTGTAGTTCCATTATCATGCGTTACAACCGTGGTGGTCCAGAGGTTAGTGGCTTCTCTAGGATGCTTTCCAGGAGTTTGTGATCTGTCTCCACGGTTGTTAAGTATCCGTAGATGTATTGATGGAATTTCTGGTACCCAGACACAATGGCGAATAGTTCCTTTTCAATTTGGGCATAGTTCTGTTGAGCTGATGTTAGTACCCTTGATTCATATGCCACGGGGTGCCCTTTCTGCAGTAGTGCTGCCCTGACTGCTGCCTGTGATGCATCTACCTGTAGCATTACTTCTTTTCTTACATTGTAGTACTTTAGTTTTGTTTCTCATGAGATGGCTTCTTTCATGTTTTCAAGTGTCTTGTCTAGGTTGTCATCCCAGTACCACTCACTGTTGTTCTTCTTTAGGTCTCTGAGGGGAGCTGCAATCTCTGCCAGTCTTGGTGTGAACTTTGATACACAGGTCACCATTCCGAGTATGGTTTCTAATTCCTTTGGGCATGTTGGTGCTCTTAGCTGTTTTATGACTTCTATTTTATTTGGGTCAGGCTTGATGCCTCCCCTTTCCAGGATGTGACCAAAGTAGCTTACTTGTTCTACTGCAATTTGCATTTTGGTGTGGTTCAGTTTTAGGTTGCATTCCTTACATCTTGTAAGCAGTGGTATTAGGTTTTCATGATGTTTCTCTCTGGTGCTCCCATGTACCAGAATATCATCAATGATCACTTCAACCCTTTTTAGTCCTTCCAGTGCTTCATGTACCTTCTTTGGAATATTTCTTGAGCTGATGAGATGCCGAACAGCATTCTCTTGAAGCACCATTGTCCAAATGGGGTGTTGAAGGTGGTCAGCTTGCTGCTGTCTTTATCTAGTCTAATTTGCCAGTATCCTGATTGTGTGTCTAGAACACTGAATACTCTGGCATCAGATAGCTTGTGAGTTATGTCATCTAGTGTGGGCAGACTGTAGTGTTCTCTCATGATTGCTTTGTTTAGATCTCTTGGGTCTATGCCTATCCTGATTGTGCCAGTACTTTTCTTCTCCACTGCAACCATTGAGCTGACCCACTCTGATGGTTCTTCTACCCGTTCTATTATTCCTAGTAGTTCCATGCGGTGAAGTTCCTTTTCCACTTTGGGCTTTATTGTTAGTGGGAGTCAGCGGGGTGCGTGAATCGCTGGTGTTGCATTTGGTGACAGCTTGATCTTGCAGTGATCTGGTAGGCATCCCATGCCTTTAAACATGTCAGGGAATCTTGTCATGACTTCTTCTGATGTGAGCGGTCTGTTTGTAGAGTCTATAGTCATCAGGATTTTGATTAGGTTTAAGGACTGAGGGGCCTTCAGTCCCAATACTGGTTTTGCTGGGGTGTTTATCATGTAGAAATCCAGATGTTGGCTTCTGTTTTTGTACGTGCTTTTTGCAGAAAATTTCCCCACTACACTGAGTTGATGTCCCCCATATCCTGCCAACTGCTCTGTTACAGGTGATGTCGGACTGAAACAGCAGGCTAGATGTTTTCTGTATTCTGTAGTGGGAATGCAGTTTACTTGCACCCCTGTGTCAATTTTGAAGGTTATGGGTATGTCCTTTGGGTCAATTAGGATGGTTATGTGGGCTTCATAGTTATCTGTCTTTCTCTTTTGTATAATGGTTAGGTACATTGTTGAATCATCCTGGTCATATTCTTCTTCCTCTTGTGTGTGCTCTGCAACTGTGTGCACTGTGCTTCCCCTGCCTCTTTGTTTAGGTGGCATGCTCGTGAAAAGTGATTTGCTTTGTTGCGGCAGTACGTACATATTTCCCCTATGGCTGGGCACAAATCTTCCTTTGCATGCTGTTGTGCGCATCTTCTGCAGGCCTGCAGATTTTGTTCTTTCATGGTGTAAACTCTTTTGGCCTTTGTGGGGCATCTTAAGAGTGTACCCTTTCCTCTTTGTTCTATCACTTCTATAGTTTGATTGTTGCTGACAAGCATTTTCATTTGTGCTTTGGATATCTTGTGTGCTTTTGCTATTCTGATGGTTTTCTCTAGTGTTAGGTTGTCCTCCATGAGTAATTTTTCCTGTATGTCTTTGGAGTTTGATCCCAAGAGGATCTTTTAGCATGTCATCCCCATCTGTGAAGGCCCAGTCTTTGAGGATTAACTGCAGGTGGGTTACCCACTTTTCAATGGTTTCTGTTGGACCATGGTTTCTCTCATGGAAACTTTCCTCTGTATTGAGGTGTTTTGTTTTGGCATGCACTAGGCCTCAAAAAGTTCAAACAGTCTGTCCGGGTCTTTTTTTTTTCTTCTGTGAGCTTGCCACCAGATACCCAGCCTCTGCAGATATCCCTGCCCTTTTGCCCAATGCATATTAGAAAATGAGCAGCTTTCTGGGCTGCAGACCACTTATCTGCCTCTGGTCCTGCAAATGTTAGCTCCATTTGCTCCTTCCATCTTGACCAGTTCTCTGCTGTGTTTCCTGCTTCAAAGTCCATGGGAGGCACATTTCTTAAGTTGCTCTGGGTGAAGGCCATGGTTCATCCCACTCTGACAACATATGTTGTCTGCTGCTTCCCAAGAAGTGAAGATTTACACAAGATGACTGAGTTAACAAGTCTCTTTATTTAACCCTGGATCCAGGCCTTTTACAAGCTCTCAGTTCCTCAGCCCTTTCCCTAGATCTTCCTCCTAGGAGCTGAGCCTCAGAATCAGCCCCCTGGTGTGTGTGGTTGTTTCTCTTAAAGGGCCATACACTGGATCTTTGTGCATACATTACACTCACCATATTCAAATAATAGACCATGTGATGGTCTCGAGATCCTCTAGTATAAAAAGCACTCTCCCCCTCAGAATGACAGTTCCTTCCAACCCTTTCTAGAAATATTCCATGTGGGGTTGGAAGGGTGGGTGTTGTGAGAATGTTCAGAGCCATCTCGAAGAACCTTGTTTACAAGACAGCAACCTTCTGTTCTTCTTCAAGTGGCTCCTCACAGGCCATTTTTACATGGCTCTGCTGATTGGGGAATCTATAGGCATGCCAGTGCATGGGTGGGGTGTGCATATGGCTGCACACACATCCTCACTTACCCCCCACTCATCCATACCCACGGAGCAATCACCATTTTCCCTGATTGCTCCGTGCAAGGGGAAGAGATGGGAGGTGAGTGGGGATGTGTGTTAGGTGGGCACATGCAGGCACTGCCAGTCACTGTGGGTGTGTGCACTGCATCGTTCACATGGGGCTCCTCCACCCATGAACACTCAGAAATCTGCATGTTCATGGGTGGGAGAGGTCTGTGTAAAAAGGGCCCCATTCTCACAACTGTCTTACTTATACTATCTTAGGTAGGAATTTAGGATGTCTTGTGTGTTTGATAGCAGTGCCCCTAGGCCCCCTGGAGAGGGGGGCCCATTTTGGCCAGGGGTCCATTGCACCCTAGCTATGCTCCTGCTAATGGCTAGTCTTTGCATGAATGTTCCCTTTCTGGTTGCAGCAGATGCCTTTTACATTGCAAGTTTAGTTTGCAACAGAACTGTGTAGTAT
Organism: Sphenodon punctatus; assembly: GCA_003113815.1. Taxonomy (NCBI): domain Eukaryota; kingdom Metazoa; phylum Chordata; class Lepidosauria; order Sphenodontia; family Sphenodontidae; genus Sphenodon; species Sphenodon punctatus. The sequence goes on from QEPC01005272.1 coordinate 1,184,217, forward strand.
GTTCTGGGGGACAGGTGGAACTTCATGCTGCTGCTTTTGTGGTGTACTAAACACTTAACATAAGATTTTTGGTGGCTTGAGATAGTTTGTTTTTCTTGCTCCTCTGTGTTTGCATGTGCAGAAGGACCCTGTCACCCTAATTGTCTGCTTTCTGTTTGTTTTGGGTTTTTTTTTTGAGGGCATTGGATGGAAGGGTTTCTAATATTTTCTGGAATGTTCACTGCACTTAAAATGACCCCTTTGCAGTGTCAGTTTCAAGGGTTTTCTGCTGCAAGAAGGCCACCATGCAACATGTTGGTTCACTAATGGCTAGTCCTTGCATGAATGTCCCCTCTCTGGTTTCAGCAGATGCCTTTTACATTGCAACAAAACTGTAGCATGTTTTGGGGACAAGTGGTACTCCATGCTTATGCTTTTGTGGTGTGCTAAAGACTTCACATAATATTGCTGGTGGCTTGAGATGGTTTGCTTTGCTCGCTCTGTGTTTGCATATGTACTGCTGGCCCCGCCTACCATTGGCCAGGCCCACTTCTGGCCCTGCCCTGCGCCCCACCAGCCTTAAAACCCACCAGCTGCCATTGGTTCAGATTCCACTGCGCAAGCAAATATCATTCCCTGGACATGCAAGGAAAGCATGTGCAGTTTCTTTCCAAATGTGGCAGAAATCTTGATGAAAGTGCTCCACTACTCAGACAAGAAGGTATTTCTTCTTGTGATTCCTGCTGCAGCACACCACCTTCTACATACCTCTTGCTACACTACAATATTCTGACATAGTGGGTCCATCTAGCCCTAAGTCCCCAAATTGATGCTTTCTATTGCTTCTGCAATGTGTTATCACATAGGACTAAGAAAGAAATAAATTCCAGAGAGAAGCCAGTCCTCAATAATCAGGAACAAATATAAGGATGAGCCTCAGCACAAAGGAGTGAGGCTTGCTGTGGTCCAGTCAAGCTAATCCTTCAGTTTCAAGAGGACAGTGTGATTGGAGGTAATCTCAAAACTCCCAAACCAGGAAATCTTTACTTCATTTCCATGTACTTTTATTCAGTTTGGTGTTTCAAGCTTCTTGAGGTAAATTCATATTGAGGATATAGCAGAGGTTCCTGCCTGTGGGTCAGAAACAGTCTGCACCCCCATACAGTCTGTAGAGGGGGATCACAACCTGATCAAAAATTGCCTTTGCTGCTGTCTGGGATCATGGATTATAATTAAGTCTCAAAATTGGGTCCCCATGGGAACAACGACTGGGAAGCAGTTGGATAAGAGTATGAATTGTAACATTACCATGACTATGAGATTTTCAGAGGTGGGTCCTAAAGCTTCTAAAGATTCAGGTTCATCTGTTGGCCTCTTGTAATGAAAAGCTGTTCCAGCGACATCAAACTTTCTAGGCCAGTCAATAGTCCAGGCACCATTAATATAGTAGTCATCATCTTCAGATTTCAAAGCTTAAAAAAAAAATACAAGTCAGCTAAAAATTGGAAGCAGCATTTATAATAAAGAAGTTGTAAACAAAATTCTAATTTGAGAGAAGCATGTGCAGTTCTACTGCGTGGCGATGCAGTTCTACACAGCTATTTCAGTGGTGTAGTAAGGTTGTGGTAGGCTGGGGCAGATGTCCAAATTTGCCCTCCTAAGGGCAAAGGGGAAGGGTTTCCCTAAGCAAAGGCTTTCCCAAAGGGGCACCTGGCTAACCTCAGTGTAGCAGGGTCAGGCTGGATGTCTGAGCCTGGCCCTTTAAGATGGCAGTGCTGGCTTAAAAGGTGCAGGTACTCCAGTGACTATAAAATTGCTCCCTAGTAGGTGCTAAGAAGAGTGCAGGAGCTGGTGCCTTGAGGGATAGCACCCAAGCACCATACAGTGGAGTGCCTGAGAGAAGCCAGCTGAACTTGGGTGTGGCTAGGCCAGCCATGGAACTGGAGCGCTCAAAAGGAGTTGGTGAGACAGAGCTCCAGGAGGAAGGAGCTGAGAAGGGCTCTGCCTCCACCAAGGCCTGGAGGGACCTGGTGGGCATGTGTCCACTTAAGAAGACCTAACTACATGGCTACAGGAGGGACTATACCTCACCCGTAAGGCCTGAGTTAAAAGAAAGTATCCAGGGGACTATGTGTGGAGGTTGGTGCCTGGATTTGGGAGGGAGTGTTCCTAGCCAGAAGGAAAGTCCCTACTTGAATGTGTGTCAATATTTCTATATGGACTGTGAAGGGCTGAACAGCACTGGGAATAAAGAGCACCTTTGAAGTGAAGTTCCTGCCTGGATCTGGGTCTGGATCCTGATGATACATACCCCAGGGCGGAGTATGGTGGAGACTGTGGGAAACACCCAACGGGACTGCCATCAATTACCAGGTTAAAGGGGTGTACCTTGCTGAAAGGCTGAGCTGCTTTTTTGAAGGTAGAGTGTGCCCTAAAAGCTCCCTGGACCAGGTAAAGCTATGCTTAGGAGCCTGGAGAACCAAGAGCTGGTTGCACCTATTCTGGAAAGAGCCAGATGACCAATGGAGGACACTAGAATGAAGAGTCCACTTTGGGCTGAGTGGAGATGGCCAAAGGACTATAGACTGAGTAATCATTCCCTCACCTGGAAGGGGGACAATGAATTGTGAGAATTATACTCCTCAGGTTTAGGCCTAAGCAAGGCAGTTTATATGCATATGGGGTATATAAATATACAGGGAGGCAGATGAGCTGAACACTCCTGAAGATACAGGGAGGTGGACGTGTGGACATCCTCAAGGGGGTAGGGATGCAGGGGGGCAGATGAGCTGGCAACCACACCCTAAGAACTGGAGGGGAACTGGGGTTAGAGTCCCCTGAACCAAGAGGAATTGGGGTTAGAATTCCTTGACCAAAGAAATGGATTGGGATATGGTGTTTGCTGTGAAGATTTATTGAGAGGCCTGGGAAGTGTATAGAACTCTGTTGTGTTATGTAACTTATGTACTGGGATAGGTTCATAGGGTCCCAGGGCTGGGGACAGGGAGAGTTAGGAGGGCCTGGTCCCCACGTCAACCTTATTCATGGGTCAGGGGGTCTTACATTTTCATCTATTTATTTTTTTTATTTTATTTAACAAGTTTTATTACCCCACCCCTCCTTCTTCAGGCAGCTCGGGGCGGCTTATACATAAAACTAATAAAACAACAGCTAAAACAGCACAATAAAAGAGAAAGCAAAAAAAAAAGTAGATCTCCCTCCCTCCTCCCTAACCCACAACCACCCACCCTAAACCCCATTTCCCCCATCAAATGCCTGGCAGAACAACCAGGTCTTAGTCATACGCTGGAAGGAAGGGTGGTCTAGGGCTCTGCTGGGAGGGCATTCCACAGTCGAGGTGCACCCACCAAGAACTCCCTCTCCATAGTGGCCCCCCCCCAGGCCACACTGGGAACCTCAAGGAGGGTGCTCCCAGCTGATCACAGGGGTTGCCCCAGAGCATGGAGAGTGAGGTAATCCTGTAGGAAAGTCGGCCAAGGTCATATACAGCTTTATAGGTTAACACCAATACCCTGAATCGGGCCTGGAAGACTATAGGCAGCGAGTCCAGAGCCCGGAGCACTGTTGTAATGTGCTCACGGCAGCCAGAGCCTGTAAGGAGATGGGCCACCGCATTCTGCACTAGCTGTATTCTCCAGACTGTCACCATGGGTAGCCCCCGTAGAGCGCATTACAATAGTCCAGTCTTGAGGTAATGAAAGCATGGATGATGGTGGCCAGGTCGCTATCTGAAACATATGACTGAAGCCATCACACCAGATGTAATTGGCAAAATGCACTCCTCGCCACTGACCCCACCTGGAGATCCATGTGGAGCTGAGGGTTGAGGAGCATGCCCAGACTGAGAACCTGGGGAGTCAGCGGAGGGCAAACCCTGTCAATGACGGGGGCGATCACATCCGCTGCCTTACCCACCAAAATCACCTCCATTTTGTCGGGATTCAACTTCAGTCATCTCACCCTCATCCAGTTCCCTACAGCTGCCAGACACCGGGTAAGCACTGAGACTGCCGGGTCTGGGTTGGATGAAAAAGAGAGGTAGAGTTGGGTGTCATCAGCATATTCATGGGTTAGAATTTCCTGGGTTGTGGCATGGATGGAAATCCCAATGCCTTAATGGACTAGAGTCCATACTGGTGGTTTAATGCCTCACCGAGAGTGGACTAGAGTCCCACAGCAGAGAAAGGGGCCAGGTGAAGGGGCCACTCTAGGGACCTGAGTAGAGAGGGTGCAGGGGAGTGGTTGAACTGGCACCACTCTGAGAATGCAGCGGGGGTGGGGGGACGATTGAGCCAGCACTCTGAACTTTGAGACAGCAGGGTGAGGGGCTCCTGGATTTGACTTGGAGTCACCTTGCTGGGGAGATTGACGTGAGTCTTGATTCCTGCCCAGAGATGGGGCAAAGGAGTTCAGGAGAGTACAGGGAGGCAGACAATCCGGCACTCTGAAGATGCAGGGGGGCAGATAAGCCAGCATCCTTTTGCTGTGGAAGAGCTTGAGGCATGAGTTAGAGTCCCCACTACAAGTGGGTTAGCATCCCATGGGGGCCAAGCGGTGGGTTAGAGTCCCACAGCCCAGACCACACCCCGCTATGGAAGAGTTAGCCAGGTCCACTTACTGTAGTAGTCCCATTTCCTCAAGAGGGGAGAGGTGTAGCAGGGTCAGGCTGGGTGCCTGAGCATGGCCCTTTAAGATGGTAGCACCAGCTTGAAAGGCACAGTGCTCCAGTGACTATAGGATCGTGTCCTAGTAGGTGCGAAGAAGAGCACAGGCACTGGTGGCTTGAGGGACAGCACGCACACAATACTGTGGAGTGCCTGAGGGGAACCATCTGAGCTTGGGTGTGGCTCAGCCGGCCCTGGAGATGGAGCACTCAAAAGGAGCTTGGAAGCTCAGTTGGGGAAACAGGGCTCCAGGAGGCAGAAGCTGAAAAAGGCTCAGCCTCAACCAAGGCCTGAAGAGACAGAGGAGAGGCAGGAGCCATGGAGGACTCTGCCTCATAGCTGGCTGCAGGAGGGATTGCACCTGGCCAGAGGGGTCTGTGAGCAGGTGCCCATCTAAGAAGAACTGGCTACAGGAGGGACTGTACCTGGCCAGGAGGGGCAGAGTCAAAGAAGGTATCCAAAGTATGTGGGGGTTTAAAGAGTGGGTGAGTGTGGGGATAGCACTCCAACCCTGCCCCACTGTCCTTCTTGGTGGGACACTTTGCAAGTGGCCTGTGTGCCAGTAGAAAGTTTTCAGAGTGAGTGGGGACACAATGGTGGTCCTGTTTCCTCCCCTACCCACTCTGAAAATTTCCTAGCAGGACTCAAGCCACTTGCAGAGGGCTCCACAGAGTCCAGGGCCTGGGCTCAACTGAGCCCCATCGCTCCTTTGGAGCGATGCCCCTGAGCTATTTTCCTTTGGAATAATGGGCAAGTTTCTAGAAGGCTGACTCTACCTGAATATCTTTTTCACTAGGCCAGTACGATCTGCAGAGTCTCTATGACTTAGTGTGTTCAGGACACGCATACAACCAGATTATTGTGCATTAAACTTGTACTGTCAATGGGCTGAACTAAAATGACAGTTGCAATCTGTTTTATTCTATGCAAATCAGATGTGGCTCTGAAACTGCTAGTAATGTAGCCTTTGGATGAAAAAAACAATGGTGATTGCTGTCCTTTGGAATTTCAGTTACACACAAACACTTGAGACACTTCTAGATAGTGAACATAAGAACATAAGTAGTGCCATATGGAGTCAGACCATGGGGCCCATCAAGCCCAACATCCTGTCCTCCGCCAGTGGCCAATCTCAATCGCATGGGAGAAGAACCAACAGTCACAATGGGCAACCCATTCCCTGTTGTTCATTCCCAGCTCCTGACAGTAAGAAGTTCATCCCGTAAGCTACTTGGTTAATAGTAATTAATAGACCTACTCTCCAAGAACTCATCCAGTCCTTTTTTAAACCCAGCTATGCTACTGGCCATGACAACGTCCTCTGGCAACAAATTCCATAAGTTAATTATGCGTTGAGTGAAAAAGTACTTCCCTTTTTAAAAAAAAAAATAATCTGCCGGCAGCTAGTTTAATGCAGTGTCCCCTAGTTCTAGTACTATTTGAGAGGGTAAATAACCCTTCCCTATCTACTCGTTCCACACCACGCAAGGTTTTATAAACCTCTATCATGTCTCCTCTCAGTCTTCTCTAAGCTGAAGAGATGTAGCTTGTCAAGCCTCTCTTTGTACCGAAGCTGTTCCATACCCTTTATTGTTCTCGTGCCCTTCTCTGTACCTTTTCTAGTTCAGCTATGAACAGAACTGAACACAGTGAGTATAAGGAAAAGAGGAAGGGGGCAGAGCCATTTAAGGCAGGTGAGGCTGGGGGCTGCCTGTCCCCTACACTTTAGGGGACTATGTTCTTGACATCCTCTGCTGCTGACACAGGCTCCACTGAAAATACTCGGTTTCATGGAGCTTCTGTCTCCACAGATGGTCTCCTAGCTGAAAATATAACTGCATTTCCTTCATCACATGATAGGGGAGAGAATCACATTCCCAGATATAGGGAAAATGAAAATACCATGGCCTCCCAGAGGGGCCACGTCCAGGTTGCAGTGAGACAGTGGAGCCGATCCCATGCCCTGCAGACTGCCGTGCAGAGCACATACAGCACACGTGCACGTATGGGTGTGAAAGACACATGCACCCCGGCACAGGACCTACAGTGCACGCACAAACTGTGTGGCTGTGTGCATGTGGTAGTGCATGCAGGGCATGGAATTGACCCCATTGAGTGGAAGGCTACCGAAGAGAGAGAGAAAAAGTTGAAAGAGTCTGTGTGTGTCTATTTGAGGAGGGAAGGAGAGAGAGTGCGTATGTCTGCGTTGGAGTGTGAGGAGTATGTGCATGCATGTGTGCTTGAAATAGAGGAGGTCAGTGCTTGCAGCAGTAGCTTTATGGTCTCCAGAGAAATTGTGCCAGCCCTGAAGGAAAGGCTTCACTCCAACCTTCAACAGAAGTTGAGTGTCTAGCATGGGAGATGGGACTGTGGTGACCGACTCCATATTTGGAGAGAGTCTGCCTTAATATTGCATATTTTACTGTGATGAGGTAATCTAGAACAATAATACCATGTAGGGATTGGTTGTTTGCTATTGAGTTTATTGTAAAATCTGGTTGTTTCTCCCAGTGGTTTGTATATACTTGATTTTGTTTTGTTTTTTGTTCTTGTTGCTATTGGTCAAGTAGTTTGAGTGTCTTTCTTGTTTACTTGCTTTCTTGATAATGGAGACATTCTGTTCATACAATATAAACATGGCTGTTGCAGTATGAACATGATTGTGTAGCTGATATGATTTCTTTTTCTTTTTAAGTAGGGTGGTATGAGGACAAAGACAGCTGTGATAAAATGAACAATATTAGTTCTCCAGAATTTTCATTCCAACCGTAAGATCTTGAAATGCATCCCAAGTTTTAGAAGCTTTAATCAACTCAGGGCTTCATAGGGCCCTGGATAGAGCAGGTGGATTCTCAAAGTTACTTTTGAAGCTAGTACCTAGAAGGCATTTAAAATTCAAAAACTGGAAAACCAACACATAGGCAGTCTCTCATCTCCTCTATTCTAATTTTAGGTGCTATCAAAGATATTTCTAAAGTCACCAGATAGAAATGTGATCAGTGCTCAGGCCTCTCTGCTATAAAGCCCACTTACTGTTCTCTGGTTACACTTAATATCTTAAATTCTAGTTGGATTAACTTAAAAATACAGGGAATTTACTTCAGCAGGAAGTTAGTAATAACAATAGTTTACCCAACTTATAAAACCCAACACTGATCAGCTATTTTTTAAAATATGTTTTGCTGATTATCTGCTATTGTCGTTATAACATTAGATAGGCATACAACATTTGCAGGTAAAATATCTTTGTATAATTCAAACAGTGGAAAGCATTCTGGAAAGACCTAGCTTGGAAAGACTATATATGTTTACATATACCACAAGTGTATTAGGCTAAAACAACAACAACAACAACAACAACAACAACAACAAACCCTATATGTTTGTGGGGCATTCATATCTGTTTCTGATATGTTTACAGAAAAACACAAAATTACGATTTTTTCATAAGCCAAATCAAAGATTTTATTCTGTCTTTATTGAGGCAAAAGACCTACAGATTTTAATGGGCAGAAAATGCAGGATTTAATCCAAATATTGCAAAAGTGAGGAATGAGAAAAATTAAGGTTACTCACTGCTAAATGAAGTTCTTCAAGTAAGACCTGTGTGTTCTCACATATTGGCCAAGTGCTGTGTGTGTGTGTGTGTGTGTGTGTGTGTGTGTTTGTTTACTTTATTTTTACAATTTCTACCCCACCCTGTCCCAGGCAGTTCAGGGCGGCTTACACAAGAATTCAGATATAAATATAAAAGCATAATAAAAACAAAAAAACACCAGATGTCATATATCCTAGATAGCAAGTAAAATTGGTAGAGTTAAAAAAAAAACATCCTCTAACCCTACCCCCCACCCACTACCTGTCCCCCTCATCAAAAGCTCAGCAGGACAGCCAGGTCTTACATTGTTGTCAGAAGGAGGGCAGATCCAGGGATAGGCGAACCTCAACCAGAAGGGAGTTCCACAGCCTCGGAGCAGTCATCAAGAATTCCCTCCTCATCATGGCCACCCAGGCCACTCAAGAAGGATGTTCCTGACTGACTGTGAGAGCTGATCCAGAACCCAGGGAATGAGACGGTCCCGCAGGTAGGTGGTAGGCCAGGCCCAGACCATTAAGGGCTTTATAGATTAAAACCAACACCATGAATTTGGCCTGGAAGACTATAGGCAGCCAGTGCAAGGAACGGAGCACTGGCATTATGTGCTCTTGGCGGTCCATCCCGGTAAGGAGACAGACTGCTGTGTTCTGCACCAGCTGCAGTCTCCGAACCATCACCAAGGGTAGCCCTACATAGAGCGTGTTGCAGTAGTTCAGTGTTAAGGTTATGAAGGCATAGATGATGGTGGCCAGGTTGGAGTCCAAAATATACGACTGAAGCTGCCGTATCAGATGAAGTTGACCAAAGGTACTCCTCACCACAGCTGCCACCTGGGCATCCAGGTAGAGCTGCACACTGAGGAGTACCTCCAGACTCCAAACCAGGCGGGGAGGGGCTAGTACAGGGTGAACCTCATTGATGATGAGAGCCACCAACTCCCTAGCCCCTTCCACCAGCATCACCTTTGTCTTGTCAGGATTCAGCTTCAGATGGCTCGCCCTCATCCAGACAGCTACCAGACATCAAGTAAGCACCGAGAATGCTGGGCCTGGGTCAGCTGAAAAAGAGGTATATTTGGGTGTCATCAACATATTGATGACACCAAACATCAAACCCTCTCATGACCTCATCCAATGGCTGCAGATGCACGTTGAAGAAGAGAGGGGGCAGGAATCGAACCTTGCGGCACTCCACACGTGAGGTCCCGGGGAGACAAAGAACAGTCCCCCAGCACCACCCACTGAGTCCACCTGGACAGGAAGGAGCAAAATCATTCAAGAACAATTCCACCCACCTCCGCAAGCGGGCCACCAAATCTCATGATCAACCGTGTCAAATGCAGCAGACAGTTCAAACAGGATCAACAAGGTCAATCGGCCTTGATCCAACACACAGCAGAGGTCATCAGCAAAGGCCACAAGTGCAGTCTCAGTACCCTGTATTGTTAGAATCTTCTAAAAGGAAGTCTCCTTTGAAGCATTCTTTCCCTTTCCTTCTAATTGTGCTTGAGCACACATGCAGAACAAGGCTATAAGAGGAAGATGGAGCACCTGACAACCAGCCTTCCAGCTTCTAACTCAAAGTCTCCTTAGACCTAAATATAGGATTTTGAAGTAGAGTAGAAGGTGGGTACAAAAGTCTACCTCAAAGAGCTCTAGTTACTGGTAGAAATAGAGATAAAATAGTTCAGATGATATCTTTGGCTGTTTTTAGAAGAGTGGGCCAATCTGACGCATTGAAAAACGCACTTTCAGAAAAGCCACGTTGGGGGTGTTTAGACGCACTGGAAGTCACCAGCCATCATTGGAATCATGGTTCATGCATGGTTTTTTAAACTGCATTTGAAAGACCTCGATATCGAAAAGAAATGAAAATTACCAAGACCTCAATATTGAGGTCTTTCTAATGTGGTTTTAAAAATAATCTGTGAGCTGTGATTTCTATGAAGGCCGGCAACTTCCAAAGCATCTAAACGCACCCCCACCCCGCACGGCTCTCCTGAAAGTACGTTTTTCAATATGCTAGATTGGTCCTTTTGTCTGTCTTACATTTGATACCAACATGCCAACCACACTCTGTTACTGGTAGGTAATTTTCATTTATTTTTCAAGTGACCTCGAGCATAGATGGAAGATTGTAAAGTAGTACTCCATCTCCTGTGTGATAGGACAAAGGAGGACATAACTAAAAATGATTAGAATACCACTCACCCAAGTTGTGCATCAGATTTAGTGTCAACATCAAAGCATTGTGCTTCATGCAAGTATGCAGAGAAGCCCACAGAGCTGCCCTGCAGAATTCTCTAACAGGTATATTAATTATTATTATTATTATTATTATTAAATTTTATTTTAGATTTTTACCCTGTCCTTCTCCGCAATGGACTCAGGGCAGCTTACAAGCATCCTCACTCTCTCATTACTGTGTAATTGTTTTAAAACTTGAGCCCTTCTATCATAGTACATTTTATTTTTACATGCCACCTGATACTTTACTTTGTTCATTTGATCATACTTACTTACATCACTATCCATAGACAATCTAGTACAAGTTTTCTATTTAACTCAGCAGGAGAGAAACTGTGTTGCAAAGGTGCTGATCTATAATTTAATAATGCTAAACTCACATCTGTTTCAGTCTCCTCTTCTTTATGTAACAACCTTTTAATAATTTTTAAAGCATTTTCTACCAATCCATTAGCATGAGGCTACCCTGGGCTGGAAGTGAAATGTCTAAACTTATATAAAGAAGCAAACTCTCTGAATTCTTGACAACTAACTTGAGGCCCGTTAACCGTCATTACAATCTGTGGTATACCATGCCTGGCAAACACTGTCTTAAGCTTACCAATTACTTGTCTAGCACTTAAATTATGTATCTCACAAATCTCTGGATAATGAGAATAATAGTCAAGAACTAGAACTAGTACGTAATGGTGACTCATATACTCAAATAAATCAATTCCCACCTTCGACCAGGGACTCAATAAATCAGAATTTAAAATCATAGGTTGTTTCTTCTGATATCTCTATATTTTTGGAATACAGCACAATCTCCTATAAATTTTTCTATATCTCGATTAAGAGCAGGCCAATAGATAACTCTTGCCCAGCATTTACACTTTTCTATGCCTAAATATCCTTCGTGAATGCGCTGTAGCATCTCCTGCCTCAAATAATAAGGAATTACTGCTCTGTGATTTTTCATTAGTACATCATCAATAACAGATAAATCTGACAAAAATCTATTATAGGGATCTGACACCTTACTCAAGTTACTTCCATTTTGCAACACTTTCACAATACCCTGTAAAGTCTGATCTAATTTGGTTGCCAGAGCAATTTTCTCCCACAATTGATTCGATACAGGAACTGATTCTCTCAATCCATTAATATGAACCTGATCCTCATCAGGTTATGAAAAACCTCTGGTGAGGAACACAATCCGAATGGGAGTCTTTTTATATAGCTAGTATAATACTTAGTTCCTGATGGAGCAAACTCTTAACTTGTTAGATACCTGCCAGCCAGCAAGCAACACACCTAATGTGATGTAGTCTAATCCACTTAGGGAATCTTTGATTGGTAATGGCTCTGCCCTAAAAGCCCCATCCATGTGAGACAAATAAGTTCTTATCCTTTCCATATTCCTTAGTCTTAGTCAAATAAAAGGACAATGCCCTCCTTGATTAATACCCTTTTCTTTGTGTTAGACAGAATGGGAAAGAACAGAAGCAGTTGATAGTATGATTAAGAGAGAATTCTGTGGTTACCATATGAACCTAGGTTTAGGTAAAGGCCAACTTTGTCTCTGTGGAAGATGGTGAAGGGAGTCTCTAACATGAGAGCACTTAATGCACTGACTTTTCTGGAAGATGTTAAAGCCACTATAAATGCTAAGAGTTTACACAGAGCAATCATGAGTCTTGTCAGCATTGAATTCGAGATCCAAGGGGGAGCTGGCTCTTTAACAGGTGGACAAATATTAGTAACTCCATTCAGAAATCTTTTAATTGATACATTTGAGCCTACAGATTTGTCATGTATGGGGATATGGAATGAAAAGACTAGCTAACCAAACTAGAAAGGAAGAGTTGGAAGTTCTCTGGGTCTTAAGGGACAGTATGTATTCCAGAACAATATGTACGGAAGTTGTTTCAGGTGCTACGTCATTCTATGACGTCCAAATGGAAAATCTCTTCTACTTATGATAAGTTTTCATGGCACTGAGTTTCCTCAAGTTTAATAGGCTATTTCTATCCCCTTGGCAATAGTAGCCATACAAATGTGAGGTCAAGGATCCACTCTTCAAGATGTCAAATAGGAGGACTGTGAGTTCAGAGGGAATATTCTGCATTGTCATTGTCAGCAACTTGGAGACACTGTAGAGATCAGGTTGATTGTTGTGTACATGAATTCTATATTGGGAATGTACATCAGTGCCTGCCAACAGGAGATGTCTGAGTTAAAACCTCACTTAAGGTGTTATGAATGTGGTACAAGTTGTGGAACCTCTCTATCTCAGGTAAAATTCCACACTTTGTTTCTTGTATTTCTTATGGTAGTTAGAACATTCTGATATTCACAAACCATTTCTCTGGGAAGACAGTGCTACTGACAACAGAGTTCCAGGACTGTTCTTATGAAAGAGAGATATTGTGTCTTGATAAAGTGATTCAGACCCCAGAGGTCTACTATGGGCTTCAGTCTATCACCTTTCTTGTGGATAAATAAGGAAGTAGCAGGAATAGAAGTCCTTCCCCATAAATTTAGCAGGTACTTCTCCTTCTATGGATCTCTTTAGGAGTAGAAAGCATACTTTTGCAAGCACTTTTTGTGAGAAGGGAACCTGAAAAGAGCTAGGGAGTGTTTGGAAACAGGAATAACCATATTGCACTACTTCCAAACCCCACTTGTCTGTGATGATAACGTTTCATTTCTCTATGTGTCCAGCTAGTCAGTCTCCAAACACAGAGGTGTAATTAAGGTAAACAATACTGTTTTCCAAAGCACACCATGAAATTTCCAGTCTAGAACCAGGGGCAGGAACTGAAAAGAATTATTTGTTTCTCACTCTTCCTTTGTAAAATGTCTTTTTATTGGTGGTGTTCCTTTCAGAGACCCATGTTCATGGAGTTTTCCTTATTTCCACCAGTTAACACATGTACCTGGTGACTGTAGGGATTTTGCTGCCTAAGAAAAGAAGAGTTCCCTATAGTACCGGAATGATCCGCTCTTTGTGGGCTCTGTTATCCCCAATGACTGTGCTGTACTTCTGTCTTGAGGTTGAACAATAGGGATGGGCGAACGCGGTTCGGAAGTTCGGAGTCCGGCCCGAATGTGGCTTGTTCGGACGACTGAACCCGAACCCGAATCCGAACATGAACTGCGAACCGAACTCAATTCCGAATGTCGAAATGACCGAACAGTTCGGTCAGTTCAGATCGCGTTCGGGTGAGTTCGGGTGGCAAAAAAAGGTTTACTGTAAGGTCAAACGTGACAGGGAGAGGTAGTACTAGTCACTGAGGAGCAGACTTCCAGGCACCAGGGGTGGAGAGGCTTGCAAGAAACGAAACTATCTGCCTCCCCTCTTCCCAACACCTTCTGAGCTAGTCACTGTTCCTGAACAGCAGGCGTTGAGTAGGATTATTAAATTACTTTAAGTTTCATTTCAGTTTTGTACTGAAATGAAACTTAAACCTTAAACTGAAACCTTGGGTTTGTGATTCCTCCCCCCCCATCCCATATATATATAGAGATAGATATATAGAGATAGAGTAGGTTAGGGATAATAGACAGTTGTAGTAGGAGCTAGCTTAGTGATAGAGATAGCGTTAGTGATTTAGTTTTAGTGTTTGTAGGACACAGACCTGTGTACTTATTAGATAATCCATTTAGTTCATAGCATTTAGAATAGTTAATAGCAGTTAGATTTAGTGTAGATAGATATATATATATATATAATATTAGATAAAAATAAAAAGTAAAAAAAACCCATATAAAAACAAAAAAACCAAATAAAAAACAAAAGAAAACCATATAAAACCCAATAAAAAAACAAAAAAACATATAAAAAACAAAAAAAACCACCCATAACATTTCCCGAATGGCTGAACCAAACGGCCGAACCGAACAGCCGAACCCGACGAACAAACCAAACTGCTGAACCGAACGGCCAAACTGAACGGCCGAACCCGGCGAACTAACCGAACTGCCGAACTGAACGGACGAACTGAACGCAGCCGAACCAAATGGACGAACCCGAACCGTGATCTGTTCGCCCATCCCTGTTGAACATTCCTTTGCCTCCAAACAGCAGATCTTCTCCTATTGTCTTAGCATCTTGGAGGACAGAGAGAGACTGGAGCCAAGCATGACTCCAGAGAACAATTGCAGACGCTCAAGAAAATGAATCAGACAAATCTAGAACTGCTCTTACCTGAGTCTTGCTTAGTAAGAGAATCTCCAGCTGCAGTGCTTGTACCAGAGGCTTCCAGATACCTGAGAGAAATCTGAAGTAGGCAGCCATACACCTAGTGTGTTAACAAATGAGATGATAGCCCACACCAGGTGCATGTCCACCTACTCATTTATTATGTATTCGTTCCCACTGACCAAATGGCCACCACTCAACAGATACCCAGCCCACACTCATGGCAGGGTCTCGGAGCATGCAGAGCCCACTGTGTGGGCAAATGCAGGCAAATGTGTCTCTGCATCCCATAAATTAGGTTGTGTATAACCTGGCGCACCTGCAGGTCCACCAGCACCATAGAGTAACGGGCCAAGAGTCAAGAGTGTTCCAAGGAGCGACTGCTTCCTGCCCCTCTTTCCACTCTCTTACTGGTACCTTCTTTCCACTATCTTACTGGTGCCAACACACACCAAATTGAGACATGTGTTGCCCCATCATATCCTAGTTCGCAGCACGTGCTCAGTGCTCACTCTTCATAACCTGTTGTCTTCCCTGGAGTGACTTCCACAGGATTGGGGGGAAGGGGAGAGGTAAAGGCACCATGGTGGGATGGCACACTGGTGGTGGGATTGGAATACAAAATGGCAGCAGGGGCTAGAGGGTGCAAATGGCAGTGCTTGATTTCTGCATGTTCTTTACTCCTCTACAGAATTGTTAAAGGGAAACATGCTACAGTCACCTGCGAGTATTTCACAAAACCTGTAAGTTTGCCAGTAAACTTGTTGGTAAAGGGAGGAGGAGAAGGGAGAAACTATCCCCCTGCAAGTCCCATCACCTCCCTAGAGAGCGTGCCTGGCTGCCCCTAAAAGGAAGGGATGGGCAGAAGAAGAAATAAATTGAGAAACTTAAAGTTGATAGATTTTTCACAATCCCTGGTTTCCATGCTTATTCTGGAAAAGGTGGAAGGTTTGGGGGAGTGGGGGCAGTGGAGAATACTGGTATGGCATAGTGATATGCTGCTTTGGAGGCTGAGGGTGGGAAGGAGATGGCAGGGGGTGGGGCATCCTCTGGCCGTGCACTTGCATGGGGGTGGGCACTACTCATCATCATCATCATCATCATCATCATCATCATCATCATCATCATCATCATCATCATCATCATCATCATTTCTATAGCGCTAGTAGTCATACTCAGCACTATACAGATACACATAACATAAAGACAGTCCCTGCTCCATGAAGCTTACAATCTAATCAAGACACAGAGACAGGCAACTACAAATAGGAGTTTTCCTATAAATAACAGACTACAGGATGCAGGTATTCAGTAAGTTTATTTCAGTTAACATGGTTGAAATCAACAAGGCTATGATATGGATAGGGCCTGTGTTCGTGATTTAAAAGCAATCTCAAAGAAGTGGGTCTTTAGGCAGGACTTGAATATGGACAGGGAGGCAGGTGCCTGATACACCACTTCAGGATGCTTTGTTCCAAGAATATGGTGCTGCTAGGTGGAAAGTGCAGAGTTGGGAGTTGACGATGAAGGAGAAGGGCACAGATAAGAGCATCCTGTCCAATGAACATAGGTCACAAGTAGGGGTGTAGGGGGAGGTAAGAGAGGAGAGGTGTTGAGGAGCTGCAGAGTGAAGACACTTGTAGGTGAGTAGGAGAAGCTTGAACTGCATGTGGAAGTGGATGGGGAGCTAATGTAGTGATTTGAGGAGAGGGGTCACATGGTCATAACAGCGTGCACGGAAAGTGAGTCTCGCAGCTGAATTTTGACTAGACTGTAGTGGAGATAAGTGGCTCAGTGGGAGACCTGTGAGAAGCAGGTTGCAGTAGTCCAAGTGGGATATGATGAGAGATGAGAGGCACATTGGGGCAGTGGAGAATGGCAGTATGGCATAGCAATAAGCTGCTTTTGAGGCTGGGGGATCGGTAGCATTTGCCCTTGAGGTCAGGGGGACAGCCATAGTACCCGGCAGCATGCCTGTGCATCTGTACTTCCTATTGCAATTCCCAGCCCTGGCTAGCCTGCGAATGCCAATATGAAAATGAAGAACTTCAGGGCTGCAGTCGGTTCACCTGTGAATCTCAATAGGGGAATGCATAGGGAAAGGAAAGGGTGGGAAATAGCATAGGGTGGGGCTGGATGGGCCAGAGGAAAACACACTGACTGACACACTGGAAGCATACAGGGCTGCCTAGGGCAGCAATTTCAATGGATGGAGATGCTGGAGAGGGGGTACAAGCAGAGCCTTAACTAGCCCATGGCCAACATCGCTGTGTCCATGGCTGCATTTACATGAGGGGCGCCAACCATCCATGCCCTAGGGCAGCTGAATTAGTAGCTGTGTGTCTGTCATGCCATAGCTGCCTACCCCAGACTCCTTTCACTGCTGCTTCTGGTAGCCATCACTAAGCAGGAGTGCTTAGCCAGTACTAAGGGGGGGGGGGGCTCTGCCCCCTGCAGGAAGGCTTCGCACTCACCCATTAGCACCGGCTAAGCACTGAGGGAATCTGGGGCAGCAGGGGCGTAGCAAGGCTGGGCAGGGCCTGGGCTCAGTCCACAATTATGCCCCCCCCCCAAAGGTGACTCAGAAGTAAAATAAAGAAATAATCAAAAACAAACCACACTGTACAGAATAATTAGAAATTTCCAACCTGATATTAACTTGCTAAGGGGGGCAGGGCTGCTAGTAAAAGACCCTACCTTGTTTCTGGCTGTGCTAAACCCACTGTGCTCAGAGTCCTTGCGGTCCAAACTCTGTCCGGTGCCTCCTCTCGCTGCCTTTCATCCCAGTCAGGCTCAGTCCCAGACACAGAGATGGAGTGGGGGTTGAAGGTGGGAGAGAGTGGGGTGCAGGAGAGTTGGGTGGGGGAAGATGGGGCCAGCAGGCCTGGGGTGAAGGAGGGTTGGATGGGGGAGATGGGGTTCAGGGGGGGTAAGTAGATCTTTAGCGCCCTTCTAACATCCAGTTTGTGCCAGAGAACCTCTCCTTGATGTTGGAGGTTTGGGCAAAAGGAGGGCAGATCTATCTCCTGGTTCCTGTGAAACTCAGAGTTCACCTTTGTAAGGAACGCCAAGTGAAGGCATAGGCATAGGGACACCTTATCATTTTCGAATCGACAGCGTTCTGGATCTGCTGACAAAGCACCCCCCCAGGTCCGGTACTCTTTTTGTCGAGGTAATGGCCACAGGGAATGCCACCTTGAAAGATAATATTCTGAAGGGCACCAGATGGAGAGGTTCAAACAGTGGGCCTTGCAGGGCGTTGAGTCTCCAAGATGGAAACTGATGTTTGACAGTTGGAGAAATTGTGGCAGCTGCGTGAAGGAAGTACTTGATGTGAGGATGCCCACCCAATCTCTCTCCATTTTGTGTGTTCAAGACGGATGATAAAGTGGAAATCTATCTGTGGAGGTTGTTAATCCCTAGGACTCTATCCAGACCAGCCTGGAGTAAAGCTAGGACCTCGGGTACCCCTGCCTTCAGTTCTGAAACTTGTTCTCCACCCACATCTGAAAGGTTTGTCATGTGGTGGTGTATATTTGATTTGTTGATGGTTGTCTGGCTGCCAGGAGTGTTTTCAGAACTGTCTCCTCATACCCATGAGTCTTTAGATGTTCCCACTCAACATCCAGGATGTTAGATTTTATCTGTCGAGGTCATGGTAGCATAGCGGACCCTGTGTCGGTCGATAGTTGGGTAATGGTAGACAGATCTCTGACAACACTTGGAGCTCCCTGGTCATGGAAAACCAAGGCTTCCAAGGCCACTCTGCAGTGATGAAGATTACTTTTGCTGTCTCTACCTTTATCTTCTTCAGTACTCTGGGAAGTAGAGCTATTGGTGGGAAGGCGTACAGCAGTTGACGGGGCCATGGATGCACTAATAGGGATGTGCGAACGCCGTTCGGTGTTCGTCCCGAACTCAGCCAGTTCGGACGGCCAAACTGAACACCCGAACCAAATGCCCAAAGCCCCGAACAGTTTGGCTGCATTCGGGTGCATTTGGACAGGGAAAACAGAGCCGGAGGGCCTGGAGGGCTGGGGGGGGGGGAAGCCGAGGAGCAGACTTCCTGGCACCATGGGTGAGAGGCTTGGAGAGACTTGGAATAGCAGCCAGCCTGCCCAATCACCATCCCTCTTTTCCTCAGACCACTGGCTTCACAGACTACAATTGGCCACGGGCTAGGCTGCACGGAGCCGATGGGGCTTGTGGTCAGGCAGGTGCAGCAAGTAACAAAAGTCCTTGCCCTCCCCCCTTCCAACTCCTTCTGAGCTAGCCACTGAAGCTGTCAGCAGGCATTTTCAGAAGTCTCCCTCTCCCAGCAGTTTGTGTACCTCCCAATCCATTGCCATTCTCCTCCTATTTCACCCATTTCCACACATTTACCTCCTTAGTTTCATTTATTTAGATTAAATTAGATAGATTTAGGTGTTATTTTTATTTTTTACCCCTCCCTGTGTTCTTTCTCCCTACCCTCCACTGAATCCTTTCCTCCTCCCTGTAGACATTCCATCCCTGATTCCCTTCCCCTGTCTTTGGATTTATTTAGGGTAGCATTAGATTGATTTAGGTTTCATTTCAGTTTTGTACCCCTCCCTGTGTTGTTTGTTGTGAACTGTCTGCGCCCCCCACCCCCATCCCTATGGATGGATGGATATTGTAGGAGTTAGCTTAGTTATAGAGATAGATACAGACAGTGTGTAGTGATTCAGTTTTAATATTTTATAGTGTGTTTGTAGGACTAGGCCTGTGTAGATATTAGATCATATTCCATTTAGTTCCATCGGTTTTAGAATAGTTAATAGAAGTTAGAGTTGTTGTAGTAGATATATATAATATTCAAATTCTGAATAATACAATTTTAAAAATATAAAATCTTCCTCCACATAATTGGTAATGGAAAAATGGAGAAGGGAAGCAGGAGAGGCCAGTCTGCTGCCTGTAAGGCAGGCAATGGGACACATGGCAGAGGCCATGCCAGTGAAGTGGCAGCAGGCAGTAGCAGCAGCCCGAGCCCATTACCATGCCCCAAACTTCACAGGCCTGATTTGGCAGTCGGGCTTCAGAGGCTCCCAGCATTGGCACTAGCCAGGGTGTGGTTCGACGGCGCCTCCTGCCAGCATCCTCCACTGTCACACAGGACACTGGAAGGCCTTTAGTACAGGAGAGGCTGCAGCTGTCTCTACTGTGGCTGCAGATGCAGGTGCTTCAGATGTTCCTCCAGGGCCACCAATGTCCCTGATCCCCAATGTTGAGGTGATCTCCAGCAGTCCAGGGCTGGTGGAACCCACCCCGGCTGCTAAAGGCAGGGTCCAATCTCCAGGCAATGGCAGCAGGGAGAGGAGCAGCAGCTATAGGGGACACAGGGAGAGTGGCAGCAGCATAGTGGGCAGTCCATCAGCCTCAGGGTCCCAGTACTCCCCTTCACGGGGGGACATCACTCTCATTGGGGACAGCGAGGCAGACACTAGTCCTGAGGTGCTCACCAACCTTGGCACAACTGCAATGGCAAGGCATCTGAAGGGATGCCGCAGTGCTGTGCTGCTAAGCGGACAGGCAGGGGCAATGGACGCCAGCGGGTTCCCGACTGCAGAGGCCAGTCGTCCGCCTCCATCAGTGGGCAAGTGTCCTGCTCTAACAGATGCCTCTAGCAGCAGGAGCGGTATCCCTGCTAGGGGGGAGAAGCAGCAGCAGCAGCGTCAGTGCACCATGGAGGAGCTTGGGTGGGGGCAGCTGCCAAGCCCATCGGCAGCTGCAGGACGTGGAGGGCAGCATGGCTTTCAATGAAAAGCCACGCGCATGTTGAGAGAAATGATTGTGCTCAATGGGCAGCTCTTCTCGGTGGTCAGGGACATGGGGTTAAGGCGCCTGATTGGCTTCCTGGCCCCCCAGTTCAAACTGCCCTCTTGCACCACCCTAAGTCGGCAGGTGGTGCCAGCCTCATACCGGGCTTTAAAGGAACGGCAGCTGTCAGGGGCTGGGGGTGCCACCATCCACTTCACCACCAATATGTGGTCGAGTAGAAAAGCGCTACATGCCTACCTGGCAGTGACGGTGCACTGGTGGCAGGACCCGGAGGCAGCACCCCAAGGGGTGCATGGTGATGCACTGTGTGGCCAACATACTAAGGGCAGTCCATGAGGGGGGCTTCACTAACATCCCTTGTGCTACACACACCCTTCACCTGGTGGTCAGGGATGCTCTGGGCTTGGGGGAGACGGGGATTGGGGCAGGCACCCTTAGCTCCCTGATCAAGCTGGGGAGGAAGCTGGCCAGTTTCTTTAACTGGAGTGTGTAGGGCAGACCTCCTCCAGGTGAAACAGGCCAAGCAAGGCTCACCAGTGCACCAGTTGGTGCAGGATGTGTCCACCCGGTGGAATTCAACCTTCCTGATGCTCGAGCGGCTTCTCGAGCAGAAAGCCGCCTTGCATCAGGGTCTATATCCCACACAGGGGGACCCAGCATTTCAAAATCAATATACAATCAACACTCTCCCCCCCCCAATAATAAAAGATAATTACATCTTACCGCCTCCAATTATCCTCTGCTATTATCAGTCCTGACATTCCCATCCTGTTTACATCAGGGACCTTCTACAATACATCCTTCTGTCCCCTGCTGCCACCAGGGGACATCCTCCCTCTCAACCCCTCTCTCACTGGGGAGAGTGGGAGGCCTTCTAACAATCCATAACAGCAAAGAATTCACATCAGCTAGTCCCATCGACAAGCCCTCCTCCCCAACCTCCTGGTGAGCTGTGCCCCCGACACGTGCCTCCAGCCACCCCCGATGTTATGGGGAGTGGCCCGGAAGGAAGCTTCTTTAGGCCCTGCCCCCGCAAGGGTGCGGGGGGGGGACGAGCTACTACATGGCCCCTTGCTGGTCAATTGCCAACGTCCCGCCCCCAGTACCAGTGACGGGGGACATTTGCTCTCTGCATCGCCTGAGACTAGGGGCCAAGTTGGTGGAGCAGTTGCTGTTCATAAAGGTGAACCTTCCACTGCTGGGATTCCCCAAGCTGCCCCTGGACATATATTGATGGTTAAGTGGCACATGCCATCTCATGCCAGGGGCAGTCTTGGGATGGGGCTCCTCCTCAATCTGGGCTGCTGCTGCTGCTGAGGTGCTCTCCCTCCCTCCCAATGCCCGGTGCCTGCCCTGCCTCTCTCTCTCTAACTCCCTAACTAGACAGCCTTGGCTGGCCTATCTGACTGACCTCATGACACAGGGTGGCATTGGGAAGCTGTAAGCCTGACAGCTGGCCTCTGGCTAGACGATCTCAGCGCACCTATCTGACTGGCTCTTTCTCTCTCATGCTGCACAGTCTTCGCCAGCCTATCTGAGTGCCCTGCCAAGGTCCCAGCCTGCCTTCCCTACTGCCTCTCATGCCACGCTGCCTGTCTGCCCAGCCGCCCAGGTTGCCAAGCTTGAACCCTGCCTCAGCCTGCCTTCTGCTCATGCCACACTTCCTGTCTGCCTGCCCGCCCGCCCACCCAGGTGGCCTAGATCAAAGCCTGCCTCGGCCTGCTTTCTGCTCGTGCCACTGAACTCCAGTTATTATGGACTTCGCATTATGCAATCCTCCTTGTCCTATATTTATTTTATATTTATTTCATAGATTTATACCCCGCCCCTCCTGCAAAAGCAGCCCATGGCAGCTTCCAACAATAAAACAATATACAATATAAAATAATAAAATACAATTTAAAATATTCATAACAATCAAAATATTAAAACAGGGCTCAATGCCTTTTTCAGCAATAAATATTATCAATAATAGAACAGGTGGAGGAGCTAAAAAAAAACAACCCCTCACCCTCCCCTCCCACCCTCCCCAAAGGCCTGGGCGAACAGCCAGGTTTTGCAACTTCGCCGGAATGTCAACAAGCTGGGAGCCAGGTGAGTTTCCTCCGGAAGGGAGTTCCAAAGGCATGGCATGGCCACCGAGAATGCCCTCTCCATTGTGGTCCCCCGTTTAACATGGGGGACCTCCAAGAAGGCACCCCTGGCAGACCGAAGGAGCCACTCTGGAGTGCGGAGGGCGAGTGGTCCCTGAGGTATGAGGGGCCCAGACGGTAAAGGACTTTGTAAATCAATACCAAAACCTTGAACCTGGCTCGGCACGCTATCGGCAACCAGTACAGAGCTCAGAACACAGGTGTAATATGCTCCCAACGACCCATCCCCATAAGGAGATGAGCCTCCACATTCTGCACTAGCTGCAGCCTCCAAACCAGGAACAAGGGAAGCCCCATGTAGAGCGCGTTACAGTAGTCCAGCCTCGAGGTGATGAAAGCATGGATGAGGGAGGCCAGGTCCAGGCCGTAGATGAACGGACGCAGCCTACGCACCAAATATAGCTGGGGGAAGGCAGCCTTAGCGACTGCCTCTACCTGCCGCTCCAGGCAGAGGTCTATGTCCAATATTACCCCCAGACTCCGACCTGCTGAGCTATAGGAGGGCGAACCCCCCCAACCAGGGGGGCCACTACCTCCCTCGCTCTCCCCACCAACATCACCTCCGTCTTATCGGGGTGAGTTTCGGTCTGCTCAATCGCATCCAATCCGCCATGGCCTCCAAACATTGGGATAGCAATGAGACAGCAGGGTCTGGGTCCGTTGAAAAAGAGAGGTACAGCTGAGTATCATCAGCATACTAGTGACACCGCACCCCGAACCCTCTCACGACCTCCCCCAAGGGCTGCTTATATACATTAAACAATAATGGAGACAAGATGGAACCCTGCGGAACACCGCATGATAAGGCGCAGGGGCACGATGTCTCATCCCCCAGCACCACCCGCTGGCTCCTCCCCGAGAGGAATGAATGGAACCATTCAAGAACAGTCCCGTCCAGACCCCCCAGGTCCCGCAGCCATCTCAATAGCAGCCCATGGTCCATGGTGTCAAAAGCGTCTGAGAGATCTAGCAGGATGAGAAATGTTAAACATCCTGCGTCCATCTCCTGGCGAAGGTCGTCTACCAAGGCCACCAAAGCCATCTCAGTGCCATAGCCGGGACAGAACCCAGATTGAAAAGGGTCTAGGAAACCGATACTGTCCAGATGCACCTGGAGCTGGAGTGCCACTGCCCGCTCTATAACGTTCCCTAAAAAGGGAAGGTTAGAGACAGGTCGGTAACTGGCGAGCGCATCCACGTCCAGAGATGGTTTTTTCAGCAGGGGGCGCACCATAGCCTCCTTGAGGCAGGGCGACAGCCTCCCCTACTGCAAGGCCGTGTTCACTACCCTCGCCAGCACCGTCCCCAGCATCTCCCTGGAAGCTTTTACTAACCAGGACGGGTAAGGATCGAGTTCACAATATGTGGCCCTCACAGACCTCAAGACATCCCCCGCATCAGCCAGTGTCACTTCCTGAAACTCCCCTCACAAAGCTGGACCAGACAGGACCGCCATCCCCTCGTGCTCTCCCCCTACTGCCCCTAATCCAGCATCAATATTGGTCTGAATCCAAGCAATCTTGTCTGCGAAGTAGTTGACAAACTCCTCACAGCGGGCTTGGGACAAGTCCCCATCCAGGTGGAGGGAGGCCGGACTAACCAGCCCCCACACCACCCGGAACAGCTTCGCCAGGCGTGACTTCACAGACGCTATGAGGACAGCAAGGAACTCCTTCCTCGCTGTCCTCACAGCCTCAACACAGGACCGCAAATGGGCCCTATGGAGAAGACGGTTGGAGTCAGATCGAGTCCGACGCCAGCGTCACTCTAGTCTCCTGCCTACATGCTTCATACACCGCAGCCCCTCAGTAAACCAAGGGGTCCTGCGGTGACGAGACCGAGGCAGAGGGCGTCTCGGAGCCACCCTGTCAATGGCCTCCTCCAGTGAGCTGTTGCAACGCTGGACTAGCTCATGCACAGAGTGACCGTCCAAGTCCAAGGTTAACTCCCTCAGGACCTCCTGGAACTGCTGGGGTTCCATCAGCCTCCGAGGGTGGACCATCCTAACTGGTCCTTTTCCCTTCTGGAGGGGTGCGTTAGAAGACTGGCCTGAAGGAGATAATGGTCCATCCATGACAAGGGCACTGCTGTAACCTCCCCCACAACCGGACCCCCCGCCTCAAGGCCAGAACCGAAGATCAGGTCGAGGGTGTGCCCCCCCACGTGGGTTGGGCAGATCACCTCCTGGGGCAAATCCATGGTTGCCATGAATTCTTGCTCTGCCCCGACAAGGCCGGCATCAGCGTGGATGTTGAAGTTCCCCAGAACCAAAGTCCTGGAGGAGCCCAACACCACCTCCGAGGCCAGCTCTGCTAGAGCGGTAAGGGATGCCGCTGGACAGGAAGGGGCCCGGTATACCAGCAGCACTCCTAGCTTGCCCCCAGCCAAATCAAACACCACGTGGAGGGCCTCAATACCCACAATCTCCTGAACTGGATATCTCTGAACAGGCCACTCCTCTCTAAAAACAATAGCTACACCACCTCCCCAGCCATTCGTGCGGGGCTGGTGCTGCATGGCATACCCAGCCAGGACGAGCTTGGCCAAAGTTGGACCGGCCACATATGACTGAACACATCGCCCTGATTGGACATTATTTCATATGTGAAAACAAGGCCTATAAGAAGTTTCCCCCCTGGTGGGAGGGATCTTGTTTTGTTGGAGCCATTGCCCCTGCCATAAGATACCTACCTACCCTTCCCCAGGGCAAATTGAGAAATAGAAGGGAGACCACTGAGGCCCAAAGATCTTGGGGTATCACAATACCTGCCATTGGAGTTGCTTTCTCTATGCGAGAAATACAGTGCATGTCTGGAGTATTAGAAAAGGTTGCTAATGCCACATCCCTAGGTTTTAAGGACATAGTCAATGAAATGGGTAATATCAGACAGATGGGTTTGCAAAACCGCATAGCCCTAGACTTCATCCTAGCCAGCAAAGGGGGTGTATGCGCTCTGATTGGGAAAGAATGCTGTGTTTACATCCCAGACAACTCTGGCTTTATTTTAGATGGTCTAGTTACATCAAACAGATCAATGGACCCTTTGGGCCTGGCTTGGAGGCTTAGGCTCCAAAATTTAGGCTCCAAAATCTTTTATATTGTTTTGCTTGCCTTTGTTATTTTGTTTGGCTTATTTTTATGCATTCAAGTAATTTTAATGCTTATTAGATACTGCTTGAATAGAACTGCGAAACAACTATCACAAGGCTTGAATCAAAAGCAAAGTACCCAAGTTTATAACATGTATGCAGATCTCCAAGCCCAGCAAGCAGATATTGATGGCTTAATGTCCATAAGGGTTCAAAATTAGATTGTTGTGCTTCAATGGCACAAAAGGAAGGGATTGTGGGGGAATTTTTATAAGGGACCCTATGGAATTAAGCTACACATAGCCAAAGGAAGGTAGCACAAAATGGAAGACAGATGAATGCTGGGTAATACTCATTCTTAACAGAAGTGAGCTTTAGCCTGTTAGCTAGAAATAATCATGAGGCTAGTTTGAGTTCTGTTTCACACAGCAAGGCCTGGGAAACAGCTTCCTGCATGATAAGCATTGGACAGAGGAACGCCACTCTGTTCTTCCTTACAGCAGATAGTAGAAAATGGCCTTGCAGCTGTGCTGGTTAATTAGCTTTGTTTAGGCATCTTACTTTATAAACAGTCTAGCTTATATTGTTTTGAGAATAATTTGCTTAGTAGGTAAACAATTGCAGTAACCTCCCATTATTGTATGA
>QEPC01005272.1:1236190-1257172 GCA_003113815.1 Sphenodon punctatus
AAACAAAAATCCAGGCTGGGCAGGGTGGGTGGGGGGTGTCCCCCCTTCCACCCGCGCAGCCTGGACTCGGGGAGGGTTTGTTTTTTGTAACTTTTGTGGTGGGGCTTTAAGTTTTTTACATTGCAGCCATTTTTAAATGGCTGCAATGTAAAAAAATCCGGTACCCCGGAATCCGGTACCCGGACCGGATTACCGGGTCGAATCCGATAATGCCGGTACGCCCAGTACCGGCATTATCGGATACCGGATTTAGCGGTTTTCCCGCCCCTACCCTTTACCCTGCCGAGATTGAAATGGTCTAACTTTTGAAAAAACAGGCTCTCAAAATGCAGTTTTCAAACTGTGCTATCTCAGCTGTTATCCAGCTGTAATATGGACAGCATGAACCACTTACTCCAATGATCCTTCACCACAACTTTCATGATCCTAACTTTAATCATGCCAATTTTATAGCAAATAGAATATTGGGGCTTTATAATGGAGGGTGTAACACACCTTAACTATTAGAGCACTCCAGCGTTCTTATAATACATTTAATTCAACAAAATTGCAGTTTTAACTTTATACAAATTTATACACATCTAGTGTTCCTTATTTCTGAAAGTTGAAGATAGCAGGTCTAATAAAGGTCTTATATTTAAAAGAAGAGCAGCCTCTCACCAATGTAGTTCTTTGACATCATCACTTCTTTGATTTCAATGTGAACGGAACCTTTTGGAATCTGAACCACTTCCATGTAACCTATAAAATACAGGTGAGCTTTATTTTTTGTTATTGCCTACAGTTATATTAATTATTATTATTATTATTATTTTATCATAGCCATGAATCATGCAATTAGTAAATTATCCTGTAGTGAGACAATATATAAAACATAGGATTCAAATAACCAGAATATTATCTTTTGTACCAGAAAAAGGAAATTTTTTGATTCCGCAGCTATGTGATAAATGATGGCAAGGACTGAATATGCTTCCATTAAAGTTTCTCCTTTCTATAAAATAGTAAGTCCCTACTGAAATTTCTCAAATATAACAAATTAATACACAGTTTTGATTTAAAGTAGTAGCATGTTATTTTCCATGTACTGACCCTTAATTTCGTTGCTTGCTTATTTTACTGGGTTAAAGACCTTGCTAGCAAGAAGGAGGGAGCAGGTTTTTTCCCCAGCCTAAACTTTCTTGTATGCTTGGCAATCAGATTCAGCCATCACATTATGTATTTATTTAGTCAAATTTATCTGCCACCCTTCCCACAGAGGCTCAGGGAAGTTTACATTCAGCTCAGGGCAGCTTACTATCAATATAATTTAATATAATTTTATCTAAGCAGCACCTCATAACAAATGCATGACAAGGTATTACTGAGATTCAGTTAATATGTACTAAAGCCCATGGGAGCTGGGTTTTCAAAAGTTTAACATATTATTGTATTATTCAATGTGTATTGAATATGAAATCAAATTGTCGGTAACCTTCATGAAAACTTGAAATTAATTTGGCAAAACATAACATCATCCCATTATACAAATAAAGAAAACAATACATAAAATGAGTAATAAACCATTTCAGATATTAAAAAAACAGGACAATTGTCCAACAAGGAATTACAGCTACAATCCACTAGGGGTGAGATTTCACCCAAAAAAATGGATACCGGTTTTACCGGATACTGGTTCCCAAAAACCCGGTTTACCGAATTAGAACCGGTATACTGGTACCGGTATTTTTCCATTTATTTCAATGGGGAACTGTCCCCATTGAAATCAATGGAAAACAAAAACAAAAACACTTTCCCTCCCGCGTCGAGGCTGCGCGGGTGGAAGAGGGGTCACCCCACCCACCCACCCTGCCCAGCCTGGATTTAAAAATAAATAAATTTTAGCCAAAGTCCCTGCTAGTGCGGGCTTTGGGTCATCGCCGTGCCGCCGCCGGTGACCCGAAGTCCGCACCAGCTGGTACTAGGGTGATCCCTGGGGTGGGGGGTGGTTTAACACACCCCATCCCAGGGATCACCCTACCCCCCCTCACCCAGAGATCGCCTACCTTTTGCGCTCCGGGCGGCGGCGGCTGCACGGCGGTCCGGCGGCTTCAGCGCCGGCTGGCTTCAGTGCTTTACTAGGCCTTCTGGGGAAACCCAGAAGTTCCCTGGAAGGCCTAGCAGGGACTTCGGCTAAAAATTTTTTTTTATTAAATCCAGGCTGGGCAGGTTGGGGTGTGTGTGTCCCCCATTCCACCTGCGCAGCCTGGACGGGGGAGGGATTTTTTTTTTCCTTTCTTTCTTTTACATTGCGGCCATTCATTTCAATGGCCACAATGTAAACAAATCCGGCATGGGGAACTGGTACCGGTACGCCCAATAACTGGATTAATCCGATACTGCCGGTACAGCAAAATACCGGCAGTATCTGGGAACCGAACTTCCCACCCCTACAATCCACCAACATGTGGTTTACCAATGAATTTCAATGGAGCTCCTTGAGGGTTCCGCATGCATTGAATCACATGATGGAGTCTGTAATCTTCATACTTACCTCCTCTGGGTAATGAATCATTGAAGAAACCTTCAGTGGCTTCACATGTGCTCCCATCTCCTCCACACACCCGGCATCTGTCTTCCTTAGCATCAGACCCCAAAATATTATCACAACCTACATGCTGAGGACAAATAAGAGCAGAAAAAATATAGCAGGTTGTTTTGTAAAGAGCCATTTCCCCATGGTATCTGAAATCTGGTTTATCCTTGCTCTATCCCAGCTTGTGAGGCCATATATAATAAAAGTGTTTTCATTTCTCAGAAGAGGAAACTTGGCAGGTGATTGTTTAATGTTTAGTGTACCAATAATAGATGCTTGGCATTTATATAGTGCCTTTCATCCATGGATCTACATGCATCTTACAAATGCTGATGAATTACTTGTCAATATAATAATCATACTATTCATGCGTGAACAACTCAAAATGCTCTGATTCTGTTCCACATATATTGTAGCATTAAAATATTCATTCACTTGAGTGGTTTCTTACATGTTTAGCTGCATTTATATTTCTAGAAGTCTTTGCAGCATCACAACCCACCTTCTCATTCTTCCACCTGCAGAGAATTCATGCACCTAAACATCTGAATTCAATTATTTCAACAGCAGCAAGAGACTAAAATTATAAAAGTAATTTTATGAGTTCGCTACACAATCAAGCCAAATGAAAATTGGGTTGAATATGATGAAAGTTTGTAAATGATTATATAGATATGCTTTAGTAAACACAAGATGACTGCTGAACTGCAGAGGATGGGATTGGAAAAACATTTGCAAAGGGTGAGGGGAAGCAAGTGAAAGTCTTCAGATGGTATTTTACAATACACAGTGAATAAATGCCTCAAATCACAATGATTGGATTGTCTGCTACTGCAATTAATTATGATGATGATGATGATGATGATGATTGATATTATTTACATATCCCTTTCCCTGGAGAGTCAGCAAAGTCCAAGTCTGGGCATTTTCCAGAGCCAATGTAAGACCTACTTATTTGGCCAGGCTTTTAGAGGGTGGGGATAGGGTTTAGGGTTAGGAGTGGTTTTAATTGGGATTTTATATAGCTTGCTGTTTTTACTATGTTTTCTGTATATTCTTTGTATAGTCTTATATATGCTTTGAGCCACAGCAAAGGGCTTGGAAAAGGGTAAAGTACAAATTGAATAAATAAATAAATAAATGGCACTTGCAGCACTTTGTAAAAACAATTCAACAATGCAATAAAATACAGTACATTTAAAAACAATTTTGAAAGGGAAGGGAAAAGGGGGAAAAAATAAAAAACAGAAATAGATCCCCTAAAAGAACCCTAAGAATTTTTTTAAAGTATTCAGGTGCTTTTTAAAGGTGACAAGGGAAGAATGAAGGTGAATATGTAGAGGAAGCAACTGCCACGCTGAGGGGCTCACCATAGCAAAAGCCTGATCACCCACTGATTTAAGGTGCAATGGTGGGATCCCGAAACAAGGGGTAGTATTTGAGCGCAGACAGCCATCACAGCAAGATTCCAGGAACAGGTCTCAAATATAGCCAGGACTTCTATCATTGAGGGTCTTAAAAACCAACAGCACAATTTTAAATTCAATATGCCATTCTATAGGCAGCCAATGTAGAGAATACAGGGCAGGCATAATATGATCACAGCTGTCTAAACCAGCAAGTGGCTCTGCTGCAACATTCTGAAAAAGCTACAAGTGATGGAGAAACACCTCTGGCTGGAAGTCATATAAGAGGGAGTTGCAGAAATTAAGGTTCATAATCACCAGGGCATGAGTTGCTGTGGCAAATGCACCGTGGGATAAATACGGGCATAGTTTACATTGATTGTATTTGCACAGCTGAAAAAAGCATCTTCAAGCCATGTCTAGGTATTTTCAGAAGTAACGCTACCACACTTAGACCCAATCCAGGGTAATAGCCACCACCCCGTCCCGGGATAGGCCAGTACCCAGAACAGACATGATGGTGTGCATTGCCACACATTGTCCTGAACTATGGTAGCGCTTACCACTGGCTGTTCCCCACGATTTTCTGATATCACAACCGGTGGTAACTGCTACCATGGTTCAGGGCAAAACATGGTGAACATCTGACAGCTGTCGAATAGAAGTGACAGTGGTTGTGACCCCAGGGTGGGGTTAAGTGTGGTTAAGTGTGGTAGTGTCACTTGTGAAAATTCCCTGAACTTTCATGGAAGGAGCATAGTTAAAGGTGCCCAAATTCGTTATCTGGTCCACTATATCCACCCGAATCCTCTCAATATGTAAGAGCCCGGAGGAGGAGAGGGCATCCTCACCTCATTTATTTATCCCTCTCTACCAGTATCTTCAGTTTTCCCCAGATTGAGCATGACATAGCTCTGACACATCCAGCTTGCTATATCATTCAGGCATTTATCCAGGGCAGAGGCAGAGCTGGCAGGGCTCATGAAGAAAGAGATATATAGGGTGTTTTCAGATGTTACGCCATCCCGATTCACCACAGTGGATTCCCAGCGGTGGCGAGCCGTCCAACCACCCCCATGGTCCAGTAAGGCCCTGAACAGACGTGACGGGAGAGGGACCACGGCAAGGAATCGGACAGCAAGACCATGGCCCAGGGCAGTGCAACAGATGTGATGCCAATTCTGGGCCATGGTCAAAACACTCAGAAGGCACCGGGGGGGGGGGCGCTGGGAGGCAGACATGGCCGACTGAGGGCAAAAGAAGTCAAAAGCACCAAAAGGAAATGCCCACACAAGGGAAACGGGAAGGGAGGGGGAGGAGGGAGAAGAGCTGCTGAGGCAGCACACACAGCAGGCAGAAAGACAATGAGGTCACAGTGAAACACACAGCACAAACACATGCACGGGCGCATACACACCCATACGGGGAAGGCAGGGAAGAGGGGACACAGCGGGATGGACAGAACACAAATGGCACAATGGGAAAAGGGGGGAGGGAGGGGGTGGGGACAGGGAGAAGGGGGGAACTGGCCCAGGGGCAGGGCAGGACATGGGGAATGGCATCCAGAACCCCCACACCAGCACAGCCCACACGGGCTCCCCCACAGCTACACAGACAGTTCCAGAATGGGGGGACCCCTCAGGGGCAGAGCACAGTCATAGGGGGAGGCCACACAGAACAGGGAGTGGGCCGGGAATAGTCCAGGAGGCAGACAGGGACCCCACCCGTCGGCGAGGGTGTGGTGGATGGGATGGAGGCAAGCCGGAGCCGAAGAGCAGAGCAGCCGGTAAAACCCTCCCCTGGAGGATGCCTTGAGGTGCAGTTCGGGGGGCCCAGAACCCCACAGTCATAAAGTCACCCAATGGGGGTGGGGGGGCCACGGGCATAGGAGGGATCAAGGCCAGACTATGAAGGACAACAGCACCCGGGGCGCTGGGAGCCAGCTCGGAGATCAGGACACAGACAGAGGAGAAGGCAGCCATGGAGGGGAACACCAGTTGCAGAGGTGGACATGGGGGCCCTGTGGAGGGGGCCCAGAGCTGCAGGCAGGGGCAGCGGAATCCCAGGAACCAGCCAGCACAGCAGCGACCCAGGAACAGCAGGGAGGGAGCGGGCAGTGACGCACGGCATTGGGACGGAGGTGGGAGCTCACAGCGGTGCCAGCATCCAGGGCCCGGAAGGCACAGGGGGCCTCACAGCCAGCTGCAGGAGGCCACGAAGGGGCCCGGGGCCAGGTGGCCCGCCAGGTGCATGAAGTGTGGCCATTGAAGCATGCCCCGACGGTATCCCAGCGCAGACATGTGGTGGGAGACCAGGCAGTATGCCTTGAAGGGATCCTGCATGGCAAGCTCCACCTGCACATCGGATCGGGACCACACACCAGCCAGCACTGCCAGCTCCACTCGGTGAGCTCCGACAAGCCATAGTTAGCATCTGGGGGCCATAGAAGGTGTCTGAGCTCCAACAGGCAGTGATAGATTGCCCCACATGAACACTGATACCCACAGGCCCCATGAACACAGCCAAAGAAGGACACGGCTAGGGCAGGGCCCCCCTCTGCCAGACAGACCGTGTAGGCGGCCAGGCTGCACACAGAGAGGGCAGACACGGTCTCCTCCACCGACCACCTCACATGCGCGCACCTCATCTCTGGGATGCGCCCATCGGGAAAGGGACGCAGGCCCAGCGTCTCCGCATGCAGCCAGCAATTGTGGGCACTCGCCTCATAGCCAAAGTAGCAGAGCCCGGAGCTCAGACTCACATAAGCACCTGTGAGGCTGTCCAGGCAGCTCAGGAGCAATTGCACGGCCAGGGAATGCCACAGGTCACACAGGGCCATGGTCTCGCGGAAGGTCCAGCTATGGGGAGCGCCAGGGGCGGTGGGGCCCGCGAGCCCTGGGGAAGTGCTGCCAGCCATGGTCCAGCAAGCGGAGGATACTAACTGCAAGGAAAGGGGAGCCCCCACAAGCCCTGGAGGGATGGGAGGGAAAGCAGGGGAGCTCCAAGGCCAAGCAATAAGGTCACAGGCCTCAACATGGCACAGCAAATGAGCGAGGCGTGGGGTGTGGACCCAGCCAAGCTGCTGGAACCAAGCACACATACAGGGCAGCCTACACACTAATCAGGGCGGCAAGGATAACAGGCAGTCAACACAGAGAGGTGGGAGGTGATGACAGCAGGAATGCAGCTGCTGTCTGCACGCCCGGGCGCAGGCTGGACCATGCGCAAGGCCCCATGAAGGGACCACAGGTGTGCGCAATGGGCGCCTGCTGCCTCCCTGCCCCACTTGCCCTGCAGGAGCCGGCCCAGCCAGCCCGGGGGGGCAGAGGTGACTCCCCCTGGTCGCCAGGGCGCAACCTGGGGGTGGGGCGACACAAGGCGCAGCCTATAACGGGTGCGGCTCCAACCCACCCGGGGCACAGTTCACCATGGAGCTGGGGCGACTGGGCACGTGCGGGATGCACCTAGCCATCTGCGCAGAGTGGTATCGCTCACACACTGACCTCCTGCGCATCCAGACCGCAGAGGTGCACTTGGGCTCCCGGCTGCAGATGTGCATGGCCAGGAGCTCTGCTAGAGCCTGGAGAGCCCACCACGGGTGCAGGCAATCCCTGGTCCAGCTCAGGGCCCTGCGGGTGGTCGGGGAGGTCTGACAGGCCCTCCTCTGTGCCCGGGAGCAGGCTGCAGCACTCCGCGAGGCAGCCAGCTGGCTCCAGTGGCAGAGGGAGACCATGGGACACGCAGCCCTGCTCGCTATGCCCATTGACCAGCAGCTACGGGTCTCAGAGCAGGCACAGGGGTGGTGGGCCAGGGCGTTGGCACAGTGGGATGATGCCGCCTGGAGAGCGCACTTTCGGATGGACAGGTGCATCCTCCTGCAACTCGCGGGGCTTTTAATGCCCTGGCTAGAGTGGCAGCACACCCCCATGCGGGCCCCCATTCCCATGGTCCAGCGGGTGGCCATCAGGGTCTGGGCCCTAGCAATGCCCGACTCCTGCCGGTCCATCTCACAGCACTTCGGTGTCAGGGTGAGCACCATCACCTGGATCCTGCGGGATGTCTGCAAGGCGGTGGAGGAAGTGCTCCTGGACCGAGCGATCCAGCTGATGGACCAGGAGTCTGTGATGGCTGGCTTCATGGCTGGAGGATTTCCCCAACTGCATGGGCACCATGAACGGCACCACATCGAGATTCTCCGCCCATCCAATGGGGAGGCCGCGGAATACGTCAACCAACACGGGTACCACTCCCTGCAGCTCCAGGTGGTTGTGGACTACCGGGGGTGGTTCATCGACATCTACATGGCCCACTCCAGCCATAGCCATGATGCCCAGATCATGACCATCTCTCCCTTCTATGCCCGGATGTACCGCAGGGACTTCGCAGACATGGGGATGACCCAGATTGAGGGGGTGGTGATGCCCCCCTGCATCCTGGGGGACCTGGCCTATCCCCTCACCCGGTGACTGATGAAGGTATACCCGGTCGCCAGGAACCTGGTGGAGGCACTCTACAATATCTACTTGTGTGCGAGCAGGACCATGGTCGAGAGGGCCTTCGGGGCCCTCTTACAACACTGGAGGTGCCTCACGAGCCGGCTGGACTACATGTTGGAGACATCGTCCCTGGTGATCAGAGCCTGCTGTGTGCTGCACAACATGTGCAAGACCGATGGGGCCACCCTCGACTACCCCGTACCCATGCGCCCTCCTGGACTTGTGCCTCTCTATGTGAACGCTGAGAACTCGCAGGAGTACCGATATGCAAAGCGCATCCCTGCTGCCCTGGCCAGGTGGATCAGTCGGGAGGTCGAGGCATGAGGGCGCACACCCCCATCTCCACCACCCTGGGGCCCCCACCAGCACCCTGGGCGTGGCTCTTGATGCCCACCTGCCCCCAGCCCTGTGTCCATGAACAGAACCACAGAGGTGACTGTGGTGCCCGTACATTTATTGTGACCACCACCTACAGGTGCCCCCATCACACCACCACCACCCACCTCCTCGTGCTGTGTCCCCCCCACTCAGGCTACTCACCCCCTTCTCCCCCTTCCCCCATGACCTGCATGTCTCCGGGTCTCCCTCTTGGCCGTCTTGTGGGCGCCATGGAGCTCTGGGAGCTCCCCCCCCCCGCTGTCCATGTCCCTAATGGTGTCCTGGGAGGCCTCAGTGTCCTGAGGGGCGGATGGTGTTGGGACGGTGGGCAGAACCAGGGCCGGAGGGGCCCCCCTGACCAGTTGCTCCCTCCAGAGGCCTACAGGGACTGGATGTGCAGATGCGCAGGCCCAGAGGTCATGTTGGTAGCTGGGGTGGTGGCGGAGGCAGTGGGGGCACCGAGGGGCCTGGCATCGGGGCCGGGGCAGGCAAGTTGCCCGGCAGGGCGGCTGCCATCACATAGGCAGTCATGCTCCCCACGTGAAGCATCAGTGAGGTGCCAATATCATGTGACCGGTCCATTTTGGCAGAGTGCTCCCTCACCATCCAGTCAATGGCTTGTTCCAGCTGCCCAAATGCCTCCACTTGCCTGCTGTGCTCCCAGCGCTCCCGCCTCCATTTGAGGTGCACCTCTGCCTGCAGCCTCCAGTTCCTTGCCTCCGCTTGCTGCATGGCCCTTTTGGTGGCCACCTCCATGCGGTCGATGGCCACTATCATCTGCTCGCCCTGCTCGGTGCTGCTGCGGACAATGTCCTCCGCCTGATCCTCCCTCTAGCGCCGTACCCATGCTCGGTGCTCCCTCATCCGCTGGGCCGGGGGCATGGGGCCGCCTTGCTGGGACCCGGTGGGTCACCCATCGGGGTCACAGTAGAGGTGCCCCAGCTGCCTGGCCCCCATCCCGTGCTGCGGCGGGTGGGTACTGGGGCCTCCCCCTTCTGTTGGCCAGCCGGTGCCCTCCCCCTGGCATCCCCCAGTTCCTGGGCCCCCTGCTCCCCCGCACCACCTGGACTGGGTCCCCTGCCTGGCCATGCCTAGCCTCCCCTCCCCCTACTGGCCAAGTTGCCTCACCTGGGACCTCTGGATGCTCCTGGGGCTGTTCACCTCCATGCCCCTCGTGTGCCTGCCCTGGGTACCGTGGCTTGACCTGAAAAGGTATAGGATGGGGTGGGTGGGGTGGGTGTTAGTTGTCCCCCAGTGGCCCCGGGCCCCTTTTCTGAGGTCTGGGGTGGCCAGGGTCGTTGGGGGCGACCTCGTGACTGGTGTGACCCCCTCCCTCCCTCAGATCATTCTCTCCAGTCTGTTTCCAATCCCACCCACTTGCTTACCCTCTATGTCGGTCTCGGAGCCCTCCGAGGCTGGTCCCTCTGTGTTGCTAGAGTCCCCTTGCATCCCCTGGGCTGGGGGAGGTCAGTGTGTTGGCCTTGGCTCCTCCCGGTATGGAGGTCGGCTGGGGGCTGCTGGGACCAGTGCGCGAGGGGGGCCTGCTGGTCCCCGAGGGCCCGGGCATTCCTCTTGGGGGCCGGGGCCCCTGGAGTCGGTGCCTTCTAGGGGGGCGGCAAGGGGAGGGGGTACCTCAGCCCATTCCCTGCCCTAGACTACTGCGCTTCCCACGAGGCACAAAGCAACAATGGAGCCCTTCATGTGGAGGATGCGGTCCAGCGCGTCATAGTAGGGGGTGGTCCTGGCTCCGTGCCCAGACCACCGGTTGTTGTCCTTAATTGCCTTGTACCCCCTCTTGAGCTTCTTGAGCTTGGATCTGCACTGGGCCACTGTCCTGTGGTGCCCCGCCGCTTCCATGTTCTGCACGATCTCCCGGTAGACGTGCTCATTCTGCTGGTTCACGGCTAGCTCCAGCTGGTGCTCCAGGTTCCCCCAGATCCTGATGAATTCCTGGGTTTCCCTGTGCCCCCATTGCCCCCCTCGGTGGGACGGCCATCTCCCGTGTGGGCCCTCCTGGTCCCAGTCCTCCTCCTCCTGCTCCTCCTCTTCTGCATGCCCTCCACCCATCTCCTCCAGGGGCTCGAGCTCCCAGGCCCATTTCCATGTCTGTGAGTCATAAGGGGGGGAGGCAGTTGGTTGCCTGGTTGCCTCAGCCCCGCGGCCCTCCCCCTTTCCCTCCACCTGCCGGCCTGTCCACCCCCCTTGGTGCCTTAGTGCTGCTTTCCCCCCCTTGGGTCCCCTTACCTGTTTCTGGGGTGCCTCGCCCCCCGAGCCAGTTGTCGTCTCCGGGGAGGCCTGTCCCGGCTGCTGCTGCTGCTGCTGCTGCTGCTGCTGCTCTCCCCCCACTGCCTCCATGTGCAGCATGACCGCCTCCTCCGCCTGCACCTCCTCCACCACCTCCTCCTCCTCCTCCTCCTTCTCCACCCTTGCTCTCTCACCCTCTGCTCTCCTCTCCCTTCTGCTTCGCTCCATCCCGCCACGTCCCCTTGCTACTGTGCGCCCTTTAAATCTCCCTCCCCGGCCTGTGTTGTTGCTCGTTGCCTGGCAGTTACGCTGCATGCTTTGTCCTCAGCTGGGAATGGTTTTGTTACGTTTTGTTGGTTCCCGTTGGGAATTGCATTGACCACGCTTTTGGAGATAGTCCGAGCTGGACCTCCGGAAGGGTGGTTAATATTGTCCCCTGCTGGGGATTGTCTGTGGTGAACATCTGACATCCGCCGAACAGACATTCAGGGCCCTTTGGCCTCCCTGCAGGGTTGAGTGTGGGTCACTGTGGTTGACTGTGATCTCGTAACGTCTGAAAACGTCTGATCTCGTAACGTCTGAAAACACCCATTGTTGTGTATCATAATTCAGCATACTGATGGTACTAAACCCCATGCTTAGTCATGACCTGCCTAATGGGTTTGCATGTATACATTGAACATTGGTGATAGAACAGAACCTTGCATTTCAAGTCCCTCAGGGGTGATGCATATCTATCCATTACTACTAACTGAACCTACCTATCAGGATAAACTGAACAGGAGGAACTCTGTATTTTTAACTTCTACTTCAGATAATTGCAATACAAAGGAGAATGAAATGATCTCCAAAACAGAGCATGCAGCAGCCACATAAACATGGTCTGTATTGGGTTTATTGCACACAACAATTATTTTTCTACCATCTTGTTTGTATATCATATGGAAGTGATAATGGGAGTTAACGTTTCATAATGTTTTCACTAGTTGACAAGCTAACAACAAGCATAATCAGAAAATGGAAACAGACCAACTTACTGTACCTTTGATCTTATTATACTATCTTATGATAGGTTAGGACTCTTCAGCTTGCAGAAGAGAAGACTGAGAAGGGATATGATAGAGGTTTATAAAATCTTGAGTGGAGTGGAATGAGTAGTTCAGGAACATTTATTTACCTTCTCAAGTAGTACTAGTACTAGGGGACAGATTTAAAACAAATAAAAGGAAGTATTTTTTTCACTCAATGCATAGTTAAATTGTGGAATTTGTTGCCAGAGGAGGTTTTCAGGGCAAGTAGTATAACTGCGTCTTTAAGAGGACTGGATAAGTTCTTGGAGAATAGGTCTATTAATGGCTATTTGCCCAGAAGTTTACAAGATGGCAACTTCTAGGGCTTTTTGCTTGAACACCTCCCCCCCCCATATGTGCGCCATGGTCCAGGGCAGGGAACGGACCACGGTACCGCCTCCCCTCATTGCCCCCCTAGAAGGCACCGGCTCCAGGGATTCCCCAAGAGGAATGCCCCAGGACCTTGGGGACCAGCAGTCCCCCTCACGCACCAGTGCCCAGAGCCCGCAGGCCCTGTTCATACCATGGAAATCTGAGGCCGGCACACTGGTTACCCTTCCTCATCCAGTGGACACAGGGGGACCGCAGTAACACAGAGGGACTGGCCTCAGAGGGCTCCGAGACTGACATCAAGGGTAAACAAGCAGGTGGGAGGGGAGACAGTCTGAGGGGGATGGGCCGAGGGGGGGGAGGGGGACACACCGGGCACGGGGCCACCCCCAGCAACCCCGGGCACCCCAGACCATGGGAAGGG
The DNA here is from genome assembly GCA_003113815.1 of Sphenodon punctatus. NCBI lineage: Eukaryota > Metazoa > Chordata > Lepidosauria > Sphenodontia > Sphenodontidae > Sphenodon > Sphenodon punctatus. Next base: position 1,249,114 of record QEPC01005272.1, read on the forward strand.
GTCCAGAGGGGCCGCCGCGGGACACGTTCAGCTCACCCCCACCCAACCCCTCCAATATCCCCACAGGGATGGCACACCCCAGCACCTGCAACAGATGGGTGAGGAGGACAGCAGATGGGTGAGGAGGACAGCGGAGAGCAGTCCCAGGTGCAGCCAGAGGTCCCAGGTGAGGCACACCAGAAAGTGGGGAGGGGAAGGGTGTTGGGGGAGGCCGGGCGGGGGACCCGGGGTACATGGTGTGGGGGAGGGGGACCTGGGTGCAGGGGAATGCCGAGGGAGGACACCGGCCACCAACCCGAGGGGGGCATGACCCCCCCGAAGTTCCACGGGATAGAGGGTGGGCGGCTGGGGCACCTAACCAACCCCTAATGTGTACCCCAACAGGGCAACCTGATGGGTCCCACAAAGCTGGCCCCGTGCCCCCCGCGCAACAGATGAGGGTGCACCAGTCACGGGTACGACACCGGAGGAAGGAGCAGGTGGAGGACATAGTCCACTCAACCACCGAGCAGGGCGAGCGGATGATCGTGGCCATCGATCAGATGGAGGCGGCCACGGAAAGGGCTGTGCAACAAGCGGAGGCAAGGGACTGGAGGCTGCAGGTGGAGGTGTGACTGGAACGGAGGTGGGAGCGCCGGGAGCACAGCAGGCAGGTGGAGGCGTCTGAGCAGCTGGAACTGGCCATTGGTGAGGGAGCATTCAGCCAAGATGGACCGCTCCCACGACATCAGCAACTCGCTGCTCCTGCATGTGGGGACCATGAGCACGTACGTGATGGCAGCCAGCCCGCCCGGCAACTTGCCTGCCACAGCCCTGATGCCGGGCCTCTCAGCACCCTCACCGCCTCCGCCACCGCCCCAGCTGCCGGCATGCTCACTGAGCCCATGCATCCACCTCCCGGTCCCTGTAGGCCTCCGGAGGTAGAAGCTGCCCAGGGGGGGCCCTCCGGCCCCGGGTCCACCCTCCCTCCCACCACCGCCTGCCCCTCAGGACACCGAGGCATCCCAGGATACCGTCAGGGACATGGACAGAGGGTGGGAGGGGAGCTCCCAGAGCTCCACGGTGTCCACAGGGTGGCCGAGGGGGAGGCCCCGAAGATGTGGAGGATGGGGGGGAAGGGGGAGGGTGGCCTGAGGGGGGGGGACACGGTGCCAGGAGGTGGGTGGTGATGGTGGTGGGGGCACCTGTAGGTGGAGGTCACAATAAATGTACGGGCACCACAGTCACCTCTGTGGTTCTATTCATGGGCCTGGGGCTGGGGGTGGGTGGGCATCAAGGGGCACGTCCAGGGTGCTGGTGGGGGCCCCGGGGTGGTGGAGACAGGGGTGTGTGCCCTCACGCCTTGGCCTTCCAGCTGATCTGCCTGGCCAGGACTGCACGGATGCCCTTTGCATACCAGTTCTCCTGCGGGTTCTCTGCATTCACATAGAGAGGCACGGGGCCGTGAGGGCAGCCCCATTGGTCTTGCACATGTTGTGCAGCACACAGCAGGCTCTAATCACCAGGGCCAAGGTCTCCACCGTGTAGTCCAGGCGGCCCACGAGGCTCCTCCAGCGCTGCTTGAGGGCCCCGAAGGTCCTCTCGACCATGGTCCTGCTTGCACACATGCGGGTATTGTACAGCGTCTTCACAGGGTTCCTGGTGACCAGGTACGACTTCATCAGCCACCGGGTGAGCGTGTAGACCGGGGCCCCCAGGATACAGGGAGGCATCAGCACCCCTTCGATCCAGGTCATCCCCATGTCTGCAAAGTCCCTGCGGTACATCCTGCTTGTGATGGTCATGATACGGGCATCGTGGCTGCACCCAGAATGGCCCATGAAAATGTCTATGAACCACCCCTGGTGGTCCACGACCACCTGCAGCTTCAGCGAGTGGTACCCATGTCTGTTGACATATTCTGTGGCCTCTCCATCTGAGCGGTGGAGGATCTCAATGTGGGTGCCGTCCATGGTGCCCATGCAGTTGGGGAACTCTCCAGCTGCGAAGCCGGTCATCACAGCCTCCTGATCCACCAGCTGGATCGCTCAGTCCAGGAGCACGCCCTCCACTGCCTTACAGATGTCTTGCAGGATATCGGCGACAGTGCTCACCCCGATACCAAAATGCTGCAAGATGGACCGGCAGGAATCGGGCGTTGCTAGTGCCCAGACCCCGATGGCCACCTGGCTGGACCATGGGAATGGGGGTCCACATGGGGGTGTGCTGCCACTCCAGTCAGGGCGTTACCAGCTCCGTGATTCGCAGTAGGGTGCGCCTGTCCGTCTGAAAGTGCGCTCTCCAGGCAGCCTTATCCCACTGAGCCAGTGCCCTGGCCCACCACCCCTGTGCCCGCTCCGTGACCCATTGCCATCGGGCAATGTGCATAGTGAGCTGGGCAGCGCAGCCCATGGTCTCCCTCCACCACTGGAACCGTCCGGCCACCTTGCAGAGTGCTGCAGCCTGCTGCTGGGCACTGATGAGGGCCTGCCTGGCCGTTCCGGACACCCGCTGGGCCCTGAGTCAGGCCAGGGAGCGCCTGAGACCATGGTGGGCTCTCTGGGCTCTAGCAGCACTCCAGCCAATGCTCACCCGCAGCCAGGCGGCCAGGTGCACCTCTCTGGTCTGGATGCGCAGGAGGTCTGTGTGCAAGTGGTACCATTCAGCGCAGACTACTAGGTGAAGCAGCAGACAATGGTCCAGAGTAGACCTGCCTCTCTGGAACCCCGCCTGTTCAGGGCAAAGAATCTGATTTAGAGCTATCCATTCCGTTAATCTAACAAGAAGGTATTTGGCAGAGATTTTTGCCACTACACTGATGAGGCTGATCTGCCTATAATTGGCTGGATCAGATCTGTGGCCCTTCTTATATATTGGTACCACGATAGCTTGAGCCCAGCTTTTGGGTATATTTCCAGTACTATTTATCCTGGTAAAAAGGATAGACAGAATCAGCAACCACCAATAGAGATGACCCTTTATGGCCTCCACTTGGATCAAATCAGGACCGGGGGCTTTGCCAGTATGGAAAGTCTCTATGATCTCACCCAGTTCTTCTTCAGTGACCGGGAGCCATTCAGGAAGAGTTGGATCTAGAAAATTGGAGACATCTGGTCTTAGATTCTGAGCTTCTGGTGCGTCATTCTGGGAGGCCTCCATAAATCTCACCCAGGCAGTGGGGACGATTGGAATAGCCTGAACCGCTCACACCCGGGAAGCAGCTCCATTGATAATGAGCCAGAAGGTTTGGGAGTCACCTGCAGAACTAGCACTCAAAAGATCCCACCACCTGGCATCATAATACAGCCTCTTCTTTTGTCGGACCAATTCCCTATAAATCTTCTTCAGAAGGAAATATTGTGGTGGGAGAACAGCCTGAGTCCCACCTCGGTATTCTCTGTAGATCACATCAACCTTCCCTCTAGCTTGGCAACACTCCGCATCATACCAGCTAGAAGAGGCTCGATTAGGGACACTTTGCCTCCGCTGAGTCTGAATAGCATCGGAGAGATACTGCTTCAAAGGAGAGGCCAGAATGGAAAAAAGCTCAACCGCTTCGGGCACATGATTTACAGATGTTATCTGTTCCTTAATCTTCATAGGGACAAATGACACCAAAGCTAACTCCCAAATCTGGGCAACATTCCCACTCCACTTTTGGTACTTAAAGAGGTAGGGATTATTGGACTCTGGAAACATCTCCTTCCCTAAGTCTGTACCATCGGTGATATGAAAACTCAGGGCTAATGGAAGATGGTCTGACAATGTCAAAGCCGCCACCCCAAAACTGCTCAGGCGGGTCAAGGCCTCATCAGCGATGAGGGCGTAGTCAACTACACTGCTTCCCTGGTTACCTAAAAATGTGTATTCCCCCAGTGGATCCTGGTATCCAGAGCCATTAAGAATACGTAAATTGGAACTAACCACCATCTGGGCAAATCTTATCCCAGAAGTATTTCGCTTCTGGTTCTTACAGGCCCTTGCTTGTAATTGGGGTGGATACAACCTTCCTAATGGTTCGTCCAGATAAGGGGAAAAAGCTTTATCCCCATGCCCTATCCTAGCATTGAAATCTCCTAGGACAACACAAAGAGTCTTTGGATGATCTGTCAGCTCCTTGGTAATAGCATTCTCCAAACTGGACCACTGACTGACGTTAAAGAAACCAGCATTCATCGGGGGGATATAAACATTGAGAAGGAGATAGACATCAGCCCCACAACCCAACACTATTCCTAACATAAAGTGAGGGTACCTAATCTCACCCATTACTCTAAGCCCAATATTATCCATTACCAGGCAAGCCAATCCACCACTTGGTCTGCCTCTGGCAGCTATAGCTGTAGCCAGAAGGCAGAATGCCGTATACTGATCCAGCTTGATAGAATCAACAGCCCAGGTATCCTGCAGCACAAGCACGTGATGCTGCCTGAGTAGCGCTACAAAATCCCTGCAATGTTTATGAGAATGCCAGCCAGCAACATTCCAGGAGCTGATGGAAAGGTGCACCTCTGCAGTCTGGATGCGCAGGAGGTCCATGTGCGAGCGGTACCACTCGGTGCAGACTGCTAGGTGCATCCTGCAGGCGCTCGACTGCCCCAACTCCATGGTGAATGGTGCCCCGGGTGGGTTGGAGCCGCACCTGTTATAGGCTGGGGCACATGTTGCCACACCCCCTGTTCGTGACCTGCCTACCGGCCGGGGGGCCCTAAATCACCTCTGCTCCCCACAGTCGGCTGGGCCGACTCCCACAGGGCGACATGGGTGGGGTGTCAGTGCACGGCCCATTGCGTACACCTGCAGTCCCTGCACGAGGCCTGGTGCATCTGCATTCCTGCTGTCATCACCTCCCACCTCTCTGTGTTTTGGCTGCCTGTTGTCCTCGCCACCCTGAACTGCATGTAGGATGTCCTGTATGTGTGCTCAGTGCCAGCAGCTGTGCTGGGTCCACACCCCATGCCTCGCTCATTAGCTAGGCAATGTTGCAGCCTGTGCAATAACACAGGCCGCAAATATCGCTTGGCCTTGGAGCTCCCCTGCTTCCCCTCCCGTCCCTCCAGGAATTGTGGGGCCCCTCTTGCCTTACATTTAGTATCAGGCGCATGCTGGACCATGGCTGGCAGGACTTCCCCAGCATCCGTGGGCCCCTCCACCCCCGGCGCTCCCCATAGCTGGACCTTCCGCGAGACCATGGCCCAGTGTGACCTGTGGCATTCCCCAGCCGTGCAATTGCTCCTGAGCTGCCCGGACAGCCTCACCAGTGCCTACGCAAGTCTGAGCTCTGGTCTGCGCTACTTCGGCTATGAGGCGAGCGCCCGCGATTGCCGGCTGCACGCCGAGATGCTGGCCTGTATCCCTTTCCCGATGGGCGCATCCCAGAGATGAGGTGCTTGCATGTGGGGTGGTTGGCAGCAGAGACTGTGTCTGATCTCTCTGTGTGCAGCCTGGCTGCCTACACAGCCTATCTGATGGAGGGGGATCCCACCCTGGCTGTGTCTTTCTTTGGCTGTGTTCACGGGTCCCGTGGATACCAGCGGTCCCGTGGAGTGGTCTATCACCGCCTGTTGGAGCTTGGTCACCTTCTGTGGCCCCCAGCTGCTGACTATGGCTTGTCAGAGCCCACCGGGGCAGAGCTGGTGGTGCTGGCTGGTGTGTGGTCCCGTTCCGATGTGCAGGTGGGGCTCACCGTGCAGAACCTTTGAGGCATACTACCTGGTCGCCCACCACATGGTAGCACTGGGATACCATCGGGGCATGCTTCAGTGGCCCCACTTCATGCACCTGGCGGGCCACCTGGCCCCGGGCCCCTTCGTGGCCCCCTTCAGCTGGCTGTGAGGCCCCCTGTGCCTTCCGGGCCCCAGTTGCTGGCCCCGCTGTGAGCTCTCACCTCCATCCTGATGCTGTGGGTTGCTGCCCACTCCCTCCATGATGTCCCGGCCTTGCTGCTGCGCTGCCTGCTTCCCGGGGTTCCGCTGCCCCTGCCTGTGGCTCTGGGCCCTATCGAAGGCCCCCCATCCACCTCTGCAACCAGTTTCCCCCTCCATGGCTGCCTTCTCCAGTGGCCGTGTCCTGATCTCCGAGCCACCACCCAGCACCCCGGGGTGCTGCTGACCTTTCTAGTCTGCCTGTGATCCCTCCTGTGCCCATGCCCCTTCCCTTGGGTGACTCTGTGACCACAGGGTTCTGGGGCCCCCGGATTGCCCCTCCCGGCATCCTCCCAGGGTGTGTGTGTGTGTATTTGGACCGGCTGCACGGCTCCGGCTCTCCTCCATCCCATCCATCGCACCCTCGCCGGCGCTTGGGGTGCCTGTCTGCCTCCTGGACCATTCCCGGGCCTCCGCCTGTGCCTCTGCTCTGCCCATGTGGGGTCCCCCCGTTCCAGGGCTGCCAGTGTAGCTGTGGGGGTGCCCGTGCAGGCTGTGCTGTTGTGGGGGTTCTGGATGCCATTCCCTGTGTCCTGCCCTGCCCCATGGCCAGTTTCCCCCCCTGCTCCCTGTCCCTGCCCCCCCATCCCTCCCGCCTGTGCCCGTTGTGCCGTGTGTGTTGTCTGTCCCGCTGTGTCCCCCCTTCCCTTCCTTGAAATTTGTATTACTCTGTAAAGTATTTGCCTCTTCCCCTTTTGCAGCTCATCTCTGGCAGTGGAGCTTATCTCATCTCAAGTCTGGCAGTAGAGCTTAAAAAAAATGTACAATGAATGGGTTGTAGTGCTGTAAACAAAAAATGATCACCTAAAAAGGTGTAAAATTTCTGTTTCCACTGACCTCCTAAACTATTTAGATATATGGTACTAAGGGATTCCAATTGAATATATTGGGAGTTTCCATGAGGACTTATTTATTACCTCATTTCTGCAGTTGTCCTTATTTCATCTCAGACTCACTGTTTATGTAATTAATTGCCAAGGTCAACAAACCTGCTTTATTTATGATGAAAAAATAGTCCTACAACCAAAATGCTAAGCAAAATTATTACTGGCAAATACTGGATAACTGGAAATAATCAGTAAACGTAGTATATTATAAAATGTGAACAACCTTGCATTCTCCATTGATACAGATATCCAGTGAATCAGCATTGCACTGAGTTCCATCTATTACTGCAGGGGCACGTTCAGTGTAAAAGTTGTAACCTTCGGCCAAGCAGTTTAATGCACATGGTTTAACCCCACCTAGACAAACAAAGCATAAGAGAAATTAATGGAGAATACCTGAAAGACAAGAATCAATTTAGGAGCATAAACAACATCTAACTACTAACAGTCTTATTTCCCACAGGATTTTTCAGGTTACTGCAAAACAAAATTCAAGATTAAACATTTCTTAATGCTTACCAAACCCCCAAACCAGCTGGGGGTTTAAAACTGATAAACACATACAGTATAATAAAAAGTTTGGAAATAGAATAAAGTTACACAATAAGCTTAGTAAAAAGGATTACGTTTGAGCTTTAGTGCCTGAAATTTAACGTGATTTTAGCCTGGCAATAGGGATGTGCGAACGCTGTTTGGGCATTCGGTGTTTGGCCCGAGCTCAACCCGTTCAGACAGCCAAACCGAACAGCTGAACCGAATGCGGAATCAGCCGAACAGTTCAGTCGCATTCGGGTGAGTTCAGCGGCGTTCAGACGGGTGGGAAAAACGTGACTGGGAGGCCCAGGGAGGGGGAGGACAGCTGAGATGCAGACTTCCTGGCATCAGGGGTGGAGAGGCTTGGACTAGCAGTCAGCCTGCCCAATCACCATCCCTCTTTTCCTCACACCATTAGCTTCGCAGTCTGTGATTGGCATGGGGCTAGGCTGCACAGAGCCGATGGGGCTTGTAGTAAGGCAGGTGCAGCAAGTAACAAAAGTCATTGCTCTCCCCCCTTCCAACTCCTTCTGAGCTAGATACTGATACTGTCAGCAGGCATTTTCAGAAGTCTCCCTCTCCCAGAAGTTTGTGTTCCTAATCCATTGCCATCCTCCTCCTATTTCACCCATTCCCATACATTTACCTCCATAGTTTCATTTATTTAGATTAGATGAGATAGATTTAGGTGTTATTTTTATTTTTTACCCCTCCCTGTGTTCTTTCTCCCTACCC
>QEPC01005272.1:1266703-1310850 GCA_003113815.1 Sphenodon punctatus
GTTCCCCGGAAGGCCTAGAGCGTCTCTGACGCCGGCAGCCACAGCCGGCGCTGAGGCCTCCGGACCGCCCGCCGCCGCCGCCCCCGGAGCTCCACTGAAATTCAAAGGTACAGTCAACTTGTAGTAGGGGTGATCCCTGGGAGGTTGGAGGGGTGTTAAACACCCCCCCCCAGGGATCAGGTCTATACTTACCGGCGGCTGCGGGGACGCCGCAGCCGCTGGTGCTGGGGGGGGCTCTTTTTTTAACAAAAAAACAGGCCGGGCAGGGTGGGTGGGGGGTGTCCCCCCTTCCACCCACGCAGCCTGGACTCGGGGAGGTTTTTTTTTTAAACTTTTTTGGTGGGACTTTTTACATTGCAGCCATTCATTTAAATGGCTGCAATGTAAAAAAAATCCGGTACCCGGAATCCGGTAACGGGACCGGATTTACCGGGTTGAATCCGATAATGCCGGTACGCCCAGTACCTGCATTATCGGATACCGGATTTACCGGCACGCCCGCCCCTAGTTTTCAGGCCAAACGGCCGAACATCCGAACCCCGTTCTGTTCGCACATCCCTACCTAGCAACCCTTTTCACAACTGCTTATACTTGCAGTATCTGTGGACAGGTCTGGCCTTAGAATTTGCAGGGTCCAATGTGGGGGCCCTGGTGGACTCACACCATTGGGGGCACCTTGAGTGGGTGGGCCCTAATGGTGGCCCATTGGTGGCCCTAATGGTGGTCATATTTGGGACCCCACTGACAGGGAGTGGAGCTGCCCACACTCGTCCCTGGTAAAAACAGGGGCCACTTCAGGGCACCCAGAAAGAGTAGGGCCCAAGGTGGCTGTCCCGGGTCACCCTGTGGTAAGGCCATCTGCCCTGGGCCCTGCAAATTCTAAGGCCAGACCTGTCCACAAATAATTCAGCCTGCAAGTATAAGCAGTTGTGAAAAGGGTTCAAGCTAAAATTACTTGTGAAAAGGGTTCAAGCTAAATTTCAGGCACTAAAGTTCAAACATAATCCTTTTTACTAAGCTTATTGGGTAGCTTGTGTAATTTGTGGATAACAAACATGCATATGTAGGTAATTACCTGATTTGTAGGCAAAATCTTGAAATTAGAAATCTACATCTCCTCATTTGCTTGTGCAGATAACTGTACAGGGAGGTAGCATGCCCCAAACCTTATAGAATCAGAGCTATACATATCTGTAGGCACAAACTGTGATCACAAAAAGAGGCATTGATTTTTAAAAGGAGTGGGCCCTTAAAAATTGTGCATTTCTCATAAGGTACCAAAAAAAGACATCAAACAATATACAACAAGGCACTAAAAATACAGTTACTGGGCACAGTTTTTCAGCTATTTTGAAGAGTTGTCAATGTGATGGATATCAAACAAGAAAGCACATTCATTCGTCTACATATATTTACTACAAGCTAGCTAGGGGAATGTGAAATCTAAAGGCACGTGTGGAAAGTTTTCAGTGTGGCCTGTGCTGCCTTCCTTCATGGGTGAAGCCAACAAACTGTGGTGGCCCAGTCCCCACGTGGCCTCGTGGCAGGCAATCACTGCCACCACACTGTGGTACCAGCACAGGGAGCCAGGCAGATGGAAGTCAGGTGGGCCAGCCACTCCTATTGCTGCTGCCACAACTGGGGCAGGCTGCAGTGGTAGCCATATGAGTGGACACCTGTCCCTGCTGTGCCTCCTTCCTCTGGCCTGAACAAAATCCTGCCTCATGCTCCTGGCCATGATGTGGCCATGGACAACAGCACCTAATGCTCAAGGTTCCGCAGTGGTCCTCCCCGTGTGGCAGGGCAAGTGCAGCCCGAGCGTGTGAGTTGCCTCGCCTTGGGCAGCCTTATCTCAGTTGGGGTAAAGCTGCTCTGCGACGCATCCTCAGAATTTTTCTGAGGATGCATCATGTAGCAGTGCATCATGTTGCTTGGCTTCCCAGAGTGGGGTAAAGCTATACTAGGCATGGTAGCCTCCCTACTCTGTCTCATGTGGCTTCATCCTAAGTGTCCCAGTGTGGTGTGAAGGGTTTTGCCCTGCACCTGTGCTTTGATCTGTAACAGTACCAGCAGTCAAGTCATTTCCCTTTTGTGTTGTTGTTTTTTTAAATGGCAAGATAATGAATCTGCTGAACAACTGACGTCCACAGTATTCTTCTCAGGACATAAGCTTTCAGTGTGTTTTTTGTCAGATGAAATTGTTCACAACTGATCATCAGTAAAAGAAATACTGAAATAAGTTTGTACAAAAAGTGGGATAATTAGCTTCTTAGAAGGGTGTTCTGCTGAGGATACTGGCACTTGCTATTGAAATCTGTGAGATTACAGTAAAATAATTTTCACCAGAAATTCTATTTTAAAATATTCATATGCTCTAATTTATAAAGTAGGGATAGAAAAAAGCTGCATGACAAGCACAATCTGCACCTAACCTAATCTTGGGTGAAAACACAAGACAGCAGCTATCCAGATCCTCTGCCTAACCTATGAAATGGAAACACAGCTGCCATATGTTGGGGCAGCGAGGAGAGCAGAACATACACGCAGCCTCCTGTGCACCCGCCATACTGCCCCCACTACCCCTACTGGTTGGGCTGAGGAATCAAACAAGCGGGCAGGACACAGGCTCAGGAGCAGTGGCCACCAGCCGCCAGAAGCAGGATCAGGCCTGTGAAAAGCAGCTGGTGGCAGATTCCTAGACTCCAGGCCAGAGCGATCCTATTCAGAGGCCATATTTGGCCCCATCCTCAGCCCAAGGCCTACATGGCTTCCCCTGGATGGTGTCCAGGGTACAGGGAAACTAGGGGCTCTGCCCAGGCAGAGCTGCACCCAGAGAGTGCCATGGGGGCCTGTCCCCCTTGCCCAGGAGTGGCAGGTCCCAACCTGGTACATGGGTGGAGTCAGTGCCTGTGCCACACGCTGCGTGCCCAGGCTTGCCACCACTGCTGCCCCAGGAAGGGATCCTGATGTTGCATGGGGTGGAGTACGAGGAGAGAGGGACCGGATGAGGGTGGGCTGGGCTCGGCTTTGGGACCCGCCACCTCCAGGCAAGGGTGACCTCCTTCAGTCTCTCCCTCCCTATCGACAGCAGCTTCTCCTGGCACTCCATCAGCTGACAGGCAACCAGGGGGTCTACTCACTACCAGACCGTGCCATCAACTGACAGGCAACCAGGAGGGATCTGCTTAGTCCCAGCCCACGCCATCACCTGACAGGTGTCCGAGAGGGGGGTGTCTGCTCACTCCCAGCCTGCAACATCAGCTGACAGGTGACTGGTGGCCACTTCTCCTGAGCCCAATCCTTGTCAACATCGTGACATTGTCCACGGTGCTGGCAGATCTCACCAATGGACCAGACAGGAGGGTACACATTAGCCCAGATTAGTCCAACCCTAGTAGTCTGTGTCCTGTCACTGACCTTCTCTGGACGACACATTCAGTAGCAGCTGGCTTCCCACCCTATGACAGGAGTGTACAAACATCGGGTGACCATCGAACTGACAGGCAGGTGACCAACGGGTTTATATGGGCTACTGTTTTATTTGTTTTCACCCCCTGTGGTATCCAATCTGTTTGGCTCAAATATAGGGATCATAACTGGGCCCACTACCTGGTGGTAGTAGTGGGCCCAACACATGAGAGGGGACACATGCTGGATTTGATTTTCTGCACTGGTCTGGAATGGGGGGGTGTGTGTCCTATGATGGGGGCTGTGGAGATGACACCCTTGTTGTAGTTGAACCATTACCTCCTGGAGGCTCATGTCCTAGCGATGCTCCCATTGGGATGCTGGACCTATTATATTGGTCTGCCTCCCCAGAGACTCATGGATCCAGTTGGCTTCCAGAACGCTCTGGGGCAGTTTCCCACAGATCTCAATGACCACTCTGTTGATGACCTCATCGCATTATGGAATAACACCTTGACTGAGACTATTGACATGGTGGCTCCCAGCTGTTCACTTCCACCACTGTGCCAACACAGGTCCACCTGGTACACAGAGGGCCTGAGGAGGCATACGCAGGAGGTGCTGGACTTGAGATGAGTCCAACTGATTGTGGCATAGATAGTGTTTGAAAGACTATGCCATGGCTGTGATGGCAGCGAAGAAGGTTTTCTTCACTGCCATCATAGCGTCTGGGAAGTCACATCCAGCTGAGCTTTTCTGGATGGTCCAGCCTGTCTCTGCGAGGAACTGGAGGGGTCCAGTGCCCACTGTGACATTTTTATTGATTACTTCACAGATAAAATCACTCTTATTCACCATGACCTTGGTGCAACTGTTTCTGGTGCAGAGTCAGAGCTGTGGGTTATGTAAGCCCAGCCTTGTCCTCTTTTTTGGAATCGGTTTCAGTTGTTGTCACCCACCGATGCGGAGGATGTGCTGCGGGCTGTGCAAGCCACAAATTGTGAATTAGATGCATGCCTGTCCTGACAGGTGAAAGCCAGCCAGGAGATTGTAGGGCCACTACTGGCTGGGGTGATCAACGCTTCCCTTTGGGAAGGCAGAGTGCCGAGCTGCCTTAAGGCGGTGATTGTTCAGCCTCTGCTTAAAAAGCCATCATTGAACGTTGTTTCCCCTGCCCGTTATTGGCCTGTCTTTAACCTTCCCTTTTGAAGGGAAGCCTTTTCTTTCAAACTCAGACCTGGCCACTGTCATCCATGCTTTCATCACCTCAAGGCTAGACTACTGTAATGTGCTCTACGTGGGACTGCCCTTGGTGATGGTTCAGAGGCTGAAGCTGGTGCAGAATGTGGTGGCTCACCTCCTACGGGGACTTGTCACGGCGAGCTCATAACACCGGTGCTCCATTCGCTGCACTGTCTGCCAATAGTCTTCCCATCCCAATTCAAGGTGCGGGTGATGACTTTTAAAGCCCTAAATGGCCCAGGCCCCATCTATCTGAGGGACTGTCTGACTCCCTGTGGCCTGTCGCGGCCTCTGCAATCAGTTGGGGGTGCCTTCTTGGAGACTCTGGTTTTTTGCTGGGCCTTGATTATGAGGAGGGCATTTTCAGCTGTTGCATCTTTGCTATGGAATTCCCTCCCCCAGGAGGTCCGCCTGTGTGGCCTTCCAGAGGCAGTGTAAGACCATTTTGTTCTGTCGGGCTTTTGGCAGTAGGGACTGAATTTGGGGGGTTGGTAATTTGAGGGGGAGGATGGGTTGGGGAATAGGGAGAGGGATTAGGTGGGAGTTTGTTGGCGGGTGGGAGTGGGTTGGGTCTTGACGGGGGACTGTATTTTAAATGTTTTTATATTGTATTTTATATTTTTTGTAAGCTGCCCTGATCCTTTGTGGAAGGGTGGGATATAAATAAATAAATAGATCATATTTATTAAGGATAAAAACATAGAAAAATAAACATACTAGATGCTTGGTAAAACTATAAAAACATTACTTCAAATTCTTTGGAAAACATTTATTTTATTCTTTAAAGCCAGCAAGGACTCTCACTATATAGATAAAAATGCTACTAACCATAAATTGTGATCAGAATTTAGGGTGAAGCCACACGAGATGCTAACCCGATTTGGGCAGTGTTACACCCACATCGGGCAGCCTTACCCAGGGCCCCAAGCCAAATGCAAGTTTGCGATTTTTGGATTTCCCACAGAATCTCCCTCCCCCTGTGGAATTTCCTGCCCCGCTTCTCCCAGCGCACAATTTCCAGCCTGCACTGGGGAGAGGCATGGCAGGAGATTCCATGGTGGGAGGGGGATGAAGAAAGCCTCGGGGCTTGACCTCTCCTCCCTTTCCCTCCCCTAGGCTGCGTCGAGTGGGAGGAGCTGCCAAGGCTCGCCTCCCCCCACCAGCCTGGTAAATAAAACAGACCTGCAGTTGTGGTGGTTGCAGCAGCTCCATTCAGTGCACTCCCGATGCAGTTCCTCTTAGTCACTTCCTGGGGCCTCCCAATGGGGCCTCCAAGAGCGATGCAGCCAGCTGACGTCATCTGGCTGTGTCGCTCTAGGAGGCCCTGTTGGGAGGTGCCAGGAAATGACTAGGGGGAACCACATGGGGAGTGCACTGAATGGAGCTGCTGCTGCCACCACTGCCAACACTGCAGGTCTGTTTTATTTACCAGGCTGTGAAGGGGGGGAGGCGAGCCCTGGTGCCCCATCCACCCAATGCAGCCTGTGGGAGGAGGGGAAGCATGGGGGAGGGTCATCTGGTCCTGCACTGCATCTGGGAGGCTGGGGAGCCTGGTGCAGTGAGGCACAGAATCGGGGCCCCAGCCTCCTGCAGTTTTTTTTTTTAAAGTCCACGGGAGAATCGGGGCCCTGGCCTTACCCCACAATGCAGCACATCATACGGCCGGTGGCTTCCAGTTGTTCACCCTGCCCAGGCAAGAAAGACAGCTGTCAGATGTTCATCCCACCCTGGGATGGGGCAGACAGATGGTGGCTATGCACTGCACCCACTAGGGAAAGTGCCCCAAAGTGGGGTAACGCTGCCTGCATTGAGTTAAGAGGCCACTGCCCATGTGCCTGGGTTCATGCTCTCTTGCCCCAAGGCAAAGTCAACCATGGGGCCTTGGTGGTGGGCACATTCACCATTCCTGGATGGCCACGTCACTGCCAGGGGTAGGATTGTGGGTGGGCTGGGGGATGGTGGGTGGTGCAGGGCTGTGCTTATGGCCAGCTCCTCAGCCTGCCCCAGGGTCATGGTGGGACCTCTGACAGCAGCCCACCTGCACTGCCTAGTTCTGCCTAGGGCTGAGACGGCAAGCTGCTGTGGTAGCTGTTTCCGACGGAAAGAGCTCTTCTGCAAAGAGTGGCATGGTGCGATAGAGACATTCATTCCTCTGTTTTCATTCCACTACTTCCGCCGTTCTGCTTCTTCTGCTGTTCCGCTACTTTAATTCCCCTACTTCCACCGGTACTTTCTTACATGTGGTCACAGTGCGAAGTAGTGGTGTTTCTTCCGACACTTCCCGAGATTATTCTGACACTTTCCGATAATTCTGATAATGCCGATGTCGCAAAGCAAAGGGCACAGAATTAGCAGAATGCTGGTGGAAAAGCTGCAGAAAGTCACGGGCAATTCTGAAATGGCCAAATGAAATCGTGGTGTGGAAAAAGAGTTTCCACTTCATCCCTAGTTCTGCCTAGCAGGGATGTGCGAACACCAGGGGGTTTGGCCAGTTCAGGGTTTGGCTGAACCCCAAACCATTTGGGTTCAGTTTGTTCGGCTCGAATGAGTTTGGGGGGGCTGAGCCCATTTGTGCGGGGGCCCCCGGTTTTCCCTCCCCCTCTCCCCTCCACGCTGCACAGGTGGAAGGGACGCCGGGGAGCACCTCCCCCCCACACTGCCGAGCCTCGTAAAAAAAAATTAACCCCCCACCCCAGGGATCGCCCTACCTGGTGGTGCCGGGGCTCCAGCCCCGGGTTCAGCATTGGCGGTGCTCTGGAGTGCTTCAGGCTGCTACTCGGCCTTCTGGGTCAAACCGGAAGGCCTAGTAGTGGCCTGAAGTGCTCCGGAGCGCCACAGCCGCTGGACCCAGAGCCCAACCTACCTGGTGGTGTCGGGGCTCTGGCCCTGGGTCCAGCAGTGGCAGCAGCAGTGGCGGTGGGTCTGGCGGTGGCAGTGCTCCGGAGTGCTGTAGGCTGCTACTAGGCCTTCCAATTTGACCTGGAAGGCCTAGTAGTGGCCTGAAGTGCTCCGGAGCGCTGCCACCACCGGACCCACCACCACCGGACCTGGGGCCAGAGCCCCAGCCCCATCAGGTAGGGCAATCCCTGAGGTGGGAGGGTTTAAAAAAAATATTTTTTAAACGAGGCTGGGCAGGGTGGTGGTGGGAGATGCTCCCCGGTGCCCATTACACACACGCAGCCTGGAGGGGGGAAGGAAAACCAGGTTCCTCCCTCCCCCCTGCCCCCGCCTGAACAGGTTCAGAACCTGAACTTCATTCAGCTGATTCGGGCAGGGGGCGGTTCGGATTCAGTGTGTTCGCAAACGGGCCAAACACCCCGAGTTCGGTCAGAACCCCAAACTTACGAACCGTTTCCACACATCCGTACTGCCTAGTTCCCTGTGGGGGGAGGGGGTATGTGGCCTGCTCCCCTCGTCCACTCAAAGTGTGGTGGCTGCGATTTCCCACCCTGGGCTGGGGATCAGGCCGCCCTAGCTCATATGTCTTCACCCATGTTTATATGTTGCTAAAACTCAATGATATCAAAGATACATCACAATATATACACTATTTTCACATGAAATAGGCAAAATGATGCTGTCAGTTACATCCAGAGAATCTGAATAATTGAGAGGAAAATTTTGCACTTTTATTTTTTGCAAAATAAATGCTTAAGCCAGGTTCCCACCCCTTCTCATTTACAATTTAGAGTCAGTTTCTGTGTTATTTCAGTGATCAAAGTGATTGTAAAGCTAACTTAACTGGAATGTTCAGGAATTCCACAGCAAGGGAAAATCCCTAGGATGGGGAGAACTGGCAGGGGAAATTGCTGGAAGAAAGCACAATTGGATCCTGGTCCATGACTGCGTATTACAAGCACTAGCACAATCATAATGATAACAGAAGTAATAATAAATTATCTTTGCTAAACTCAGTGCACTTTACCTCCAGTGTAGGGCTTCCAGTTATAATACTTCCCCCGGAAAGGACTATTGTCAAAGTCCGCACATTGTTTTTCTCGAAAATCACGAGACCCTAAAGGACATGGCTAAAATAAAATTAAAATATATTTAAGTCTCTAGTAAATATGAGAATAAAAACACTTACGATACTCACAAATGAAATTTCCATTAAATTCATTACATTAGCTCAATGCTTTATTTTGTAACTGAGATTCTAACGCTTGCTTTATTGTTTTACAGCTGGTATTGAGGCTGAAGTGTCTGCTTTGTAATCTTAGGCAGGAATGAAATAACTGAAGTAATTTAAACAAAGTCAAGTGTTACAACAGTTTCCATATAACTTTACTCCCAGATGCATGGCATGGTTCACTTTGCAATCAATTCATCAGGTATCTCCTTATAAACACATATAAAGATCAGATGAAGAAACTAAACACACGATCATTTTGATAACACAGTTCTACAGTATGCAAGGGATCAAGAAATGGATTCATAACTTTTCATGCAGCAGTATCATTGGGGATTCGTCTGTAGGTGTTTTATTGTATAGACATGACAAATATATATATTAGGGTTAGGAATCTAACTTATTTTTCCCCAAGTCAGTTACAGAATACAAAAATGACTTAAGTAGTTTTCTCATTTGGGATGGCATATGGGAAATGTTGTTCTTCTATAAGAAAGAGTCAAAGGGCTAATATAATTAACTGTATTTTCTTAGTTGTTATTGCCTTTGCTATGTTCTTTTTCAAAAGCAAATGAACTACTGACCTCTGAATTTACATAATATTTAAAATAGAACAGAGATGGGCAAATGGCAGCTCGGAAGCTGCATGCAGCTCTCCAGCACCTCTACGGCTGCCCTTGGAAGAAATGGCTGCCTGGATTTGGGGTGTCAATGCTGCTCTCTCAGTTCCACCTCCTTCACATGCACTGACACCTAATTTTATTATATTTTAAATTATATTTTAAATATAATAAAAAGCTAAATATATAATATTTTATTATATTCTTATGACATTATTGTGAACCACCCCGAACTGCAGGAGGGGCAGGATACAAATTTATAAAATAAATAAATAAATAAATTAAATTTAAAAAATCATTCTGAACGCTCATCCCTCCTGCCTCCTCTGCGTGCCAGCTGGAGCTGCCCAGCACTGGTCACTCACAGCAGCGGTGGCAGAGACAGGAGAGGTGAGTGAGTGCCTAGCGCTGGGCAGTCCATGCTGGTAGATGATAGAAGTGGAGAGGTGAGCACTGTCAGCAGTTGAGGAGCGGTGAGAGAGGTGAGCAGCAGGCAAGGGATAGACAGAGGTAGGGGCAAACAAAGGCAATGGGAGACAGTGGCCCTGGTGTAGAGTGTGTGCATGTATGACTGCACACATGCCTGTGGTTATGCTTGAGGGATAAGAGTGACATTTAATGGTGGCTCTTGGCCATATGAAGATCTTGATGTGCGGCTCTGGATTGGAAACTTTGCCCATCCCTGAAACAGGACATCTTGCAATGTTTAAGAAGTATAACGATAACAGTTATCTTAGGTTAATGGTTCTGAAAATATAAAGTTAAAAAGGTAAAGTAGAAATGCTTGAAACAAAAATTTAAAATATTTCCTTTAAGCAAGAACAAAGACAAGTTGTTTGACAGAAATTTTAATTGTTAATAAACATTGCTGATTTTATGAGCAGCAGCAGAGTTTGTTTTCATGACAGTTTTACTGGTCTTCCTGTATTTCTAAGCTGGTTTTTGCTGTATACCAATTTAAGATGAATTCATTGTTGAAGGGGCTATATAAACATGTAGGGTAAAAAAATTTACTGCACTGTGCAAATATTTGCATTAATCATCATAACTCTCAGTATATTGCAATTCAGGTTCCTACTACAGCAAGTGAGGAATTAAAAGTTATCAAAGTATTTTTCTCCCAGTTTAAAAATATTTTAAAGCATGATGGCAATGGTTTGCAGTTCTATATAATTTATCTGTGTATTAACCATCTCCCTGTCTCTTTAATTGAAAAAAAAATGTATTTCAAATCCAAGTTGACTAATATTGGTGGGAAAATATGCTTTTGTTCGAAGTCTGGTAGGTCAGAGTAATAGGAGTGGAAATTAACTATTTATGTATCTGCCTTTCTGAAAGATTGCATCTTACCAGAGTCTCACTTTTATAGCATATGTTATCAGAATCAGTCATCCTCCAGTTGCAGCTTTTTGGATCTTAGAGGAACTGATAGATCAATTTGATATTCTCCACTCTGGTTGGTACCACTATATCCTATCCCATTTTATAAGTCACTACAACTATCCACAGTTCCTAAACTGAGCAACCCATACAAGTCAATTGTTTTGTTTTTTTAAATCTCAGAAACAAATTCCTAAACTCTGATTGGAGAAAACCGAAAATTCTGCAGTATCAAGATCCTGAAGAGCAAAGCAAGCAGTTTTGAAGCAAACTATAAAACAATATTGTTTAACAAAAACAAACAGAAAGAGCAATGAGTAAAAACAGACATGACAGTGGCCCGCTTTGTCACGCTTTGGCCCAGACCTCACCTTGGAGGATTTCTGAGGTCAGAGCCTGAGCTAGCCACTGACATTGTCCGGTGCACTGCCAGATGTTGGCCCAGGATTACACCGGACCATGTCAGTGGCTAGCTCAGGCTCTGACCTCAGAAATCCTCCAAGGTCCCAGCCCCGGTGGTCACAGCCAACAGTCAGGCACTGGGTGCAGCACAGGGCTAGCTGCATGTTTGTGCATTTCCCTACCATTCCCATGCAATAATTTTAATTTCCATCCTCCTGAGGCCCAGAGTGTATATTATTTTGAGCCAGCAGAAACCTCTGCAAACCTTTCACTGCCAAGTTCACATGAAATTCAAAATACTAGGAGTTCTTTACTAAAAAGTAAATTAGCATTGTAAATGTGATTTGTACTAGGGAGTATAGGCTCCTGTACACCATTCTGTTCCTGAAAGGGTGGGAGGTACTACAAGGTAGTTGTCACAAATGAAGACTACTCTACATACCTCCCAACATTTCAAATGTGTAAAGAGGTGGGGGTGCCAGATGGCATTTACCCCAGAGTTCTGAGGGAACTCAAATATGAAATCGTAGACCTACTGTTAGTAATTTGTAACCTGTCACTAAAATCTGCCACTGTACCCGAGGACTGGAGTGTGGCAAATGTAACCCTGATATTTAAAAAGAGATCCAGAGGCGATCCTGGAAACTACAGACCAGTAATGTTGATGTCTGTGCCGGGCAAAATGGTGGAAACCATCATTAAGGACAGAATTATAGGTCATGTTGACAAACATGGCTTAATGGGGAACAGTCAACATGGATTTAGTAAAGTAAGTCATGCCTCACTAACCTGTTGGAATTATTTGAGGGTGTAAATAAGCATGTGGACAAGGGAGACCCAGTAGATATAGTGTACCTGGATTTCCAGAAAGCACTTGATAAGGTCCCTCATGAGAGACTCTTGAGAAAATTAAAGTAATGGGATAGGAGATAGTGTCTTACTATGGATCAGAAACTGGTTAAAAGATAGAAAGCAAAGGGTAGGACTAAATGGTCAGTTTTCACAATGGAGAGATGTAAATGGTGGTGTGCCTCAGGGATCTGTATTGGGACCGGTGCTGTTTAATGTATTCATTAATGATTTGGAAAAGGGTGTTAAGAGTGAGGTGATCAAATTTGCAGACGACACCAAGTTATTCAAGGTAGTTAAAACACGAGCAGACTGTGAGGAACTGCAACAGGATCTTACGACACTGGGTGCCTGGGCATCTAAATGGCAAATGAGATTTAATGTGGACAAGTGCAAAGTGATGCACGTAGGGAAAAATAATCCAAACTATGCGTACACAATGCTGGGTACTAAGCTAGGAGTTACCACTCAGGAAAAGGATCTGGGGGTGGTTGTGGACAATACAATGAAATCCACAGCGCAGTGCGCAGCAGCAGTCAAAAAAGCAAACAGAATGTTAGGAATTATTCGGAAGGGGATAGAGAATAAAACTGAGGATGTCATAATGCCTCTATACAAATCAATGGTGCGACCGCACCTCGAATATTGTGTGCAGTTCTGGTCGCCCCATCTCAAAAAAGACATAGCTGAACTAGAAAAGGTACAGAGAAGGGCAACAAAAATGATCAAGGGCATGGAAGGGCTCCCGTATGAGGAGAGGCTTGGTAGGTTGGGGCTCTTCAGTTTGGAGAAGAGACGACTGAGAGGAGATATGATAGAGGTCTATAAAATCATGAGTGGTGTGGAACTAATAAACAAGGAGCAGTTATTTACCCTCTCAGCTAGTACTAGAACTAGGGGACACTCCATGAAACTCATGGGTGGCAAGTTTAAAACAAATAAAAGAAAATATTTTTTCACTCAGCGTATAATTGGGTTGTGGAATCTACTGCCAGAGGCTGTGGTAAGGGCCAGTACTATAGCTGAGTTTAAAAGAGGTTTGGACAAGTTTCTGGAAGATAGGTCCATTAGCAGCTATTAGCCAGACAGGATCAGGGAACATGACGGGAGCTGGGGGAAAACAACAGGGAATGGATCCCCCATTGTGACCTGTTGGGTGCTTCTCCCAAGCCACCGTGATTGGCCACTGTCGGAGACAGGATGCTGGGCTAGATGGACCATTGGTCTGACCCAGTATGGCACTTCTTATGTTCTTGTGTTCTTATGCCACTTCCTCTGATCCTTAGAAGCCACACTCACTGGTCCTGGATGTAGCGTTGACACTTCTCACCGTTTAACCCCGACATTCCCATTTTAGCCTATGAGCAATTCATGAGAAGTGGCAACCCTACCTGGAAGCTACACCCTTATGGTCAATTAATGCAAACCCCTGTACACAATCAGTCCCCAGATAGGACAATTAGTCCAAAACTATACCCAATGCACAAGCACTTACACACGTAGAACAATCAAGTCCAGCCACAAACACCCATCATGAAAATGCCAATATAAATGTGAAAATCACAATAGGCTTTAATTTATTATTGTTATTATTTTATATATGTAGTGCAAGCAATGTACCTAACAGCACTGTACAATCAATTGTTATAGACAGGTCTCTACCCTAGGGGGCTTAAAATCTAAGCAAGACAAGGGAGAAGGGAACATCAGTAGAGGCAATTTATGAGGTTGAGAAGTTTTAGGTGCATGTGCTTAACTTAGTTACAGGGAACTAACTTAGTTACAGGGAGAGATTCTGAATGAGGGGGGAAGAGGGTGCAATTTCACTTATGAGAAGCTTGGGAGACATGATAGAAGAGGTAGGTTTTAGGGAGGGAATTGAAAGTTGGGAGGGAGAAGAATGAATGTAGCCTAGCCAGAGAGGAAGTTCCAGATATGAGGGGTAAAGATGTTTTCAGGAGTACGGGAGTCACAACCAGGTGAGGGGTGGGGAAGAGGACAAGCGAAGCTCTCAGGCAGGAATGTGGCAGGATATAAGACCAGAGAGATATGTCACCATCCTGCATCCAAGCAGGGGGTTGGATTAAATGACCTTCAAGGACACTTCCAACTCTGACAACCTATGGGTCTATGATTTAATAGGCTTTAATGGAAAGCTGCTACACCTCAAAGTCATACTTATCACGTGCAATAGGGCTACAGGGGGATAAGAGTCAGAATCAAAAGAGAAAGGGCAAAATATGAATGACAAGAAATAAGTATAAACTATATGGAATGATATATGGAATGATATATCTGAAAACTGTCAATATGCCCCCACCGCCTTCATCTTCTCTTCTTAGGCTATACATACCCATGCCATCAGCATTTTCCTCATATGGCCGATTATTCCATCTCTGCTCATAATCCCCTCTTTGTCATTCCACTCCATCCCCAACCCTCTTCCTGGTCATTCCACCCAGACCCTCGTCATTCTTCACGTTCTCATGGATTACTCGTTGTCAGTTCTCCCACACATTCCATTTCTCCTGTTTATCATTAAACCTAGTCCCATGCTATTCCTCCCACTCCCCTTTCCCCCCTCATCACCACTCCACCCAGTCCCTATGGTCTCCTTGTTATTCAATCGAGTTCCTTTCCTTTCCATTCATTCCCTCCAACCCACCATCTCAACCTTCCACCAACTTTCCCATTGTCCTCTCATTGTCATTCCACCCAGTTACTTGTTTATTCCACCCAATTCCCCTTGTGATGTCGTGTCAGAGGGGGGAAAGGGGACCAGGGAACCCCGGGGCCAGGAAACTCAATCACACACACGGACAACCTGTAACCTCTGCCCCGCAAGGTGTTGTTGCATAAATAAGCCAATCAGGATAGTGGAATGGCCCAATGATCTTCAAAGAGATCAGGCCTCTATCATCATTGGGCACGGAGCAGAGATCCAAGGTGCAGTTTTCCCCAACTATATTTTGTGCACACCACAATTGCAATCCATTTGGGAGTAAAAAGGGTTGTGACTGGGAGGGGTAGGTGTAGGGAAAGGGGAACCAGGTTTGGGGGAGGAAGGAGGAGTGGGGAATCTCATTCACCAGAGGGAAGGTCCAACACACCCCAAGGGGAGGAGACAGGGCTTGTAGTAACACACACTCTCTCTCTCTCTCTCAACACTCACTCATACAGTAGGAAGGGAACACAGGGTGGACACACTCAGCACTCACACAGTAAGCATGCAACAATCCAGGCTTCAAACTATCACACAAATACTCAGCTTTGCAGGGGGGCCAGTCTCGCAGAACTCCATTCACCGGCGCTATGTTTACCCCAGCACCGTGGTTTTATCCAGTCAGCCCCGCCTTCCTACGTGCTCGCAGCTGCACAGAACATTGTGCAGCTGTTTGGCATGCCCCTTCTGGTGACGCAGAGGTGCTTAGCTCCTCCGCGTCTTCCTGTTCAGTGGTTGTCTGGGTAACCCACCATTATGCTGCGCCCCCAGAGTCTGTACAGATCCACGGGGCTGGAGCTGGTTCGGTGCTGTCTGCGGCGGGGGAGGCCAGGTGGCAGTTTATGGGGGTTCTGGGGCTCCCCTGCCCCCGGCACCGCTGGGGGCAGGGGGGCCCCAGAACCCCCATAAATAGGTGGCCTGTGCCTTCTTCGGGTGTTTTTAAATGATCAGGGCTTAGTGGTGGGCGTCTGTGGCCGCCGAGTGGCACTGCCACAGAGCACCCACTTATGTGGAGTGCATGGGGAGGGATTCTAATAGGCGGCTCCCAGCGTGGCTACCACAGCAGCTGCCTGGCACTCCCCCTGCCACAGACCATGGGGGAGGGGGAAGTGAAGCAGTCTTGCCTTTCAAAGTGACATGTCCTGGGCGTGAGCGTTGGGGAACTGGGCTCCCCAGCATTTGCAGCTTCCTCTTCTACATCTTTTCATACCGTACCTTGTCATTCCACCTGTTTCCCCAACACTCTCCTTGTTGTATACAGTTCTCATTGTCATTTGTTTCCCCTTCCTTGCATTTTTCCTTTTCTCTGTTAGAATCATACAGACATAGAAATGAAAGGGACCTGAGGATCATCATACCCAACAGTTGTGTGTTTCAGATTCCTATGTTTGTCCAGCCTCTTTATAAAAACCTCCAATGATGGAGAAGCCACAACTTTTCAAGGCACTCTCTTCCATTACCTTACTGTTCTTACACTCAGGAAAATTTCCCTGAGGTTTAACCAAAATCTTACTTACTTCACTGTGTGCACATTGCCTCTTGTTGTGCTTTCCACAGCAACTCTCTCCCTCTTCTTTATGGTAGCCTTTCAAATAATCCCCACTTAGTGTTCTTTTTTCCAAGCTAAACATATTCAACTCCTTCAACCTTTCCTCACATGACTTACATTCCAAACTTTTTATCATTTTCATGGCTCTCTTCTGTATCCTCCTAAACTCTTTTCTGTCCTTCTATATCATTATCTATGGCCTCATTGCACCTCAGAAATATTTGGCTGAGGTGGAGATAAAGTAGTTCAAATGATATCTTTTATTGGACCAACTATTGTTGGTGAATATGTGCAAGCTTTTGGACCTCACCGGGTCCTTCCTCAGGCAAGTAGGAGTCAGAAATGAAGATTTGAGCAAAGCACATTGGCTAGAGATCATGTAACAGAAGTGGTGGGGTGAGGGGGAGAAGGATGATAAATGAACCATATTAACAGAAGGTGAGAACAGGGAGAGATAAGCAATACAAAGGGGAAGAGTGTGAAGGGAGGGTGGGATATATTAAAAGATACGGGAAGGTAGTGAATGAATAAACTCTAGAAATAAGGTATGAGTGGAGATGAAGATAGACAAAGCACAATAGGGGATGTAATAGACAATGGCAACAGAGGGAGGGGGAGAGTGAGAGACTGGAGAAGGGAAAAAGACTGAGGATGTGTAGTGCAAAGAGAAGGGGTAATGTAAAAGAAGGTTACAGAAATATATACAGATATGGATTCATAAAAAACAGTAATGCCTAGTGCAGAAAGAAAATGGTACACAGCAGTAACGAGGGACTATGGGTGATTTCAGACGTGACGGACGCCTGGTTCACCACAGTGGATTCCCGTGGGGGTGAACCAAGAAACCACCCCCCAGGGCGAATAAAAGCCCCAAACAGACGTGACAGGACTGGGACCACGGCAGGGAATCGAGTCGGCAGATTACGGGCCGGGGCAGGGTAATGACACCGATTCCCGGCCGCGGTCAAAACACCCAGAAACCACCGGGCAGGGGCGGAACACAGACATGGCCGCCTGAGGGCAAATGAAGCCAAAAGGCACACAAGGGAACGCCCACACAAGGGAAACGGGAAGGGAGGGGGGAGAGGGAGAAGAGCCGGACAGGTACCACACACAACAGGCACACAGACAGCGGGGCCATAGTGGAAAGCACAGCACAAGCACACGCCCGGGCACACACACACACAGACAGAAGGGAAAGGAAGGGAAGGGGGACACGGGCACCTGGACAACACACAAGGCACACCGGGCACAGGGGGGGGCGGAACAGGGAAGAGGGGGGGAAACTGCAAAGAGGCAGGGCAGGGCAGGACACAGGCAACGGCAACCACAACCCCCACAGCAGAACTGTCTGCACGGGCACCCCCGCAGCAACACAGGCAGCCCCAGAATGGGAGACCCCAGGAGCTCAGGACCAAGGCACAGCGGGGCCCCGCACTGCACAGCGAGCCGGCTGGGAACCGTCCAGGAGGCACACGTAGACCCCACACCTGGAGAGGGGCTGATGGAGGGCAGGCAGGAGAGCCGGTGCAGCGCTGCAGGTCCAAGGACGCACACAAACCCCCGGAGGAAGGAGCGAGAGGCAGTCCGGGGGCCCCAGAACCCTGAGGTCACACAGGCACCCAAGGGGGGGCAGCAGGTGGCAGCGCTGGCGGGTGGGGACAGTCCGCTGAACACAGGCGGGTTGGCGAGGCCATGCAGAGCACCGGACCCAGGCACCAGGGAAGGCAACCATGGAGGGGAACCCCGGGTGTGGAGGCAGACTGGGGGGTGGGACCTGGAGGGGGCCCGGAGCCACAGGCAGGGGCAGCAGCACCCTGGGAAGCAGGCAGCACAGCAGCATGGCAGAGACATCAGGGAGGGAGCAGCCATCGGAGACCAGCCCCTGGGCAGGGGCGGGAGCCCACACGGGGGCAGGCAACCAGGGGCCCGGGAGGCACACTGGGACTCACAGCCAGCTGCTGGGGGCCACAACGGGCCCAGGGACCGGGTGCCCTGCCCGGTGAATCAGGTGGGGCCAATGGATCATGCTCTGGCGGTACCCCAACAAGGACATGTGGTGGGTGATCAGGTAGTAGGCCTCGAAGGGATCGTGCATGGACAGCCCCAACTGCACATCCGAACGGGACCACACACCCGACAGTGCCGACAGCTCCGCTGCAGTAGGCTCTGACACACAGCAGTCAGAAGCAGGGGGCCACGGAAGCTGTCCCAGCTCCAACAGCCGGTGGTACACCGCCCCACGGGAGCGCTAGTACCCATGGGCCCCATGAACACAGCCAAAGTATGACACAGCCAAGGCAGGGCCCCCCTCCGCAAGGCAGATCATGTAGGTGGCCAGACTGCACATAGACAGCACAGACATGGTCTCTCAGCCACGGACCAGGCCACATGAGAGCACCTCATCTCCGGGATGCACCCATCGGGGAAGGGAACCAGCCCCAGAGTCTCTGCATACAGCCGACAACCATGAGCGCTCGCCTCATAGCCGAAGTAGCTCAGGCTCAAATAAGCACCCAAATGGCTGTTCGGGCAGCCCAGGAGCAACTGCACAGACGGGGTATGCCACAGGTCACACAGGGACATGGTCTCGTGGAAGGTCCAGCTATGGGGGGCCCCATGGAGTCCGGGAAGCAGGAGCCCAGTGGATGTACAACCAGCCATGGTCCAGCTAGACAGGGAAAATAAAACCACAGACAGGGGGGCACACATACTCTCCAGGGTCGGGGGGGCCTCCGAGGGGTTCCAAGGACAGGACAGGCGGCCATGGGCCGCAACATTGTAACACAATGGAGCGAGGCATGGGGTGCGGACCCGGCACAGCTGCAGAAAACAATCGCACGCACAGAACGGCTAATCAGGCTGTCAAGGACATGGTGTTGCAAACAGGAAGGGGGGGTGATGGCTGATGGCATGCAGCTGCACAAGGAGTGCACAGCCCCGCACGGCTGTGCAGGCGTGAGGCCCCATGCGCTGGCAGCAGGTGCACCCAACCGCACGCCCACAGACACCAGCACCGCATTGAGGGGCCCGCCCAGCTGGGGCTGGGCCCCAGCCCACCAGGCCATCAGAGGGCCATCATAACCCTCCCCCAACCCCCGAGGTCCCCATGACCATGGAGCGGGACAGGGCAGCTGCCTACTGGATGTACCTCTAGCTCTCAGCTGAGCGGTACCGCGACTACACCGAGCAGCTGCGCCTCCTTACTGCGGAGCTGCACCTGGGCACCCGCCTGCAAGTTACCCTGGCCTGGAGGGCTGCAAGGGCCCGCAGGGCCCACCATGGGTGCAGGAGAGCCCTCGTCTGGCTCAGGGCGCAGAGACTCTCTGGGGCAGACTGACAGGCTGTGAGCCAGGCCCGAACCTGGCCTACGGTGCTCCGCGAGGCAGCCGGGCACCTCCAGTGGGGGAGGGAGACGATGCGCCGGGCAGCCCTGCTCGCTATGCCCATTGACAGACAGATATGGGTCGCTGAGTGGGCACAGGGTTGGTGGGCCAGGGCGCTGGCCCAGTGGGATGTGGCAGCCTGGAGGGCCCACTTTAGAATGGACAAACTCACCCTGCTCCAGCTCGCTGAGCTCCTTACGCCCTGGCTGGAGCGAGGACCCCCATCCCTATGGTCCAGTGGGTGGAAATAGGGGTCTGGGCCCTAGCAACGCCTGACTCCTGCCGGTCCATGTCCCAGCACTTCGGGGTAGGCCTGAGCACCGTCGCCTGTATCCTCCGGGATGTGTGCGAGGCTGTGGAGGGCGTGCTCCTGGACAGAACGATCCAGCTGGTGGACCAGGGGGCCGTGATGGCAGGATTCGCGGCCGGAGGCTTCGCCAACTGCATGGGAGCCGTGGATGGCACCCACATAGAGATCCTCCGCCCCTCCACAGAGGAGGCTGCAGAGTATGTGAACAGGCACGGGTATCACTCCCTGCAGCTGCAGGTGGTTGTGGATCACCGGGGCCGGTTCATAGACATCTTCATGGGCAACTCCAGCTGCAGTCATGATGCCTGGATCATGACCATCTTCCCCTTCTATGCCCGGATGTTCCGGGGGGACTTTAGCTGACATGGGGATGACCTGGATCGAGGGGGTACCAATGCCCCTCTGTATCCTGGGCGACCCTGCCTAGCCTCTCACCTGGTGGCTACTGAAGGTCTATCCGGTCACACACACCCCTGAGGAGGTGCTATACAATACCCGCCTGTGCTCCAGCAGGACCGTGGTGGAGCGAGTCTTTGGGGCCCTCTAGCAGCGCTGAAGGAGCCTCGCTGGCCGGCTAGACTACACTGTGGAGACCTCGGCCCTGGTGATCGGTGCCTTCTGTGTGCTCCACAATGTGTGCAAGACCGAGGGGGCAGCCCTGGAATACCCCGAACCCAACCGGGCCCCCGGCCTGGTGCCCCTGTATGTGAACGCCGAGAACCCCAGGGGGTACCATTATGCCAAGCGCATCCTGGATGTCCTGCCGAGGCATATCAGCCGGGAGGCTGAGGTGTGAGGGCTGCCCCTCCCCGGCCCACCCCCGGGGCTTCCCTGGGCTGGCCTCTGCATGGGTGGGGGTCACCCCCCCGTCACCCACATATGGGCCCGGGAGGCAATATAGTGCAAACACAATTTATTTCACCCGTGTATACATGTGCACCCAACCCCTCTCCCTCCACCCCAGTTGTGCCTCGCCCCCTATAGTGCCCCCCTCCCACCGCCCTCCCCCACATTTCCTGGGATGGCCCCGTGAGCAGCCGGTGTTTGCCATGGAGTTCTGTGAGCTCCCCTCCCCCCTGCTGTCCATGTTCCCAGCAGTGTCCTAGGCCATCTCCTGGTCCGGCAAGGGGGGAGGTGGTTGGGGGGAGGGCAGGGCCTGGACCCGGGGTGCCCCCCTTAGCGACTGCACCCTCCAGAGGGCAGGGAGGACTAGGAGGTGGATACGCAGCCCCTGAGGGCATGGGGGCAGTAGGCCATGGGGCAGGGGCGCCGAGGGGTCCAGCATGGGGACCTGGGCAGGCAGGGTGCCCGGGGGGGTGGCTGCCATCACATAGGCACACATGGTGCCCGTGTGCAGGAGCAGGGAGGTCCCAATATCATGGGACCTCTCCATCTTAGCAGAGTGCTCCCGCACCATGCCTGTGATGGCCTGCTCCAGCTGGCCGAGTGCTTCCACCTGCCTGCTGTGCTCCCAGCGCTCCTGCCTCTGCTCCAGGCACACCTCAGCCTGGAGTCTCATGTCCCGCACCTCCGCCCGCTCCAGGGACCGCTTGATGGCCGCCTCCATCCAGTCCACGGCCGCTATCATCCTCTCCCCCTGAAATCCGGATGATATCCTCTGCCTGGTCCTCCCTCCGCCGGCAGACCCATGCCTGGTGCTCCCTCATGCGCTGTGCTGGGGGCACGGGCCCTGGAGACGCTGGCTGCCGGGGTTGCCCTGTGGGTACCGGAGGGTGAGTACGATGCCACCCTGGGCACCTGCTCCCGGCCCGAGATGGGGCAGGGGCCCCATGGGCCCCCGGCTGTGTTGCCTGGCCCCTTCCCACCCCCCTCCTCGGCCCCTCCCACCCCCTCCGACTGTCCAGGGACTCCCTCTCTGCACCCCGGAGGGCCCTCCCACCCGAACCGCATGCCTCATCTGGTTCCTCCACCTTATGGACGGATTCCTCGGCACCTGCCTGCTCACCCGCCTGGGTCTTGTGCCAGGATGTTCCATGCCCTGTGGGCGAAGAGGGGGGTTGTTGGTGTAGGGTTGCGTGGTTTGGCAACCGCGGCCCGGGACCCCTTCCCTCCTTGCCTTTGGTGGGCTGGGGCTGGCCCATCCATCCCCCTTTGGCCCCTGCCCCCTGTGGTCCTGGTCCCTCTCCCCTCCGGTTTGTCTGCTTACCCTCAATGTCGGTCCTGGATCCTTCCAAGGCCGGCCCCTCAGTGCGGGAGTGCTCTCCCATGGACCACTGACTGAGGATGATGAGGGTGCTGGCCTCAGACTCTGCTTGTCCAGGCTGGGGGTGGGTGCTCTCCAGACAGCTTTCCAGGGGGGGCTGCAGGTGTCGGAGGTCCCAGGGCATTCCTCCTGGGGGTCTGGGGCCCTGGAGTTTGTGTCTACCAGGGGGGTGGCGAGGGGCGGGGGTACCTCAGCCCTTTCCCTGCCCTGGACCACTGCACTCCCCACGAGCCGTGGGGCAACTATCGACCCCTTCATGTGGAGTATTCGGTCCAGGGCATCATAGAAGGGGGTGGTCCGGACTCCGTGTCGGGACTGCCTATTGTTGTTCCAGATGGCATTGTACTCCCTCTTCAGCTCCTTGGCCTTGGAGCGGCACTGTGCCACGGTGTGATGTTGCCCCGCTGCCTCCATGTCTCCCACTATGTCCTGGTAGACATGCTTGTTGTGCTGGTTGAGTGCGAGCTCCAGCTGGTACTCCAGGGTCCCCCAGATCTGTATGAAGTCCCGGGTCTCCTGCAGTCCCCACTGGCCCCCTCTGTGGTAGGGCTTCCTCCCTCGTCTCCCCTGTGAGTCCTCCTCCTCCTCCTCCTCCTCCACTGCCTCTTCCACTGCCTCCTCCTTCACCCGGGCTGGGCCAGTGTCCTCCGGGGGCTCGTCCACCCAGACCCTTTTCCATGTCTGCGGGATGCAGGGGGTTGGCGGGTTATGGTTGGGTGTGGTTCTGGCCCCTCTCATGGGGCGCCCCCTTTCCCCTCCTCCCTGCCGGGAGCCCGGGATGGCCCCCTGTCCCCCCTTGGTGCCCCTGGGTCCCCTGTTCCCCTCCCCTTGTTTCCCCTTACCCGTTTCTGGGGTGCCTCCTCCCCCGGTCCGGCTGCTGTCCCCGAGGCACTCTGTCCCGGCTGCAGCGGGTGTTGTCCCTCTGCCTCCTCCATCCTCAGCACAACCCCCACTTCCCCCTCCTCCGCCTGCGCTCCCTCCACTGCTGCCACTGCCTCCTCCTCCTTCACCCTCGCTTTCTTTCCCACCGCTCTCTTCTGCCTCCCTCCTCGCTCCATCCCGCCACACTTCCCTGCTGCGGATTTCCCTTTAAATCTCCCTCTGGTGGCTGCGTTGTTGCTGGTTGCCTGGCAGCAACACTACGTGTTTTGTTCCCGGCTGGGGATCATTTTTTTTTGTTCTGGCCGGCGCTTGCCATCCAGACGTTACTTTTTGTTGTTTCCCGGTGGGAATCTCTTTGACCACACTTCCGGAGATTGTCCGGCGGGGAGCCCCAGAAGCGTGGTTGCAATTGACCCCATGTGGGTATTGACCATGATGATCATCTGGAGGCCACCAAACAGACGTTCAGGGTGCTGTGGCCCCGCCGCAGGATTGAGCGTGGTTCACTGTGGTTGAGCATGATATCGTAACGTCTGAAAATATGCAGTAGACAGTCAAATGTTTACAGGTTTTTGTAGTGACTAGAGAAGTTTAGGTCTTTGTTAAGACCATTGCTTTTGGTGCCAAATAAATTTATGAATTTTAGTTCCTAGACCCATCTTCTGAGAATATTGTGCAATTTTCTTTGAGGATGAGGAGGAGAGATCAGAGATAGTGGTTGTGCTGGGAAAAGTGACTGGCCACTGTAGAGTCAGTGACTTTGGCCCTTTTCACATGAGACGCCCCCACCCATCTCCACGCAGTTTTGTTGTGTGGAGATGGGTGGAGGCGCCTGTGTGGATGTCGTGGGGGATGGGTTGGGGTGCGTGTGCACTCCCGTGCTACACCCATCTTCACTGATCACCCATGCACGGAACAATGGGCGCCATGCAATGCTGGTTGCTCCATGGGCAGAGATGAGTGGAGGTGGGTGGAGATGGGTGTGTGCCCGTGGGAATGGGTGCACACCCATCCCCTCATCCACCATGGGTGCACACCCATCCCCTCACCCACTGTGGCCCATTTGAAAAGGGCCTTTCTTAGCAATTGTATGTCTGTGCAAATTCATACATAAGTGCAGTGATTGTTGGGCTTCACCAACGTAGTTTGTTTCCATGCTGGTATTTGGTGCACTGAATGGTACACTACATTTTGGGATTTACAGGTGTAGTTTGCTTGTATTTGGAATGGTTTTCCATAGGAGGTGTTGACGGTGGCAGTGGTGGAAACATGTTGGCAAATTTGGCATCTGCTGTTCTGGCATGGTTTTGTTCCTGTTGATGTTGGGATGTCCTGGGTGGTGGGGAGTTTGCTTCAGATGCTGAGTTGTGAGATGTTTGGGGATTGTTTGAAGGCCAGAAGAGGTGGTTCCAGGAAGATTTTTCTTGGTGTTTTGTCTCCATCAAGTATGGGTTGTAGCTGTTTGAAGATGCCACGTATAGGTTCCAGTGTGGGGTGGTAGGTGATGACAAGAGGATGTGTGTGTGTTTAAAAGGATGTTCTTTCTGTATTGTAACAGGTTCTCTTGAGGGATTTGGGTAGCTTGTTCTATAATTGGGTCAACTTCTCTGCTGGAGTGTCCTTTTTTTGGGAAAGC
Source organism: Sphenodon punctatus (assembly GCA_003113815.1). Classification (NCBI taxonomy): domain Eukaryota; kingdom Metazoa; phylum Chordata; class Lepidosauria; order Sphenodontia; family Sphenodontidae; genus Sphenodon; species Sphenodon punctatus. Next base: position 1,291,443 of record QEPC01005272.1, read on the forward strand.
AGTTTTAAGCAAGGCAAGGTGTGCATCATGGATCTGTTCTTCAGAGCAGATTCTGTGGTGTCCGAGTGCTTGGCTGTAGATGACTCACTGATTTTTTTATGTGTCTTGGGTGGTTGCTGGATTGGTGTAGGTAGGTATGGTGGTCTGTCGGTTTCTTGTATATTGCTGTCTGTACGTTGCCATTGTGCATGCTGACAGTGGTGTCCAGGAAGCTGATACTGGTGTGGGAATATTCCAAAGTTAGTTTGATAGAGGGGTAATAGTTGTTGAGGTTGGAGTGGAATTCTAGGAGTGAGTCCAGATTATCTGTCCAGATCATGAAGATATCATCTACGTATCTGAGGTATAGGAATGGTTTAGTAGTGCATTTTTCCAGGTATTCTTCTTCAAGGTGATCCATAAAAAGGCTGGCATATTGGGAAGCCATTTTTGTGCGCATAGGTGTCCCCGTGGTTTGTAGACAGTGCTTGCCATTGAATGTGAAATTATTGTGTGTACGGGTGAAATGGGTGAGCTTTGCAATGTGCCTCGGGTGGATATCTGAGGCTTCCCTTTGCACCCCTCCCCCCCCCACTCAGTCTTTTCCCTTCTCCAGTCTCTCACTCCCACCCCACAACTCCTTCTGTTGCCATTGTCTATTACATCCCCCACTGTGCTTTGTCTACCTTCAGCTCCACTCACACCTTATTTCTAGTGCTTATTCACTCACTGTCTTCTTGTATCAATGTACCCACCCCCCCTTCACAATCTTCCCTTTTGTATTGCTTATCTCCCCTAGTTCTCACCTTGGTTCATTTATCACCCTTCTCTCTTCCCCCACCAACTCTGTTACATGATATATAGCCAATGTACTTTGTTCAAGTCTTCAGTTCTGACTCCTACTTGCCTGGGAAAGGATCTTGTGCGGTTTGAAAGCTTTCACACTTCCACCAACAATAGCTGGTCCAATAAAAGATATCCTGCTGATACTCTCCATTCAGTACAATCTGTTACCTGAGGTCTGGGTACTCATATCCTCACCACATGGACCAACCAGCCATCATTCTTGATGTAACCAAAGCAAGCGCGTGCACCTGGGACCCCGCATCCTCATGAACGTTACATTCCTTTTCTCTCCCTCTGTTCCCCTTCCTTAATATCCCCCACCCCTAAAGCACCAGGTACATTGCTGGCACTATATAAATGCTTGTTGTTAATAATAATAATAATAATAATAATAATAATAATAATAATAATTAATAATAAATAAAATATATTATTTGAACTACTAGTCTTCACCTCTGTCACTTGAGTCCAGATACAGTCCATTAAGCCTGTTCTTTCACACATATCCATCATTTCCAATTGGTGTTCCATGTCATTCCTTTCAGTATTCACTCCCACTCCAGCTACCACTGAATGCTTTTCCTGGGAGGCAACCAAGAAAGAGGTGCTCTCCTGAAAGCCAGACTTCAGTCCCATGAAGGGGTGAAAGCAGGGTTTAGCACCCAAAGGGAGACTCTCCTGGTTGAGTCAAGTCTGTTGGGAGGTTTGTTACTCTGGGTAAAAATAAAAGTGATGCTAGACTGCTGCATCCCAGGCTGACCCAGGACAGACAGCCCAGGCAGACATGGTGCATGCTGGGCTGGGACACAAAACAAACAGGCACCCATCCAGGCCAATGGTCACACAGCCCAGGGGCGTGAAGAATGGGGAATGTGCAGCTGGCTGGCCCAGTGCCCGCCACAACGGACAGCCATGGTGGTCAATGATGGCCTGCCATGGCTATCTGTCATGATGGACCTGGGCCAGCACACGTACAGCCCCAGGACGGCCCGGTTTGGCCCATTTGGGCAGACCCTAGCCTGGGCTGCGACCTCAGAGCTTTTGCAAGTCAGAGCCCAGACTAGCAGTCAACATGACCCAGGATACCCCGAGTCAACATCTGGTGGCACCCACATGCCTATGTAAGCAGGGTCTGTGCCCAAGCTTGCCACAGTGGGCCAAACCAGTCTGCTGTCACTTTTGTCTTTACCCTCTGTGATGACCAAAAATAGTCAACCATCATGTGAATGCTCAAGCAGTTGCTCTGAAGGCAAGTGGTAGTTGCCCCAGCCTTGTTTAATGTGAAGAAGGTCTAATGAATGGAGGGGGGCAGGGTGGGATTGTATTGAGCAACCAATGCTCCAGAGAGTCGAAAATCTTTCTGGTTTGGGAATACCATTGTGGTTGCTTCTTAATGAACCATACTCAAGAAAGAGCAGCCTGTAAAATGGCATTATTAAATGCATTATTAAATGTCCTGTTCTCGGGACCCTCGCTGCCTGTTCTCTACCTTTTACTCCCTCCTCAAGCCTCCCTGTCCTCCCCCTCCTTCTTCCCTTTCTGCTCAGGATCTTGCCTCCTTCTTCACCTCCAAGATAGACAAGATCCGCCTCGACATCGCTTCCCACTCCTCTCTTCCCACTCCCACCCCTCTCCCTCCTCCCCCTCCTTCTCTCATGTCCTCCTTCTCCCCTGCCTCCCTTAAGGAAATCTCCTCTCTGCTCTCCTCCTCCAACCCTTCCACTTGCCCCCTTGATCCCATTCCTTCCCGCCTCCTCACCTCCATTACTCCCACTGTCGCCCCTTCCTTCCTGCACATCATCAACCTCTCCCTCTCTACTGGCTCTTTCCCTTCTGCCTTCAAACATGCCACAGTCTCTCCTATTCTCAAAAAGTCCACTCTTGACCCCTCTGACCCTTCTAGCTATCGTCCTGTCTCACTCCTTCCTTTTGCTTCCAAGCTGCTTGAACGTGTTGTCTACTCCCGCTGCCTTGACTTCCTATCCTCCAACTCCTCCCTTGACCCCCTCCAATCTGGCTTCCGCCCCCTTCATTCTACTGAAACTGCTCTCGCTAAGATCACCAACGATCTTCTGGTGGCTAAATCTAAACGTCTCTATTCCATTCTTGTCCTCCTTGATCTCTCTGCTGCCTTCGATACTGTTGACCACTCACTCTTGCTGGATTCCCTTCACTCCCTTGGCTTTTGTGGCTCTGTCCATAACTGGTTCTCCTCCTACCTCTCTGACCGCTCCTTTAATGTGTCTCTCTCCAACTCCGCCTCCTCCTCCTTCCCCCTCTCAGTTGGTGTTCCTCAAGGCTCTGTTCTTGGCCCTCTCCTCTTCTCGATCTATACCTCATCCTTAGGCAAACTCATTGCCTCCCATGGCTTCCAATACCACCTCTATGCTGATGACACTCAACTCTATCTCTCTACTCCCTCTCTCTCTCCCTCTGTTCAAGCTCGTCTCATCAACTGTCTCTCTGACATCTCTACCTGGATGTCTCAACGTCAACTCAAACTCAACATGGCTAAAACTGAACTCCTTATCTTCCCCCCTCATCCTTCCTCTCCTTCCTCACTGTCAATAACTATTGATGGAGTCACCATCCTGCCTGTCCCCCAAGCCCGTAGCCTAGGCTTCATCTTTGACTCACCCCTTTCTTTTAAACCCTACATTGACTCTGTTGCTAAATCCTGTCGCTTCTCCCTCCATAACATTGCTAAGATTCGCCCTTTTCTCTCTGTCTCGTCTGCCAAAACTCTTGTTCATGCTCTGGTCATCTCTCGCCTCGATTACTGTAACCTCCTTCTCACTGGCCTTCCCCGGTCTCACCTTTCTCCCCTCATCTCTGTCCAAAACTCTGCTGCCAGGGTCATCTACCTCGCCAGTCGCTTCGACCATGTGCAGCCCCTCCTCTCTTCGCTTCACTGGCTTCCCCTTCCTGAACGAATCCTGCACAAGCTCCTAGTCTTCACCTATAAAGCTCTTCACAACCTTGCTCCCCCCTACCTCTCTGCACTTATCGCCCTCCATACTCCAGCCCGTGCACTTCGCTCCTCCTCTGTCCCTTCTCTCACCCTTCCACGCCTTCCCTGCTCCCCTAAGCGCCTTCGTCCCTTCTCACTTGCTGCCCCCCATGCCTGGAACTCCCTCCCTGTCCACATCCGCCTTGCCCCCTCCCTTCATACCTTCAAATCTCTCCTTAAAACTCACCTCTTTCGCTCTGCTCTGTCTGACTCTTTATCCTGCTGAGCCACTATTCCTATACCTACGATCGGTTTACCCTTATCCTTGCAACATGGACCTGCCTGCTGTCATTCTCATCGTAACCAAGCCAAGTACGTGCACTTGAGACCTCGCATCTTCATGAATGTTAGACCCCTTGTCTCTCCCTCTGTTCCCCTTCCTAAGTCTCTCCCCCAGCTCCTGTCTCTCAGATTGTAAGCCCTAAGGGCAGGGACCGTGTCTATTTTATTACTTTGTAAAGTGCCAGGTACACTGCTGGTGCTATATAAATGTTTGTTAATAATAATAATAATAAATAAAGTTCTAAAAATCTCATTGAAAACTATATGTATTTTTTATCACTACCTGCAAATAATTTTAATACAGCACTGTATTTTTAGAAATGCATGAGAGTTTAACTTCATAATGTCTGTATTTTTTAATCAGGTAGTTAATTGGGTTGGTTTAACTGGGTTGTTGAAGGTGTTTCATTTTGACTGAAGTACTGAGATTTGGAATAATGGTGTGTGTGTTTGTGTGGATGGATGGATAGATTGATGACGGTATTAGGGGTGTGCAATTCGTTTTTGTTATTATGATAATGAAAACAAAAATTTACATTTTCTTTTTTGTTATTATAATAACAAAAATGACAAATAATAACAAAAACAAAAACAAATTTTAGTTTTCAAAATAATGGGAAAACACTGAACAATGTATTTCTGTCTATAATATTTTTGCTACTTATTCAGTTCTGCTGACTCTTTGGGAAGTTGTACCCCCAACAGAGGGCACTATGTGTACCACATTTTGGAATGGTTGGATAAAGGGAATCAATTTCATAAGCAATTGAATGTTGTGATTTTAAGAAAAACTCCATACACATTCCTGGCTACAACTTCTTTATATTCCATCCAATTTCCATGGCACCTGGGAATATTATGTCCCTTCACAAGATTACCAATCCTGCCAAATTCCAAAAAGATTGGATAAAGGGTCCTGATGGTATAAGACGTTAACTTGAAAATGCATTTACAGGAGTAATATTTTTATATTCCATCCTGTTCACAAGACATTTGGCAGGAAGGCATTCCACACCTTCCCTGTCATCTCTGAAAAGCTACAAGACAATTTGATAAAGGGACCCAATTATATAAGCAATTGAAGTTGTCCCCTTGAAGACCATTATTCAGATAAATAGCAGCACATGCAGTGCCAGTCAGAGGCAGGCACCTGGCATGGCAGGGGGAGGGAGGCTACAGGAGGGAGGATGGGGAGCAACCCAAAAGACTGATAGACACAGTCACTGGCCAATTACTGCATGCTTCCAGCTTTACAGGACCAATCGGTGGTGGCTTCGAGGCAGGCATTGGGGCGGTCCTGAGGCGGGCATAGAAGGGACATAACTGGGACTTTGGGTATAGCATCCCAGAAATCAGGAGATATGTTTTACAGATCCAGGCTGGCCAGTTATCATCACAATCACATCCTGCAGCACTGTGACAGGGGACATACGAGAATATCTATTGGCTCTTTCCTAAACAGATGCTTCTGACTTCCCAGTAACAAGTGGGGGAGAGAAGTTGAGGTGGTCACAGCACAGAATAAGGATATTTTGTTGAAATTTCTGCTGGCCAATTGACATCACAAATAGATCTTATATCACAGTGACCCATAAGAAAATCCCTGCCATAGGTTCATTCTCTGCATATGCTGTGAAGGCTTATAAATTGGGACCCTTTAGCACATCTTTCTGATATTTGGCAGAGATGATCCTGAAGGTATGAGATACAGCTCTGTCAAATTTTGTGTACACTGGTTGGACTACAAAGATTTTACAGTCAGACATACATTTATAAGTTAATTGCTTATACCACCAGGACCCTTTATTTAATTCTTCTGAAAGTTGGCATAGATAGTAAAGATGGGGATGGGTATAACTTGGCCAAGTTTTATCCATATTATATGGGAGACAAAGAAGTTACAGCCAGGAATATATATGCAGATTTATGCACAATAACATAATTAAACTACTTATAAAAAAGGATTCTTTTATCTAATATTTCTGAAATTTGTTACACATAATGCCTTCTGTTGACGGTACAATCCCTCCAAGTTTCATCCAACTATAATGATAGTTAAAAAGATTACAGCTGAAAATGTGTTTTCCATTGAAACCAATGGAAATTGAAAACGAAAGCAAAAACAAAAATAAAAAATGTATATTTATGAAAAAGAAAATGAAATATTTAAATAACAAAAATGAAAACAAATAATGACATGGGTCCCTGGTGCACACCTCTATGTGGTATAGTGACTAAGGTACTGGACTTTGACCTGGGAAGCTAGGGTTCAATCCCACCATAGCCATGAACTCACTGGGTGGCCTTGGGAAAGTCACAACCTCTCAGCCTCAGTTCCCCATTTGTAAAATGGGAATATCTGTGTGTCTGTCCACCCCTGTGTTCCCCTCAGCCTTGTTCATCTTAGATTGTTAGCACACTGGTCAAGGACCTGACTTTGAAAAACTGTGGTGGTAAAGCACTGCGTATGCCTAGTAGTGCTATAGAAATTATAAGTAGTAGTAGAGACAGATAGTGTGTGTGGTTTTTTTCCACAGTAACTGAGGTGGTTAGTGACAGAAAAGTTGTTTCTGATGACTGCATTCTTTCTGCCACCTTTTGTTTCCAGGACTCATTAGTTAATGTTCATTCTTCTGATCTCAGCATTTCTATTAGCAGATGTCATCTCAATTAAAAAGTCAAATAGTGCTGTGAAAGTCTTTGATGGAGAATATACCTAGTAGGAGTTGTGTTAGCTGATCCCAAAGAATGAAAGTGGTCAAAGGAAAGGCCAGAAGAATTAGCTCATCTTAAAAGGAAAAATGAACTCAAAGAGCCTTTTTTGTTTATGAATAGCAGGCACATTAGGGAGTAATACTTTTTAAATTACATGATGATAATGAATGCTGACGCTATACAAAAAACTCAACAGAAAACAGTTGGTATAAGCAAAAAAAATAATAATCTTACGAAAAGAGACAGATTTGCTGCCTTTAATGCTTACATTAATCAACCATGTCTCTTACTTCAAAACTGACCAGGAATAAGGTCCATCATAAATCCTGAAAATGAATTTGCAAGTCTCAGCAATTCTGTATTTTTTAAAGCCCCAAACAAATTACTTTGGAAACACTGGGTTACAATAAAAAAAGAGAGAAACAACCAAAGTACCTTTTAAGAACATAACTTTAACCTGTCAACATCTTTTGAATAGGGTAGAGCACCCTGAAATGTCTTAGCTGGTTTGAGGGCAAGAAAGCATTCTCATTAAAAGTAATTGTCATCTTTCACCTACTGTCATTAATTTTCATAGTAACAGACTCTGCCTTCAAAAACAGGCAACCCAATTTATCTTGCAACAGCATGGAAGATTGCATGGAAGCATTGACAAGTTACCCTATGGCAGCACGTATCTCTAATGTACTAGTCAGGAAGATGAGAATTTAATGTGGACAGAAAAATCAAATGGTTGACCAGACAAAGTAGACCACTTGAATGAAGTGTAAAGCTTATATGAAATATCTGATTCGGGGTGCGGTGTCACCAGTATGCTGATGATACTCAGCTGTATCTCTCTTTTTCAACTGACCCAGACCCTGCTGTCTCGTTGCTATCCCAATGTTTGGAGGCCGTGGCAGAATGGATGTGGCAGAGCAGACTGAGACTCAACGGAGGTGATGTTGGTGGGGAGAGCGAGGGAGGTAGTGGGCCCCCTGGTTGGGAGGGTTCGCTCTCCTATAGCTCAGCAGGTCCGGAGTCTGGGGGTGATACTGGATGCAGATCTCCGCCTGGAGTGACAGGTGGAGGCAGTTGCTAAGGCTGCCTTCCGCCAGCTGTATCTGGTACGGAGGCTGCGTCCGTTCGTCTCTGGCCCGGACCTGGCCTCCCTCATCCATGCTTTTGTCACCTCGAGGCTGGACTACTGTAACACGCTCTACGTGGGGCTTCCCTTGTTCCTGGTTCGGAGGCTGCAGCTAGTGCAGAATGCGGCGGCTCATCTCCTGACGGGGACGGGCCATCGGGAGCATATTACACCTGTGCTTCAAACCCTGCACTGGTTGCCGATAGCGTGCCGAGCCAGGTTCAAGGTTTTGGTGTTGATATATAAAGCCCTTTACAGTCTGGGCCCCTCATACCTCAGGGACCGCCTCGCCCTCCGCACCCCAGAGTGGCTCCTTCGGTCTGCCGGGGGTGCCTTCTTGGAGGTCCCCCATGTTAAGTGGAGGGCCACAATGGAAAGGGCATTTTCGGTGGCCACGCCGCGCCTTTGGAACTCCCTTCTGGAGGAAACTCACCTGGCCCCCAGCCTATTGACATTTCAGCGAAATTGCAAAATCTGGCTGTTCGCCCAGGCCTTCGGGGAGGGTGGGAGGGGAGGGTGAGGGGTTTTAGCTCCCCCACCTAATGCAGTATTTATAATGTTTTAAGCCCTGTTTTAATCATTTATATTTATATTGTTATGATGATTTTAAAATGTATTTTATTATGATGTTTTATTGTTGGAAGCTGCCCTGGGCTGCTTTTGCATGAGGGGCGGGGTATAAATCTATAAAATAAAATAAATAAAAAATAAATAAAATAAATGTGGAAGGCACTCTGGATGATATTACCTGTATTCAGGATGTCACCCTGTAATATCAGGAGTTGACATTTTGTCAGAACTAGAAAGAATTCTTTCAAGAAAGACCAGTAGAATTTCCTAATCCTTATCTCTTTCCTAAAAGTCCTTGCAGCTCAGTTACCCACACTCTAGGACAATGAGAAGCAGTGGTGGCTGGTGGGTTCTAAGGCTGGTGGGGCGCAGGGCAGGGCCAGAAGTGGAAGGGGCCAGGTCAATGGTAGGTAGAGCCTAGCCAACCTGAAGTTTGAAATTAATATGGAAATGTACAGCCTTGGTTCCTTATTTGTAACTAAAAAACCTGTAAAAATGTGTGTCCATGTGTGTGTGTGTGTGTGTGTGTGTCCCCTCATCCTTGTCCTTCTTGGATGCATCATGGGATTTCCCCCATGGCCCCACCATGCTGCATGCACAGTTGTGCTGCAGGGTAAAAGCCAGCTGCTGCAGCCAGGCAGCGTTGAATTCTCATTAGCCATTGTGGCCTTGCAGAAAAACAACAACCCACATTTCGCCTGTACCAAACTGTAAATGAACCATTAAAAAATGTACTGCAACAAAATTCAAGTGAAAAAAAGACTTTGAGAAAGCCTTTCTGACCAAACCACTTCACCCTTAAAATTAGAAAGTGAAGCAGACAATATGGGAACAGCAAAGGGACTCACTGACCAGGTCCATTGCCATTTTAAAGAAGAGCCAGAGGCAGCTCAGCCATGCCCAGTTCCAGTAGGGCCAACAAAATGGCCTCCATGACTGGGAGAACAGAGGGGAAGCAGAGCCGAAACATGCACAGCACAGTGCAGCAAGTAAAAGCAAGCCATCGTAATTAAGTTAAGATTGTTCAACAAAGAAAGCCACAACCAAAATACATGCAGAGTGCAGAAAAACGCAACACCATAAATGCAGCATGGAGTTTCCCCAGGACCTCAACCATGCTGCACAGTTCTCAGGGTAAAAGCCAGCTGCTGCAGCCAGGCAGGGTAGGATTAGAATAGCCAAGAAGACATTAGCCAGCAGAACATGTGACCTTCTTGCAGAGAAAAACCCACATCCCACCTACACCAAACTGCGAAGGAACAATTTTAAGGTCTCATTCACACCTGATGCCTGGTGCTGTTAAAATGATGTGCAGGCTAAGATGCAGCAATGGGGAGGAGCCCGATGCCGGCAGTAACGCCAGTGTGAATGGTGTCATTTGGGAAGGGTGGCAGGGGAGGGGGAACTGAACTAACTAACTAAATACATTTAATTAAACTAAGTTAAATGAAATACAGCCCTATCTTACTATTTTCACTGCAAAAACCCTAGTTCAAGCTCTAGTCATCTCTTGCCTTGACTACTGTAACTTTCTCTTTACGGGAGTTACAGTAACACAACTAACAGGTGGTACCCACAGGGAGGCGCTCCTGGTCAATTGCAGGGGCTGCAGTGGGGCATGGAAGGACAGGCGGTCTCTCAGATATGTGGGGCCCAGACTGTTCAGGGCTTTAACGGTCAAAACCAGCACCTTGAATTGTGCCCAGAAAGCTCTCAGTAGCCAGTGCAGACTTCAAAGCACTGGTATAATGTGTTCCTGGCAATATTGCTTTCTTACTGGTCTCCCCTGCTCTGATCTCACCCCCCTCATCCCTGTTCAGTGCTCTGCTGCCAAAATCATCCACTTTGCCTGACACTTTGACCACATCCAGCCCCTCCTCTCCGCCCCACACTGGCTCCCTCTATGCGAATGCATTCAGCACAAGCTCCTGGTCTTCACTTTCAAGGCTCTCCATGGCCTTGCTCTTCCATATCCCTCTGCTCTTGTATCCTGCCACACTCCTGCCCAGGAGCTTCGCTCCTCCTCTGCCCCCACCATCACTCCTCCTTTGCTCCTCAAAACATCATTGTCCCTTCTCTCTTGCTTCCCTCCAGGCCTGGAACTCCCTCCCTGGATACATTCATTCTGCTCCCTCTCTCCGAACTGTCAAACCCCTCCTGAAAACCTACCTCTTCCATCGGGCTTTCCCTAGATTCTCATGAGTGAAATTGTGTCCTCTTTCCCCCTCACTAAGAATCTCTTCCCTGTAACTAAGGGTGTCTTCAGACGTTACGAGAACACGGTGAACCATGGTGAATACCCACCTGTGGTCACCGTGTCTCGTACGTCTGTTCGCGGCGCGCCAGATGTTGGCCATGGTCAATCCCCACATGGGGTTCGTTTGAACCACGCTTCCCGGGCTAGCCGGGGGAAGGTCCCGGGAAGCATGGTCAAACGGACCCTGGGCCGTGACCAAGGAAAAGTCACGTCTGGCCGCGCGCCACGGCCCGGGATCCCCGGCAGGATCCCGGGCCGTGGCACGTTCGGCTGGACGCGGCGGCCGCATTGGCCCCGCCGCCCGCCCGTCTCCTCAGAGGGTGGGCGGCGGGGTGCATGGAGGGGGTGGGGCCGTGCGGCCGCACGTTGCGCCGCGCGGCCCCGGCCCCTCCCACTTTCCCCGCCGGGATCTGTTGTGCCGTTACGGGGTGACCCCGGCGGGGAACGAAGCCGGTGGTGCCGGTACGGGGCCAAAGGCCCACGTAACATCTGAAAATACCCAATGTTAGTTCCCTGTAATTAAGCACGTTCACCTGCAGTCTCTCAACCTCATAAGTGAACCCTGGTCTCTCCTGATGTTCAACTCTCCCTTGTCTCCCCCTCCCTTGTCTCTCTTAGATTGTAAGCCCATTGATTGTACAGTGCCAGGTACACTGCTTGTGCTATATAAAATAAATAATAATAATAATAATAATAATTAATAATAATATTTTAGCTGAATATAGTTTTACTCACATCAGTGTTACAGGAGCGATATCGTTTTCTTTCTCCAAGACAGTATTTTCCCCCACCTGAAGGACTGAAAAAATGTTGTTATTATTAGTTATTATTGTTAATAATAAAACCTTATTTTATTAAGATTTATGCTGTGTACATAAGAAGTCAGTTACAATGAAATCTACATAAATTTCTAGCATGTAATTTTCAAATTCTGCTTCCAATGAAGTTAATGGTTTTCCATTTCACTTTCAACGGAACAGAATTTCACTAACATTAAGAACTTTTGAAGATTGCACTTTTATATACTATTTATCCAGTCTGCATAGATTAATAAATTATACAGCTATTGCAGAGAATGCAGTTTGACTGTAAAAATACGGAAAGAGTAACTGTTATGTAATTGGGATCAGTAGCAAGGCTCTGCTCTTAGTAGACTGAGATCTACTTCTGATTTTAACCAGTTTTAAATCTGGAATAATTCCACTGTAACCAATTGTATTTTTTCAGATTTACTCTAGTGTAAGGCAGCTAAATTGTCCCTTTAATTGCACAATTTCATCAAGGGTAATATCCAACTCCCACTAAAGTAAATGAAGATTTTTACATTGACTGGTGCCCAACTGAAGGATAATAAGTTCAGGTGAAAACAGGTAAAAATAAAATGTTATGGTTCCATTTCCATTTAAAGTCATCCAAGTATGTATAAATAGATAGAAAAGGGATTTATTTATTTTTTGAGGGAATTTTAAATTGCATTGTTTTGTAAGCACATATTTTTAGCACCTCATGAAGTATACAATGCTGTAGCCATTTGACACTGACACTGAAGTGAATGGGACTCATGTCAGAGCAAAGGGCAAGCACAGGCACCAAACAGTTTCAGGATTACCCTGGAATACAGAAGAGCTCGGTCTTATCAGAGCAGAAGGAAAGAATTATTTGTATTTTCCAACAAACAGCGCAATCCTAAAGTTGATGTGCCAAAACTAGCACCACTGAAGTGGATGGAGTTAGCATTGGTACAATCGCTTCAGATCACACTGTCAGTTTGGAAACATTTAATCCAAAGAGAATTTTGGTATTCTAAATTCCAATGGCTTGGCTACTATATTACTTTTCAGAAACTGATGTAAACAAGATCAGATCCAAACTCTGGGGAAAAGAGGATTGCTCGCAGTAATATAGTTTCTTGCTACTTCTTTAAAGGCCATATTTATTGTTATTTGTTTCACTTACTCAAAGGTTTTCTTAGAAATATAAGAATGTTTTATTATGCTGTGTACGCACATGCTAATAGGTAGCCTTATAAGGGATTTGTGCAAGAGGGGTGCTTTGAGGATTGGGCAGGTATAATTTAGGCATGTCTTAGCATGTAATATTTGGCAGATGTGATTGGCAGCCAGTTATTGTTAGTGGTAAGGAAACTAAAATGTCCATTCTGCATAGAAATGTTAGCAGCAAAGCATTCTGTTGCTATGCACCACACTATGATGATTAGGCAGAAATGGTCAGTCCCGCAGAGTGCAGCAATAGGATGAGGTACAGCCTGACATAACAGTGTCATAAGGATCAGAGGGTCCAAACCAGAAGAGAGTAAAAAGGAGGAAGGAATTACAGAAAAGGTTGCAGGAATTTGCACAAAAGCCAGCAAAAAGGCAATTGTCTTGAAAAGGTCAGGAGTGGTATCAGGAATACAGAAATCAGTGATGGGAACAGAAATGGTCATCACAAGCATGATTAGAGCAAAGGCAGGAATGAGAAGAAACATCTCAGCACAAAACAATTGCTGGAATGAGAAAATATAACAAACATTTAGCAAGCAAGCAGTACTGAAGAAACCAACAGCTCATTCTGCTATGTTCAAACAAGCCTGACAAATTATTCTGGGCAACTTTCCTCTGAAGCATTCATACGAGTTCCAAATCTGGAGCAGCTCTATCCCTGGTATACAGGAAAAACTCACTTTTGATTAAGCAGGGGTAGTTTGTCATGTAGTAACATACAAATTACCCTGAGGTAGCATGCAAATTACTGAATGCTCAGGAAGTTACCCTGGGAAAAAAGAAACTGCTTTGTAATCATCAGCAGTGACAAAGAGTAGCTTCCTAATTTAAATGGAGAAGTAGTGTGACAACAGAAAGGATGTTTTTAGATGGAAGGGCTGCCCTGGTGCTGCGGCTTTATCCCCGGGTGACGCGTCCATCTAAAGGTGCCCCACCAGATGTGCAGGCAAAGCAGGTGCAGAGCTATGCCTTTTCCAGGACAGGCCCACCAGTGGTGCTCCAGAACATTCCAGTACGCTGCTGGAGGAGCGGGCCAGTCAAACCTGGTGCACTGGCCTGAAGTGGAACAGTGGTTCATCGAATGCACAGATCCATGCTGATGCTCTGCTGCCAGCTGGCCATTGTCCCAGGCAATACCATAGCGTTGTGGATATTCTAGCCCGCAACACTATGGTGTGGGTAGAGCTGCACAAGCAGATCTCAGGCCAGGGAACCTGCCAGGTCCATCTGATCTGGACCCCAGTGGGTTGGGAGTGGACGGACACAGGGATTCGCCCATGGAGCAGCTCCAAGGGTTAGCTCTTGTGGCAGGGTGAGTTCAAGGCAGTCCTGTGTCCATCTGAAAACACCCAAAGAAGAGTACCTCCTCAGCAACGTTTATTTAGTAGGGATGGGAATTTCGGTTTCGGATAAAACCGAAAGTACCTGAAAATGGCCATTTTGGATGAATCTGAAATTTCGGGGAAGGGCGGAGGGGTTCGGTTTCGGTACTATCTGATATTCTGCATTAATTTTTGTACCGGATTTTTAACATCGTGGTTTGTCCCCATTGAAAAAAACGCAATGTTAAAAATCCGGTACAAAAATCAATGAAAAAGATCTGATAGTACCGAAACCGAAACACCCCACCCCCCCCGAAATTCATGGAAACTGAAATTAACCAAAACCGAAATTTTGCCCAGAGTCCCAACCCTAATATTTAGAATGGAATGTGGGAGACAAATTCACAGAAGTAGCAGGGATGGACAAATAAAACCAACCTGCCCAACCTAAGGGAGAGGCGTGGCCTGGCCAACACAAAGCACTGTTGGGGAGAAGAGTAGCCAATCTATATAAAGAATTATGAGGAGCAGCAATTTGGGAAAGTTATTAGTGTTGGATGTGCTATGTGGAAATAATTTATGGCATATTTTCATAGTGACTTTTATGTGAGTTATAGTATTCCAAACTCTTATTGTTCTGTTGATTTTTAAATACTCCGTATTAATAATTATTGCATATTTCTATTTGAACAGCTTAAACATAGTTTTAACTAGATGATAGTATGTTTGCATAAACTGAAAGTTTGAGAAGGAAAGCTCTTCTGGTAAGTACTGAATGTAAAACCTGACTATCTTTACAGTACATGAATAATGAATATGTTTTTAAAAATGTGAAAGTATGTCTAGCAAGCTTCTCCTGCATAGCTGTTCCTGTCTGCTATTTTGAAGACAAGTGTTGGCACACTAGTGAAACGTTTTTACAGATAACATGTTAAACCACAGTTTTGAATTACTTCCAAATGTGTCTTTTTTGTTGGCTTCGGCTTACTTTAGCTACTTACGCTGGACTGTCACAGTGTCTTATGGATGAGGAGACTCCTCCCCCGCAGGTCCTGCTGCACTCTCCCCATATTGACCACGGACCCCAACCCCCATCTATGCTCTGGGGCCAAGTGCCAAAAGGTACGCACTCTCCCTGAAAACACCACTGAAAGATTTCACAGAAAACACAGAATTAGCTTTCAGGCCGATAGAGTTATCAGGACAGAAAAATACAAGGGTCAGGCATTGACCAATTATAGGCATAAGCATTCCCTGTAGAGATAATAGACAGATTTTTAATTTTCTTTAGCCATGTTTAGACACTGGTGAAGGTACATCTTATTTGTTAATTATCTTTACCTAAGCCTTGAATTATAAATACCTTGCATATCCCAGAAGTTTAATAGCTTTTCATCATATTACACACAGCTCTGCTTAATGTGTCTCACTAAAGGTTACTGAAAGTCTTTTTTAGACATTAAGATCCATTTTTAAGAATGTAAAACCCCACACCTATTATTCAACTAATGGTTTAGTTGTTCAATAGAAAGCTCTCCACAAAGGAATTTTTATGATACTTTCTTTTTCTTTTAAAGGTCTGGCTGTCAGACCCAGGCCTCAAACAAACCAATAATCTTGGAGCTCCTGGGCAGAGGCTAGCTCACAAACACAACTGCTATTCCTTCACATGGGCCCTGGGTGTACTATGGAGGCCCTCCTTATTCTGGCTCAGGGTGAAAACAGACATGACGCTAACCACCCTTTAACCACCCTTGGTGGTCATTTATGCATGTTTCAGGGCTCAATAGGGCACCAATACAGCCCTGCAACATGCATAAATAACCACCAAGGGTGGTTAAAGGGTGGTTAGCGTCATGTCTGTTTTCACCCTCAGACACACCATGTAGCCTTGCACCATGCCTCTAGCTTCCTAGTTCAGGTTGGCTACCCACCTTCATGTAATTTCCTGGTTGCTTGGGTTTGAACTGGCTCTGCCAGGTTTTGGTTTGGTTTGTTTGCCCAGTACTTTGTATATCTGTGCCTATTTCTGGAACCTGCCCTGTCTGCTTGTTTGTTCAACCAGTCCTTCTGACTTCTGTTCAGTCTGCCTGCCTGTTTGCCACAGCTCCCCAGCCTGCTTATCCTGTCCCTTGACCCATGTGCTGGTTCCTGATTTGCCCTTGAGGAACCCAGACCCTGCAGTGACTTTCTGGACCCTGATCCTTAATATGTCCTTGACACACTGGGTCAAGTTACAATGGAAGAGGAATTTGCTGCAGTAATTCATCTATGCAAGCACTGCAGGCATAATAAAAGTAATGCCAAGACACTAGGGACAAGGTACAGAAAGACACTATACACATACACGCTGACTAGCCAGTTGTACAAAGACTGAATGAACATGTGGACTGAAGAACTATGCAGACAATAGCTGACCTTTAAGCTCTGCAATACGTTATGTACACTGGACATACTGTAAGTATGGAGCAGTGAATATGTTATAAAAAGATACACATTGAAATACATTTATCTACCCATCACTTCAGCAGCATGTATTTTCAGATCAATTAAGACCAAATCCTGCAGTCCCACTTTATGACTAACTTCAGCTTTTCCTTACATTGCTGAAAATCCAGAAAGACTCTATTGAAAATTAACCAAGTAACTCTCAATTTATGCCAGTGTAATTGAAATAATAATTTTACATCCGTCTTTATTCAGACAAAATTCCAATTTTCAAAACAGGTTTTAACTGACTCAGGATTATAGGACATGGCTCACAGTAAAAATAAGTAATCTTCCTTTAATTGTCTGAGGTTGGCGGATTGTTTTGGTGGGTTTTTTTGTTTCTTTATTTTTTGTTTGGTTTTGGTCATTTTTTGTTGAGGTTTTTTTGCAGCATTTACAAAATTTAAACAAGACAACTGTTCTAAGTTGTTACACTTTGGAATAAAAGTTGCTTTAAATCAATTTAATGAAAACACCTAAGCAATATTGAAACTATAAAAAAATACCAACATGCTAGGAAAAACAACATTATTATTAAATGTATCCTCAAGGAAATGCACTTATGCACAACAATAATTACACACAAACACACGCACACACACACACACTCCACAGTTTAACATCAACAAACATATTTATTTCTTTATTTGTTTATTTGAATGTATATGCCGCCCTTCCCAGAGGCTCAAGGCAGCTTGCAATACATAAAACAATTTAAAACTAATTAACCCCCCCTAAAAAACCATAAAACCCACCTCACCTCCCCGCCCAACCCCCTCTGACATCCCTACCCCAAAACCACCCACTACCTCACTCCAATCCTCTATTCCCAGCCTCTGAATGCCTTTTCAAATAAAAAGGCCTTACACTGCCTCTGGAAGATGCTCAGGCCCAGGCTCAAACAAGCCTCTGAGGCAACGGATTTCCAAAGTACCGGGGCAGCAACTGAGAATGCTCCCCTGCGAGCCCTTGTCATATGAGCAAAGCTAACAGATGTTACCCACAGGGAGGAACTACCGACCGATCGGGATGGTCTTTCAGATATATGTGGCCCAGACTGTTTATGGCTTTAAAGGTCAAAACCAGCACCTTCAATTGTGCCCGGAGTTATAGGGACCCAATGCAGACTTTGGAGTACCACTGTAGTGTGCTCCCAGCAACTCCTCCTCAACAGGAGGCAAGCCACCACATTCTGCACCAGCTGCAGCTTCCAAACAGTCATCAAGGGCAGCCCCATGTACAGCAGATTGCAGTAACCTAGCCTCAAGGGGATAAAAGCATGGATGGTGGTGGCCAGATCTGAATCAGAAAGAAAAGGCCTCAGCCTCCTCACCAGATGAAGTTGGTGAAAAGTGCTTCTGTTCACTGCTGCAAACTGACAATCCAAGCACAGCAAGGGGTCCAGAAGCACTCCAAGGCTCTAAACCTGAATGACCAGAGGGGGCCAGACTCAGGCCACTTTCAGACATGCCCCCCTCCCCCGCACATATTTGAGCTGTGGGGGTGGGGGTAATGCGCAGCCCGAATATGCGCAGGGATCAGCCGGTCTGAAAGCCCTCCCTCCCCCCGCGTGCGGCTTTGCCAGCAGAGACGCACAGGGATGCAGAGCAGGAAATCGAGCTCTGCATCCCTGCATGTCTCTGCCGGCAAAGCCACACACATGGGGGGGGGGGGGTGGCTTTCAAACCGGCTGATCCCTGCACATGTTCAGGCTGTGCATTCCCCCCACAGCCCAAATATGCGCAGGTGGGGGGGGACATGTTTGAAAGTGTTCTCAGTCAATAACAAGAGTCCCAATCTCCTCCAGGTCACAAGGCCGTCCAACCATCTTCACTTCAGTCTTGTCTTAATTCAACCTTGCCCTCAATCGGCTCACTCTCATCCAGTCCTGACAGCAGTCAGGCATCCGGTAGGCACCAAGACTGCAGGGCCTGGGTTGGGTGAAAAAGAGCTGGGTGTCATCAGTATACTGATGGCATTTCTAAGGATGGGTGAACAGATCACTGTTCGGGTTCGGTCATTCGGTTCGGTCCAGTTCGGTTTGCCCGTTTGGTTTGCCCATTCAGTTCAGTCACTGTGTTTGGGTTCGGCCGTTCGGTTCAGTCGTGTTCAGTTCAGTTCGGTCATTTGGAAAAAGGCTCTCTGTGCGAGGAATGATGGCCCCAGACCCATGATGGTGGGTCCTGGGGCTAGAGTGGCAGCTTCTGGATATTGGCCACAGCCCTCCCTGCCTGTAACTTGGCCTGAGAACCCTGACAGCGGGTTCCTGGGGCTGGAGTGGCTGTTTCTTGACATGGTGGAATTACAGCACCTCTGTGTGAGGAATGATGGCCCCAGACCCATGACATTGGATCCTGTGGCTAGAGTGGCAGCTTCTAGATATTGGCCACAGCCTTCCCTACTAGTAATGTAGGCCCCAGAACCCTGGCAGTGGGTCCTGGGGCTGGAGTGGCTGTTTCTTGATGCTTTGGAAAATGGGCTCTCTGTGCGAGGAATGATGGCCCCAGACCCATGACAGTGGGTCCTGGGGCTAGAGTGGCAGCTTAAATATATTGGCCACAGCCCTCCCTGCCGGTAACTTGGCCCCAGAAACCTGACGGCTGGTCCTGGGGCTGGAGTGGCCGTTTCTTGATGCGGTTGAAAGACATCGCCTCAGTGTGAGGAATGATGGCCCCAGACCCATGATGGTGGGTCCTGGGGCTAGAAGACTGGCAGCTTGTAGATATTGGCCACAGCCCTCCCTGCCTGTAACTTGGCCCCAAAACCCTGACGGCGGGTCCTGGGGCTGGAGTGGCTGTTTCTTGATGC
>QEPC01005272.1:1325710-1347983 GCA_003113815.1 Sphenodon punctatus
CTCAGAAGGTGTTGGGAAGGGGGAAGGCCAATCAGTTTTGTTTCTTCCTGCACCCGCCTCACCGCAAGCCCCATTGGCTCCATGCAGCCTAGTCCGTGGCCAATCACAGACTGCGAAGCCAGTGGTCTGAGGCAAAAAGGGATGGTGATTGGGCAGGCTGGCTGCTACTCCAAGCCTCTTCACCGTCCACCCCTGGTGCCTTGAAGTCTGCTCCTCAGCTGACTCCCCCTCCCTGCCACGTTTTACCTTCCAGTGACACCACGTTTTAGCCACCCGAACACGATCGGAACTGACCGAACTGTTTGGTCATTTCGACGTTCGGAATTGAGTTTGGTTCGGTCGGTTCGGGTTCAGGTTTGGACATCCGAACAGGCTGAGTTCGGGCCGAACTCCGAACTTCCGAACCGCGTTCGCCCATCCCTAGGCACTTTGTGCTCCGAATGATCTCTCCCAGCAGCCTCATATACAAGTTGAACAGGATGGGAGACAGAATAGAACCCTGTGGGACCCCACAAGGAAGGTCTCGATAGGACGATGAGCAATCACCACTCTATGGGACCACCCGCCCCCACCCCACGACAGAAAGGAGCAGAATCACTCCAGTCCCATGCACCCCTGCCAGGTCCCACAGTCACATTAACAACACCTCGAGATCCATGGTATCAATGGCATCCGAAAGATCTCAAAGGATCAACAGGGTAGAATTTCCCTTGTCAATCTCTAGGTGCAGATCATTGACCAAAGCCACATGCTCATACTCAGTCTCCATGGCATTCCCAGGATGAAAGCCTGACTGAAATGGGTCCAGGAATCCAATGGCATCAAGATAGGCCTGGAGCTGTCGGGTAATATTCCCTAAAAAGGTAAGGTTAGAAAAAGGCTGATAGATGCCCGGAGAGTCAGCATCCAAAGATGATTTCTTGAGCAAGGGCCAGACAATCACACACAGGGCACATGACACCCTCCCCTCCCCTCCCCAAGGGAGGTGTTGTCAACCCCAGCGACTCAACCAGCAATGACCCCAGTATTTCCCGACTGGCTTTTATCAGCCAGGAAGGGCAAGGATATAATTCACAAGCAGTTTCCCTCAATGCCCCAAGCAGCTCTCCCACATCAGTGGGTGATACCAATTGAACCTGATCCAAATAAAGAGGACAAGACTGGGCTTCCATAACCCCAAACTCTGATTCTGCAGATCAAATGAGGGGGAAATGAGAGGAAATCTGGACTGAAATTAACAAAATGAAATAATTCAGTCAAGACTAATGTAAAGTTCTGCATTTAAGGAAGAAAAAACAGATACACAAGCATAAGATGGGGATAGCTGGCTTGGCAGCAGCACATGTAGAAAAGATCTAGGGAATGAGCATGCAGCTGCAAAAAAGGGTAATGCAATTTTAGGCTGCATTAACAGAAACATAGAGAGTAATAATTTGACTCTATTCAGCAGCACTCTCAGACCTCACCTGGAGCATTGTGTGCAGTTTTGGGCACCTCATTTTAAGAAGAGTATTGACAAACTGGAGAAAATACAGAGAAGGGCAAAAAAGATGACACAGGGTCTGGAAAGGAGGTCTTATGAGGAACGGCTGAAGAAACCAGATATGTCCTAGCAAAAAGGAGATTAAGGGGAGACATGATAGCAGTCTTCAGATATCTTAAGGACTGCCACAAACAAGATGGAAAGAAACTGTTCTTCATGTTTACAGAGGGCAGAACTAGAAATAATGGACTCAAGTTACCTGAAGGTAGATTTTAGTTATACATGAGGAAAAACTTCCTAACAGTAATAGTTGTGTGACAGTGGAACAAGTTGCATAGGCTGTAGACTCTCCATCACTGGGGATTTCAAAAAGAGGCTGGACAGCCATTTTTGGAGATGCTGTAGGTTTAGTCATTCTGCATCCAGGGAGTAGGGAGTTGGTCTAGATAAACCTCGAGATCCCTTCCAACTCTGTGATTCTAGAACTTTAGCACTCTCACTTTACACATGCTACTAGCTCTTCCACAATACCCGGGCCTACCATCTGAATTATTTTAGTTTATTACCTGCAGCATATATTTTCATTTTTAGCAGCGCTGCTGTAATTTATATCACAGATTTATTTAAAAACCCTATCCTCCAGTCAAGAGAGCAAAAGAGGGCATTCTTAGGTGCTCATTCAAAACATTTAACTCATAATGGTGATGGTGGAAACCATAATTCAGGACAGAATTACAGGGCATGTTGACAAACACGGCTTAATGGGGAAGAGTCAACACGGATTTAGTAAAGGTAAGTCAAGCCTCAAAAACAGGGGAAGGGAATCAGGTATAGAATATATAGTGGGAGGAGGGAGAGAATTCAATGGAGGGTAGGGAGAAAGAACACAGGGATGGGTAAAAAATAAATAAATGCCTAAATCTATCTAATCTAATCTAAATAAATGATACTAGGGAGGTAAATGNCAGGGTGAGTGCCAGGCATTGGGAGGGAGGGTTCCTGCGGCTGGAGTGGCTGTTTCTTGATGCTTTGGGAAATCGGCTCTCTGTGCGAGGAATGATGGCCCCAGACCCATGACGGTGGGTCCTGGGGCTAAAAGAGTGGCAGCTTCTGGATATTGGCCACAGACCTCCCTGCCTATAACTTGGCCCCAGAACCCTGATGGCGGGTCCTGGGGCTGGAGTGACTGTTTCTTGATACGATGGAATGACAGCTCCTGTGTGCGAGGAATGATGGCCCCAGACCCATGACGTTGGGTCCTGGGGCTAGAGTGGCAGATTCTAGATATTGGCCACAGCCCTCCCTACCAGTAACGTAGACCCCAGAACCCTGACTGTGGGTCCTGTGGCTGGAGTGGCTGTTTCTAGATGCAGTTGAATGATGGCTCTCTGCGAGTGGAATGATGACTCCCAGAACCCATGGCACAGACAGAATGGGCGGCATTGGCAACAGTAGCAGCAGACATTGGATTGCCGGGGCACAGAACCCATGGCACAGACAGCAGAGGCTGCATTGGCATCAGACATTGGATTTTCCCAGAGGCAGAATTGGCAGATGGTGCAGACATTGGATTTTCCGGGCACAGGACCCGTGACACGGACAGCAGAGGCAGCATTGGCAGTATCAGCAGCAGACATTGGGTTGCCCGAGCACAGAACCCATGGAACAGCAGAGACATCAGCAGCAGGATTTGCCTGTACACAGCACCCATGGAGCCAGGATGGTTTAATTTGCCATGGAATAGCTCCCATACAGCAGCAGATGGCAGCAGTAGGACTGTGTGGGCACATTTGGATTGGCCAGGGCAGAGCACCCATGGACCAGCAGACAGCAGCGGCGAGATTACCAAATCAGTGGTGCACATCACCCAGGGTTGCCAGGGTAGGCAGACAGGCACTGTGTCATGAAAGGCAGACAGACTGAAGCAGGCTTGGGTGGATGGGCGGGCATCATGGCATGAGAGGCAGGCAGACTGAGGCAGGATTTGATCAAGACCACCTTCGCAGGTGGATGGGCTGGCAGGCAGCATGGCATGATCAGAAGGCAGACAGAATGAGGCAGGGTTCAAGCTTTGCAACCTGGGCGGGCGGGCAGGCAGCGTGGTATGAGAGGCAGTAGGGAAGGCAGATTTGGGCAGGCTTTGAGCTAGGCAACCTGGGTGGGCAGACAGGCACCTTGGCATGGGAGGCAGGAAGGCGGACTGAGGCATNACTGGGGGTGGTTGTGGACAATACAATGAAATCCACAGTGCAGTGCGCAGCAGCAGTCAAAAAAGCAAACAGAATGTTAGGAATTATTCAGAAGGCGATAGAGAATAAAACTGAGGGACCTTTGTAGGGACCTGTTTCCTTTCTGCTGTCTATGGGAACCCTTTCCTTTGGTATGTAGGTGCCTGAGCGTGGGGCCTTGCTTAGGGCTGGTTTATATCCCTCCTTGACTCAGTCCTCCCTGTGCGGTGTTTGCGTATCACACACGCCATTCCCTGTCACCAGTTGTATGGTGCAGCCGGGGGGCCATAACCTATTTGTGCATCCCTCACCCTCACCCCCCGCCTTGGTCTTCCATCTCCCTCCTTGGCATTGCCTTTGGTGTCTGCATGCCACTGTTATCTTCTGACCTTGGAGCTGTGGGGAAATCAACGGTCTAACTTCCTTTCCCACAGCTGCCCCAGGTTTCGCTCTATCCCTGTTCAGCTTGCCCTGGCCATGTCTGCCAGTGCTTCTTCCTCCGTTCTCCCTTCCCAGAGTCTATCCGCTCCCAGGGATTGGAGTGTGTGGGCCACCATGTTGCTGGTGGACTTATGCCACAGACAGGACATTCAGCATCTGTTGGGGTCACCCAGTACTGCCCAAGCTGGTTATGACCTTCTGAACACTGAGCTCAACAGTGCTGCCACTCCCTGGGGGCCTGCTGAAACCTTTGTGTTATGGGAGATCTGTGGTCTGCCAGTGGCAGTGGTTTGCCTTTTCCCCCAAGAGTATTTGTCATAGTGCTGGAGGTGATAAACTTGTGGGAACACAGGGTACATATGTACGCATACCTTGATGATCTTCTAGTGTGTTCATCATGAAGGGAGCAGTGCCACAGGGATTTTGATACAACCCGTACCTGTCTTCATGCTCTGGGGTTTGTTATCAACAAGGAGAAGGCTTTCAAAAGATCGGTTCAAAATACTCATTGGGACAGAGTATTTCTTCTGGATGAGAGGACATAGAAGATGATAGACAGCATTTCATCAATCAGCAGCAGGGGCGGATCCAGAAGTGATGTGGATGGGGGGGCTGAAGTCTAAAGTTAGTATAGCTCCGCTCAGGTGAGCAGGCCCCGCCTCCAGCCCCACCTTTAGCCCCACCCCCTACCAAGTAAGCAACAGTGTCAGGCCAGTTTATCCCCCACCCCAAAGCCCATGGGAAACCCCCCAAGCCACAGCTCTAATGGGGGAGGGGGACTCAGGAAGCAGTGGATATGATAGCTGGGCTCCAGCTGCCGCCTGAAAGAGGGCATCAAACACAGATGGTTAAATAACCCCTTCCCCTAGTCTCACTACAGGAAAATACAAAGGGTATTTTCAGACCTTACACCACCACGGTGAATCCCCCTGTGGGGACTGTGGTGGTGTAACATCTGTTGGGCCAAAAAGTGATTCCCACCGGATGTTCACCCCTAGTGGGAATCGCTTTGACCACGCTTTCGGAGGTCCGGGCAGCCGGAGCTCCAAAAGCGTGGTCAAAGCGATTACCGCCGGGGGTGAACATCCGGCGGGAATCACTTTTCGGCCCAACAGATGTGACGTTACCATGGTCAACCACGGCGGGATTCACCGAGCCACCCCGAGCTGTTTTAGGAGGGGCGGGGTAAAAATCCAATAAATAAAAATAAATAAATATAAACGTCACGTCTGCTCCCAGACCACGGCCCAGAATCGGCGACCGTGCCTGCTGCTGATTCCGGGCCATGGCCAATACCCCAGGGGGCGGATGCTGTGGCCGCATTGGCCACTGTGCTCGCCCATCTCCCAGAGGGCAGGCGGCCTCAGGAGCATGGGGGTCAGGGCTGTGCAGCCACACGTTGTGCCGTGCAGCCCCGCCCCCCCTCCCCCGATCCCCCTCCGGAATCAGCTGGCACATCTGTTGACGGGCCATTCTGATTCCAGAGGGGAATCAATACGCGATTCCATGCCGGGGCCAATGGGCACCCAGCACATCTAAAAACACCCAAAGTCTAGGAGCAAATCCCCATTGTACCCCATGTCAAAGAGGGAAATAAATCAGGGAGGGGCAAATGCCCCCTTAAGCCCAAAATAGATGAGTGGCAAATCCTCACTGTGCAAAAGAGGGCAATAAAAGAGAGGGGGGAAATGCCCCCTTATAAGCCAATCAGGTAAGAATCAAATCCCTACTGCACTCCATACCCAAAGAGAACTATAAAAGAGGGATGGGCAAATTATGCCCCCTTGTAGGGGTATGCATGTCATTTTCATTATTACAATAATAATAATGAACATTGTTGTTTTCATTATTGTTATTGCAATATCAAAAATGACAAATAACAACAACAAAAATAGAAACGAAAATGACATTTTGTTTTTGAAATAAAGGGAAAAACCTGAAAAACATATTTCTGGATTTAACATTTTTTTGTTTGTTATTCAATTCTGATTAAACATGGGAAGGGTGTACCCCCAATGGAGGGCACTATGTGTACCAATTTGTGAAATGATTAGGTAAAGGAAACCGATTTTAGAAGCAATTGAATGTTGTGATTTTCAGAAAAGCTCCATACACATTCATGGCTACAACTTCTTTATCTTGCATCCAATTTGCATTATACCTGTGAATATTATGTCCCTCCATAAGTCTAACACTCCTCCCAGTTTTCAGAAAGATTGGATAAAGGGTCCTGATGGTATAAGACATTAACTTGAAAATACATTTCCAGCTGTATCATTTGTATATTCCATCCTGTTTAAAAGGTATTTGGCAGGAATGTATCACATACCTTCACTGTCATCTCTGCCAAACTACAGAACAATTTGATAAAGGGACCCAATTTTATAAGCAATTGATGTTGTCCCTGTGAAGACCATTATTCAGATAAATAGCAGCACATGCAGTGCCAGTCAGAGGCAGGCACCCTGCATGGCAGGGGGAGAGAGATTGTAGGAGGGAGGATGTGGAGCAAACCAAAAGACTGACAGACACATTCACTGGCCAATTACTGCATGCTTCCAGCTTTACAGGACCAATTGGTAGTGGCTTCGAGGCAGGCATAGGGGGCGGCCCTGAGGTGGGCATAAGGGCATAAAGGACATAACTGGGACTTTGGGGATAGCATCCCAGCAATCAGGGGACATAGTTTACACATCCAGGCTGGTCAATTATCATCACAATCACATCCTGCAGCACTGTGACAGAGGACATAAGAGAATCTCTATTGACTCTTTCCTAAACAGATGCTTCTGACTTTCCAGTAACAAGTGGGGGAGAGATGTTGGGATGGTCACAGCACAGAATGAGGATATTTGGTTGACCTTTCTGCTGGCCAATTGGCATCACCAACCGATCTTATACCACAGTGACGTAAGAGAATCCCTGGCATAGGCTCCTTCTCTGCATATGCTGTGCAGGCATATAAAATTGGGACCCTTTATCACAGCTTTCTGATATGTGGCAGAGATGATAATGAAATGATAATGAAAGTGTTATATACAGCCCTGCCAAATTTCATGTACACTGGTTGGACTACAAAGATGTTAGTCAGATATACATTTATATGTTAATTGCTTATACCACCAGGACCCTTTATCCAATACTTCTGAAAGTTGGCAAAGATAGTAAATATGGGAAGGGGTGTAAACCTGCCAAGTGTCATCTACATTAGATATGAGGCAAAGAGGTTACAGCTAAGAATGTATATGAATGTATATGAAGAATTTTTCAAAATAAAATAATTCAATTGCTTCTACAATTGGATTCCTTTACTCAGTCCGTGTGAAATTTGGTACACTTAATGCCTTCCATGGGAGTTATATGCAGTCCATGTTTCAGACACATATAGTGAAAAACAACAAAGGTACAGCCAGAAATGTGTTTTCCATTGAAACCAATGAAAATGAAAGCCAAAACGATTCAATTCAACAATTCAATTGCTTCTAAAATTGGATTCCTTTACTCAATCCTTGTGAATTTTGGTACACTTAATGCCTTCCATTGAAGGTATATGCAGCCCATGTTTCAGCCAAATATAGTGAAAAACAACAAAGTTACAGCCGAAAGTGTGTTTTACATTGAAATTAATGAAAATGAAAGCCAAAACGAAATGGGGGAGCTGAAGCCCCCTGAGCCCCCCTGTGAATCTGTCCATGAGCAGTGGTGTCCCAAGTGAACCTCTGGGAAGCAGAGTCAGGGCTGTCCAGGCTATCCCTAAACAGCCCTAACCTGTTGAGCCTCGCCTCATATGGAATTTGATCCAACCCTTCTGTCATCCTTGTTGCCCTTCTCTGAACCTTTTCCAGTTCTATTATATCTTTCTTGGGATGGGGCAACCAGAACTACGCACAATATTCATGGTGGGGTCATACTAAAGATTTATACAGAGGCATTATGATATGTTCCCTTTTATTCTCCTATTCCTTTTGCAATAATGCCTAGCATTCAGTTTGCCTTTTTTACTGCTGCTGCACACTGAGATAATGTCTTCAAGGAACTATCCACAGTGACTTCAAGTTCTTTCTCTTGAGTGGTTACATCCAGATAAAAACCTAGCATCATGTTAATGGGGGAGATAACAACTGTACCCTTGTCATGGATGGACCATTACCTCCTACAGACCTCCCTTCTGGCACATGTCTGCCCCTGGCAGGGTGTATGACCCATTAGGATGGTCCACCCCTGGAGGCTGATGGACCCAGTGTGGTTTCTAGGTGCTCTGGGGGATTTACCCTCTGACCTTGATGACCGTTTCATCGATGACCTCGTTGAGCTATGGAACATCTTGCTAACTGAGGCCGTTGATCAAATGGCTCCCAGGTGTCTGCTGCCCAGGCGGCAGCCCCACAAACCTCCTTGGTACTCTGAGGAGCTGCGGATCCTGAAGCTAGAGGGGTGACGGTTGGAGCAACGGTGGCGCCGATCTCAGGCTGAAGCCGACAGATTGTGACATAGGGCTAGTTTACGAGCCTATGCCATGGCTATGCGGATAGCAAAGAGGGAGTTCTTTGCTGCCCTCATAGCAGCTGCTAAATTCCATCCAGCGGAGCTGTTCCGGGTTGTGCGGGGGCTGGTCAGTCCAGCCTCCCTCAACCTGTGGGTTGAGTCATCTTCCGCCCGCTGTGACCTTTTTGTGGATTATTTTTCAGATAAAATTGTTCGGATTCACTAAGACCTCGATGCCGCACTTAATACAGTGGAGGAGGTAGAGGTTGTAGAAGCCCCGGCCTGTCAGTTTTTATGGGATCACTTTCAGTCGGTGACGCCCACCGACGTGGTGGAGGTGCTTGGGGCGGTTCAAGCCAGCTCTTGTGAACTAGATCCATGCCCGTCCTGGCTTATTAAGAGCTGCCAGGAGACATTGGGGCTGATGCTGGCTGGGGTGATCAATGCCTCCCTGTGGGAGGACAGAGTGCCATGCTGTCTCAAGGAGGTGGTGGTGTGGCCTCTGCTCAAGAAACCATCGCTTGATGCTGACTCCCCTGCCAGCTATCGGCCTGGGAAGGTTATTAATAATAATAATAATATTATTGTTATTATTATTATTATTATTATTATTATTTTATTATTATTATTAGCAGCAGCACTTGTATAGCACCAGCTGTGTACCTGGCACTTTACAGAACAATGAGATGGACGCGGTCCCTGCCTACGGCTTACAATCTAATAGACTCAGAGGGGGGAGACAAGGAGATGGGACATAGGGAGAGACCAGGGACAAAACATTCAAGTGGATGAGAAGTCTCTGGTGCACATGCTTGGTTTGGTTGCAGTCAGGGGGAGGGCAGACTATAATTGTTGAGAGGAAAGTTCTAGCAAGTGTCAGGAAAGGCAGCAAGGAAGAGGTGGATTATGAGGAGGGATTTGAAGGAGCGGAGGGAGGGGGCAAGGCGGATGTGGGCAGGGAGGGCATTCCAGGCATAGGGGGAAGCAAGGGAGAAGGGGCAAAGGTGGTTAGGGAAGCAGGGGAGATGAGGGAGAGCAAGGGAGGGGGCAGAGGAGGAGCAGAGAGTGCGTGCAGGAGTGTGTAAGGAGATACGAACTGAGAGGTAACGGGGAGCCAGACTGTGAAGGGCTTTGTAAGTAAATACTAGGAGTTTGTGAAGGATGCGTTGGGGGAAGGGGAGCCAGTGAAGTGAGGAGAGGAGAGGCTGCACGTGGTCGAAGCGATGGGCCGAGTCGATAACCCTAGCAGCGGAGTTTTGGATGGAGATAAGGGGGAGAGATGCGAGCGGGGTAGTGGTTCAGCAGCTCCAGAGGCATCTTGACCACGTCGGGTATCTTGATCCCTCACAGTCTGGTTTCCGTCCGGGGCATGGCATTGAGACAGCACTTGTGGCCTTGGTAGATGACCTTCGCCAGTTACATCTGGTGCGGCGGCTTCAGCTTCTGGTTTCAGTTCTGGACCTGGCCACGATCATCCATGCTTTTATTACCTCTCGGTTAGACTACTGCAACGCAATGGGGCTACATATGGTGACGGCTCAGAAGTTGCAGCTGGTGCAGAATGTGGCAGCCCAGCTCCTGGTGGGGTTGGGCCGCCAGGAGCACATTACACCATTGCTCTGGTCTCTGCACTGGCTGCCAAAACTCTTCCGGGCCCAATTCAAAGTGTTGGTTCTAACCTATAAAGCCCTACACAGTCTGGGCCCTGCTTATCTGAGAGACCGCCTCACTCCCTGGGTTCTGGATCAGCCCCTACGGTCAACCAGGGGCGTGCTGCTGGAGGTCCCCCGGGTTTCCTGGGCAGACACACAGGGTGGGGTGTTCTCGGTCGCCGCACCGCGCCTGTGGAACTCTCTCCCAGTGGGGATGTGTTTGGCCCCGGACCTTTCGGCCTTCCGTAAGAACTGCAAAACCTGGCTGTTCCGTCAGGCATTTGGTGAGGGAGAGGGGTAGGGGGGGAGAAGGATGGGGTGGGTGGGTAGGTGGTGTTTGTGAGTATGTTTGTAGGTTTTATGATGTTTTAAAAATTTAAATATTTTTTGTGTGTGTACTATGCAAGCCGCTCTGAGCTGCTGAGGTGGACAGAGCGGGATAGAAACTCTGTCAAATAAATAAATAAATGTATGTATAGTGAGGATTAATTTTCCCTATGTGCATCACCTTGCACTTATCAACACTCAATTTCATTTGCCATTTTAATGTCCATTCACATAGTCATGCAAGAGCCCTCTATAGTTCCTCACAGTTTGCCTACTTTGTCAACACACCCCAGAAGAAGACAAGGACACAGTTTGTGGGATTGAACAGCTGCACTCTTTATTGATAGAATTATCAGCTATGTGGCAGGAGGCAATCACCTGGCTTAACGAGGGAACCTCCTGCCAGGTTTACAAGACATTTAAGGAAGTAAATTGGACCCCAGTTTCACAAAGGGGGAAGCATGGAGGACAGCCCCTTCCCCCTTTTTAAGTTGATAAGTTGATAATTTTATAGTCTCCCCTAGCTCAGCCAACAGCTGAAGAGTGTGACAATTGCAGGCCTAACCACCAAGCTAAATGCCTTGCCACTTTTTGGTTGAGCATGCACTGTGGGAAAGGTGAAAAATCCCTCACCTAAGGGGCCAATCAAGGCTTAGGGAAAATTCATTTCTGGTCCTAAGGTGGTAACCAGTGATGACTCAGAGTGTTGCAATAAGAGACAGGTGGGTGGGTTGCACGACTTCCCTGGCTCCCTGCCATGAGCAGAATGAAGCGGAGAGGCAGGGACCCTAAAATGGCACCTGGGAAGTCCTGCCTCTCATGGGACTTCCTTCGTGCCGAGACCCTGGTTGCCTAGAAACCCACTCATAGCTCCCTCCGCCAGGCAGCCACCTCCCATTCCAGTCTCTTCCTCCCAAAGGGTGTGTGTGTGTCAGCGGTACCAAACCCCCTCCACGCTAAATGCAGAGGAAGATATTAACTATCTTGAATAATTTGGTGTCTTCTGCAAATTTAGCCACCTCACTCTTTACTCCCTTTTCCAGATTATTAATCAAAATGGGTGTTTTCAAATGTGATGGTACCATGGGTGGTGGCCATGCTTTAACCTGCATGGCTGCCTGTGTTCCCATCAAGTTTGAAAAGAACTGCCAGATGTTTCCCTGAGCTGGACCCAGAGTTTGCATGGGCTGTGGTGGTTTTTATTCCAGACTGTGACTTGGGCCCATCGTCAAGGCACAGCCTAGGCTAAATGCTGCCGCAGCCCATGCAGCACAACTTTGGACTGGGGTAGAGCAGACGATCACATTTGATCAACCGCTATACCTGACCCCAGTCCGGGTCCAGGGCTTTTCTGGGCTGGTGTGGCAGCCTCATAGGCCACCATGACTGCCCATCAGGAAGGGGGATGGTCTATGCTCAGTAGCGCAGGGGGTGGGGCCACACCCTCAACCCACCCCATCTGCAACCTAGGCTGCCAAACAGATGTCTGTTCAGTGTTCAGGCCAAATCCTGTCAATGGTCACCCCAGGCAGGATCAAAGCGTGACGGCAAAGTGCATCGTCATGTCTGAAAATACCCTATGTTAAACAATACTGGTCCTAGTATTGTCAAATGCTTTTTGAAAATCCAAATATACTTTATCAATATAATATATACTATATATCATAGTATATAGTAACCTTCCCTTTTTAAGGAAGGTTATTGAACAGATGGTTGCTTCACAGCTCCAATCACATCTCAATGCTATTGTATTCCTGTACACAACAGATGTGTTTTCATCCTGGGCATGGCACTGACACTGCGCTTGTGGCCTTGGTTGGCAATCTCCACTTGGAAATCAACAGGGGAAATTGTACCCTGTTGATTTTGCTTGATCTTTCAGCGCCCTTTGATATGGTTGATCATGGGGTGTTGTTGACATAGCTGCGAAACCTGACAAGGGGACACGAGACCACTCTTGAATAGTTCTGCTCATTCCTGGATGGAAGAAACCAGAGAGTGGTGATGGGAAGTGGCTTATTATTCCCTCAGGAGATTTCTTGTGGAGTCCTGCAGGATTCCATCTTGTCCCCATTCCTGTTCAATGTGTATCTGAGGCCTCTGGGTGAGATCGTTAGGAGATTTGGAATGAAGTGCCATCAGTATGCTGATGGCACCCAACTCTTTTTCTCTTTTTCATCCAACTCAGGCCCTGCAGTCTCGGTGCTTATCAGGTGCCTGGCTGCCACTGGGGACTGGATGCTGGTGACCCGATTGAGACTGAATCTGGACAAGACCTAGGTGATGATGGTTGGCCGTGTGTGACCTGGAGGATCCAGCCTCTTTTGGTCACTAATGTTTGCAGTCTTGGAGTGCTCTTGGATCCATTGCTGCACTTAGGTGGCCAGGTCACAGCAGTGGCCAGGAGTGCTTTTCACCTACTCATCTAGTGAGAAGGCTGAGACCTTTTTTATCAGTCATGCCTTTGTAACCTTGAGGCTAGACTATTGTAATGTGCTCTACGTGGGGCTGCCCTTGAGGACTGTTTGGAAGCTGCAGTCAGTGCAGAATGTGGTGGCCTGCCTTCTGTCGGGGGAGGGTCACCAGGAGCACATTACACCAGTGTTCCAGAGTCTGCACTGACTGCCAATAGCTTTCCATGCACCATTAAAGGTGCTGGTTTTGACCTTAAAAGCCCTAAACAGCGTGGGTCCCAAGTATCTGAAAGACCACTTCTTCCTTTATGTTCTGTTGCATCCTCTGAGGTCAGTCGAGGGCGCCCTCTTGCGAGTGCCAACTGCCTGTGACAATGAGGGCACGCAGAGAGGTGTGCTCAGTGGCTGTTCCACATTTATGGAACTCTCTTCCCTTGGAGACCTGCCTAAGGCTGAGCCTGCTTACCTTTTGGAAAGGATGTAAGAATTTCTTGTTTGGCCAGACATTTGGCAGGCTGGGATAGGGTTGAGTGGGAGTGTGTTACCGGGGTACGGGCTTCAAGCACACACACTTCCCCTTTCTCACAAGGCTCGTGGTCAGAGCAAGGAACGTTGGGGGACGATTGCCCGTCAGGATAGTATGTGGGCCCTTCCTTGTGCAAGCACAATTGGAAGTTCAGGCCCCTATCATCATAGGGCGCTGCTGACCACGGACCCGCGGTTGCCCCACACACGTTCCCACGCTCCACGTACTTCCTAGGATGGGGGTGTAAGGGTATCACCCCAGGGGGTGCAGGGACCCAGGCCCGGGGAAGGGAAGGTAGGACACGGGCACTCACCTCCGAGATACAGGACACCAAGACAGGGGTAGGCAGGGCACTCACTTGACAACACACTTCCACTCTCAGTTCACTCGTACACAGGTTTCAGGGATCAGGCGGGGGTCCAAACACACGGGCAATCTCGTAGGTACACAGTCTCCTCTCTCTCTCACTCTCTCAATTCACGCAAGGGGCCAGTTTCAACAATCACCAGCGCCGTTTCCCAGGCGGCGCTGGCTTTTATGCCCCAGGCCCCGCCCTCGTACGCGCCCGCAGCCGCTCTGATCGGCGCTGCGGGGGCGGGGGACAAGCTACAGCTGGGCTGCCTCGAGGGGGCGGGGCCTCCTCCTGGCGTCCCTCCACGTTCTCCAAAGGCGTTCCCTGTGGTTTTGGGATACGCCCTTCCTGACTCCCCGCTCTTGGGGGCGTGTCTCCAAATCCCCGCTTCCCTCTTTCTCTCTGCGAGGGGCGTGTCCCTGCTTCCGGCAGAGCCGGGGACTCCCCTACTGCCTGGGTCCCCTCCGGGGCCACCGGAGGGGAACCTCCACGAGCCTCCTGCCCTGGCGGGCTATCCGGTAAGGCTGGGGTTTGCGGGGGTTGTGTTGGGAGCCCCTGTCCTCGAGCACCCTGCGTGTCCTGCAACCTGCCCCGCCTGCTACTGACATTACCCCCCCCTCGAGGTCGCCGGATCCCTTGTGAGCGAGGCCCCGGCTTCTGTGGGTGACGGAGGTGAAAGGCGCGGAGTAGCCGAGGAGCTGACACATTGGAAGCAGGTTCCCAAGATCGTTCCTCAGGACCATATCCCCGCCAGTCTATCAAGTAATGTAGTCGTCCTCGGCGGAGTTTGGCGTCGAGGATGGCGCGTACCTCAAACTCTGGTCCGGCGACCGACCATTCCGTGGGTCCCGGAGATGTTGTAGCAGAAGGGCCTTGGGCTGGATCTGCCTTCTTCAACATGGACACATGGAACGTGGGGTGCAGTCGTATATGCGGCGGGAATTGTACTTTGTATGTCACATCGTTGATTTGCTGGCTGATCGGGAAAGGTCCAATATATCGGACATCGAGCTTGGCGGAAGGACGAGTAGAGGGATAATGACGGCGATCAATCCATACTAAGTCCCCTGGACTGAGAGGGGGTTCGTGGCGGCGGTGTTTGTCGCCTTGGATCTTGTAACGCTGTCTGGCTTGATGTAGCACCTGGCGTGCAATGGATTGGGCTTCTTGTATGCGCTGCACGAGAGCCCCTGCGGCGGGTACGTCAATTCCTGGGGTGTCACAGGTTCCCATTTGAGGATGGTACCCGTAGGTGACGAAAAAGGGCGACGTGCCTAGCGACGCATTAGGGGCATTGTTGTAGGTGAATTCGGCCAGGGGGAGCCACGTGAACCAGTCATCCTGGAGATAATTGGTGTAACACCGGAGGTACTGTTCCATGTTTTGGTTCACGCGCTCCACCTGGCCGTTCGCTTGCGGGTGATATGCTGTTGTTGGCTTTAAGGATACCTGTACGGCTTGAAAAAGGGCCCTCCAAAAGCGTGCTGTAAACTGTGTTCCACGGTCACTAAACATCTCTCGGGGCCAGCCGTGTAACTTAAACACGTGGCGAATACAAAGTAACGCAGTACGCTTGGCGGACGGCAATCCCTTGCACGCGATGAAATGTGCGAGCTTCGTGAGGTGATCCACTACCACCAGGACGGTGGTATATTGTCGGGAGGGCGGTAATTCCACTACAAAGTCGAGCCCTATGCGTTGCCAGGGGCCTGTGGGCAACGGGAGAACTTGAAGGAGACCTGCAGGAGCCCGTCGGGGAATCTTCGTCTGGGCACAAGTGGCACAAGCGGAGACATGCCGTTGCACGTCCTGGTATAGGGATGGCCACCAAAAGGAACGTAGGATTAGCTGCTGAGTTCGATCTATTCCGGGATGGCCTGCCGTAGGAGCTTCATGATGTGCCCACAAGATGTGGGCCCGACAAGAAGGGGGTACCACGATGCGGCCCTGATGTCGATGGAGTCCGTCGGTAGGGTCGATCGCAATTCCCGTTCCCGGGGTGAGTTCGTGTTGGGTAGCTTCTTGGAGGATCTTCGATGACAAATAGGTGGCGGCGAACGTTTTGGCCTCTAAAATTGGTTCAGAGGGTCGGATGTCCTCTGGTTGATCCTCACGATAACGTGACAGTGCGTCGGCCAAAACTTGCAATTTGCCCGGTCTGTAGCGGATACGAAAGTTGAACCGGGCAAAGAACAGGGCCCAACGCGCATGTCGAGCGTTGGCAATATGTGCGCTCTGCAGGAATGTTAAGTTTTTATGATCTGTAAGTACTAGAATGGGGTGCCGAGCCCCCTCCAGATAATGACGCCATGTAGTAAATGCTGCCTTAACGGCCAGGAGTTCCCTATCCAAGATAGAGTAGTTTCGTTCAGCGGGAATTAGTTGTCTCGAGTAATAGGCGCAAGGGAGGAAGGTCTCGGGGTCTGCTGCCGGTTGCAGCAGGACTGCCCCGAGGGCTCTTCCTGAAGCATCTGCTTCCACACAAAAAGGCTTTTCAAAGTCCGGGTGTTGCAGTAGGGGGGCAGTAGTAAAGGCCCGCTTAAGGAAGTCAAAGCTCCGTTGTTGCTGTGCTCCCCATTGATATGGCTGGTTCTTTTTTAGGAGTTGTGTTAAAGGGGCCGTAATTTCCGCATAGTTAGGGATGTATTGGCGGTAATAATTAGCGCTTCCTAAGAAGCGTTGCAGGGGCTTTACCGCTTTGGGGGGAGGCCAGCACTGCAGGGCCTCTACCTTGGATGCCTCCATCATGATTCCCGCTGGACTAATGACAAATCCTAAAAAGTTGACGGTGGTAAGGTGGAAGAAACATTTTTCTTGCTTGCAATACAGTCTGTTCTGGCGCAGCCGTTGCAATACTTCTCGTACTTGGGACACGTGTTCTTCCAGCGTGATCGAGTAAATAAGGATGTCATCGAGGTAAGCAATAACATAAATGTCCAAGATGTCTCGGAAGATATCGTTGATCAGGTGTTGGAACGCCCCGGGGGCATTGGCGAGACCGAACGGCATAACTCGATATTCGAACAGGCCATATCTCGTTCGGAAGGCCGTCTTCCACTCATCCCCGGGGCGCACTCGTAACAAGTTATACGCCCCCCGCAGGTCCAGCTTTGTAAACAGCCGTGCGCCCTGTAGGCGATCCAATAGTTCCGGTATGAGGGGAAGAGGGTACCTATTTTTCACAGTGATTTGGTTTAACCCTCGATAGTCTACACACGGTCGTAGGCCTCCGTCCTTTTTCGCCACGAAGAAGATGGGAGCTCCCGCAGGGGACGTCGAATGGCGGATAAAGCCTTGCTGAAGATTCTCATCGAGGTAAGTTCGTAGGGCTTGAAGTTCGGGCGCCGCCAAGGCGTAGATCCGTCCAAAGGGGGGTTCTGTTCCAGGAAGAAGGTCGATGGGGCAATCATAGGGACGGTGGGGGGGGAGTTCCGTGGCCTGAGTCTTACTGAATACGTCTACATAGTCCCGATAGGCCGCGGGTAACGCGTCCCCCTTGGGGGCACCTTCGGGGGTGATAGTCCCCCCTAAGAATGCCCGAGGTCTAGGGCGGAGGCAGTTGGTGACACACTGGGGTGACGAAAACCGGAGCTGTTTAATAGACCACACGATACAGGGATCGTGGGCTTGTAGCCACGGGGCTCCCAACACCAACTGGAACAACGGGGTACATACCACATCAAACGGGAGTTGCTCATAGTGGTCTCCAATAATACACTCCAATGGCCCCGTGCGGGTAGTTATAGGCCCTGACACCAAGGGCGACCCGTCAATGGAGTGTATGGTCTCCGGGGGGACCTTAGCCTGAATTGGGATGGACCACTTCGTAACTAGGGAACTATGGATAAAATTTCCGGACGCCCCGGAATCCACAAGGGTCCATACCACTATGGACACCCGGGGCCCCAGGGCGAGGGTCACAGGGATCTGGAACTGTGCACCCCGCGGGGGAACGAGGAGTGGGGTCTTCAATACTCCTATGACCGGGGCACCCCCACGCCGCCCCGGTCGCGCCCATTTCCCGGTCCCCGTCGATAGGGGGGCAGGGCGGGGCACTCTCCTATAAAGTGGGTAGCTTCTCCACAATAAAAACAGGAACGAGAGGCCCGACGGCGCTCCCGCTCCTCCTTAGATAGGGGCCCACGGGATGCTCCGAGCTGCATCGGCTCGGGGTCAGGAAGGCGGGGTGGCCCCGGGAGCGGGAGGGGCCGAACCCATCCGGGTCGGGTGTCTTGCTTCCGCTCCCGCCGGCGCTCTGTTAACCGAGCCTCTATTTGCAGGGCAAGGTTAGCTAGCGCTTCCCAAGTATTCGGGGTGTCTATGAGGGCCAACTGGTCCTTAACTTCGTCTCCCAACCCTCGTTTAAACATGACCTTTAGGACCTCGTTGGGCCACTGGAGTTCCAGGGCAAGCTGTTGGAACTGGGTTAAATATTCCAAAACTCCCCCCTTGGCCTGCCGGAGGGTCAAAATAAGGGTTTCCGCATCCCGTTTCCGGTGGGGATGATCAAAAAGAAATGTAAGCTCCTTTACAAAGGCAGCGTAGTCACTTAATAATGGGCTGTCTCCTTTAAGGAGAGTGGTGGCCCATTCCAGGGCCGTGCCCCCAAGGTTACCGATAATAAAGGCCACCTTCTGGTCGTCCGCGGCATAAGTGGCGGGTTGAATCTTAAAGGTCAGCCGACATAAAGCAAAAAATCCCTGGAAGGCGTGACGATCCCCAAGGAATTTTTCCACCCTGGGCCCTTTAGGTTCACGGGATCCCAGGGGTGCTACTGCCATCGCCGGGGGGGGCGGTGGCTGGACGTCCATCCCCCGGGCCTCTGGTCCTGCGGCCGCTCCCTGTAACTGGGTCACGGCGGCGGCTAGTCCGCCCTGCTGGGCCTGTAGGTCTTTCAGATCCATGGCCAGGGACTGTACGGCCAGGGTCAATTGCGAGATTTCTTTTGAAAGATCCATGAGTACTAAAGCCCTTCTCGGGCCGCTAAGGGGCTGGTGACCTGTTACCGGGGTACGGGCTTCAAGCACACACACTTCCCCTTTCTCACAAGGCTCGTGGTCAGAGCAAGGAACGTTGGGGGACGATTGCCCGTCAGGATAGTATGTGGGCCCTTCCTTGTGCAAGCACAATTGGAAGTTCAGGCCCCTATCATCATAGGGCGCTGCTGACCACGGACCCGCGGTTGCCCCACACACGTTCCCACGCTCCACGTACTTCCTAGGATGGGGGTGTAAGGGTATCACCCCAGGGGGTGCAGGGACCCAGGCCCGGGGAAGGGAAGGTAGGACACGGGCACTCACCTCCGAGATACAGGACACCAAGACAGGGGTAGGCAGGGCACTCACTTGACAACACACTTCCACTCTCAGTCCACTCGTACACAGGGTTCAGGGATCAGGCGGGGGTCCAAACACACGGGCAATCTCGTAGGTACACAGTCTCCTCTCTCTCTCACTCTCTCAATTCACGCAAGGGGCCAGTTTCAACAATCACCAGCGCCGTTTCCCAGGCGGCGCTGGCTTTTATGCCCCAGGCCCCGCCCTCGTACGCGCCCGCAGCCGCTCTGATCGGCGCTGCGGGGGCGGGGGACAAGCTACAGCTGGGCTGCCTCGAGGGGGCGGGGCCTCCTCCTGGCGTCCCTCCACGTTCTCCAAAGGCGTTCCCTGTGGTTTTGGGATACGCCCTTCCTGACTCCCCGCTCTTGGGGGCGTGTCTCCAAATCCCCGCTTCCCTCTTTCTCTCTGCGAGGGGCGTGTCCCTGCTTCCGGCAGAGCCGGGGACTCCCCTACTGCCTGGGTCCCCTCCGGGGCCACCGGAGGGGAACCCCCACGAGCCTCCTGCCCTGGCGGGCTATCCGGTAAAGCTGGGGTTTGCGGGGGTTGTGTTGGGAGCCCCTGTCCTCGAGCACCCTGCGTGTCATGCAACCTGCCCCGCCTGCTACTGACAGAGTGGTTGGGAAGAGGGTTGGTGGTTGGCATTTAGGTTTTCTTTTAAATTGCTTTTATATATGTTTTTATATGTTTTATGTCTATATACTTTATACCTTCTGTAAGCCACCCTGAGCCTTTCAGGGAAGGGTGAGGTGAATGAATTATTTGATTTAATTAATTAATGAGATTCTTGGAGGTTGCCATAGTCATATAGGGTGTCTTTTGTCAAGGTGTGCAAGGGGCTTGTGCATGTGAAAGTTGCATGCCAAAATGTCACACTAGATTTAAATGGTTGCCAAATCCTCATTCACAGTGAGCAACACCATTATGCAGCATAGCCATGGTCCACAGGCTTCTGCTTATAATGTGGGAGCACAGAATGCTGTGCTTTGGGCATGCTTACAAGCAGTCAGACCACATTTAAGATCTGGCCACAAAGAAGGGTTGTGCTGGGCACTGCAAGGAGATACTGCAAACACAAGTGAGAGTTGGAGATGGTCAGTGATGTCTCTTGCAGCGAATGAGGACGTGGCATCCACTTAAGTCTAGTGCGGCAGTGACTATGGTGTACATCATACACACAGAGAAGCCCCTTGTGCACATGGATGAATGATAATTGTGCCCTCAGTGCTTTCAATATGCTGACAGCTTCTAATATACTAATAAGGTCAAAATGATTTTAATATCCAGCAAGAAAGCTAACTACAGGAAATGCCAATATCTCATGTGCTTACTATGGGTAAATGTGATTTGGGGTCATGTTGGCCCACTGTGGCCTGGGACTCACCCGCACATGTGGTCCCGTGCCACCAGATGTGGGCCCACTACTGCCCCAGGGCGGGTAGGTAGCTGACCCAGGATGTGCCCTGGGACCGATCCCTGGAGCCTATTCCGGGCCAAGAAGCAGGTCAGCATGTTTGTTCAGACCCGCCATTCCCACTGCAAAGCAGTGGCCACCATGACCGTGTCATGGTGCGGGCAGGGCACTGGGAGCAGGGTGAGAGTGGGGCCAGCCACTGGCACATTTGTTGCCCCTCCTCCCCCCGGGTCTTACAGGTGGTGGGATGGCTCTCCCAGAAGTAGGCACATTTTTTTCCATGCCACTCATGGACCCAGAGAGTGGCCACTGTAGTCTTCCACCCTGGGCTGGGCAGCCACCCCATACCTGCACATTTGTACATTTATTTTTACCTTATGTTGATGGTTTTCAGACTGGGGTCTTATTTCACCAGATCCATTTTATTGTTTATTCCCTTTTAGGTGTCAGTAAATTGCAGTTTTTAATATAAAATGAATACCCACAGAAGAGCATATTTCGGACACAGGGGGCATATTTCTTCCACTATGAAGAGAACTGCTCTAAATCACAAGCCTCCAACCTATGCATTCATGCTTTCTAAGTCCCAGATGTGGAAAACAGATGTGCCTGGCTCCATGCTAGCAGCCTAGCTCTGGTGTTGCATCATTATTAAACAGGAAAGTCTCTGGTGAACTGAGTAAAGTACCTGAAAAGTGGTGTGAGACAGATCTTCATCAGGACCCTGGAATCAAGCTGTCAGTTTGTCTTACAGGAGATGCATCTCTTAAATTATTTAACTAATTTTTAAGAACGTCTTTATTCTCCCCACAGCTTATCACTTGTTCCTGTGTTTCCTGTTCCTTCCCATACCTCTCAACTCCTATCCCCTTCTCCGATTGCATTCACACAAGCCTTTTCTTCCAGGTCTTTAATTGCCTGTGTGAGCACTGTTGCACTTTATCATCCTTCATCATCCTTCACACGTGCTGCCAAATCTCCCTCCCACTCCTCCACATTAAATCTTGCCACGTCTCCCATAATACTCAGTGGATCTTATCTCTTCTTAAACTGAGGGCCATTTGTTACAAGGAGG
This sequence comes from Sphenodon punctatus, assembly GCA_003113815.1. NCBI lineage: Eukaryota > Metazoa > Chordata > Lepidosauria > Sphenodontia > Sphenodontidae > Sphenodon > Sphenodon punctatus. The sequence goes on from QEPC01005272.1 coordinate 1,347,441, forward strand.
AGACAGAGTTAAACATTGAAAGAAGCAACAGCCTGGGAGCTGAATCAATGCACTTTGACATTTGTGCACCGACAATGTTGGTTGAAAGAAATGACTTGAAGTGGGAGTGTGTGTGAGGGCCACCCAGAATGTCCCCTCAAACACATCTCTATGACAGTGGAGGAATAAGAAAGGGCTAGGGGTGTGCACTTCATTTTCGTTATATTGATAACAATAACTAAAGTCTTCATTTTCATTATTGTTATTGTAATAATGATAACGAAGATAAATAATAACAAAATCAATAGCAATAATGAAAGTCATTATTGATTTCGTTATTGCCTGGCAGGTGTTTTTTGGAGGGAAATGTGGAGAGGGGAGGAGGGAGTAAACATCTCAGAATCATAAACAGTAGGGGCGGGAAAACCGGTAAATCCGGTATCCGATAATGCCGGTACCAGGTGTACCGGCATTATCGGATTCGACCCGGTAATCCGGTCCGGGTACCGGATTCCGGGGTACCGGATTTTCTTTACATTGCAGCCATTTAAATGAATGGCTGCA
>QEPC01005272.1:1354218-1369722 GCA_003113815.1 Sphenodon punctatus
GGTCCGGGTCTGACTCTGTTCTTTTTTTTAAACAAAAAGCCAGGCTGGGCAGGGTGGGTGGGGGGTGTCCCCCCTTCCACCCGCGCAGCCTGGACTCGGGGAGGGTTTTTCTTTTAAAAAACTGTTTGGCTGGGGCTTTAAATTTTTTTACATTGCAGCCATTTAAAAATGGCTGCAATGCAAAAAAATCCGGTACCCTGGAATCCAGTACCGGGTCCGGATTACCGGGCCGAATCCGATAATGCCGGTACGCCCGATACCGGCATTATCGGATACCAGATTCTACCGGTTTCCCACCCCTACCCCCTATCTCTCAGCACTAATTTCCCACTACACTCCTATCCAGGAGCTCCGCTCCTCCTCTGCCATCACTCTCGCCTGCTCACAGCACCCCTGCTCCTCAAAACGCATCCGCCCCTTTTCCCTGGCAGCCCCCCATGCCTGGAACTCCCTCCCTGAACACATTTGTTTGGCTTCCTCCATTTAAATCTTCAAATCCCTCTTCCATACCTGTCTCTTCCACAAAGCTTTTCCTGGCTCCTCGTTCCCCTCACCCCCTTGCTGACTTATCCTGAATCATTGCATCTTGTGTAACATTAAATGCGTAACTACACCTTTGTAACTAAGCCAAGCACATGCAGCTGAGACCTCATGAGTTCGTGTATGTATCCTTGGGCATTTTTACACACATGCTAAAGTTCCAGATTATAATCTTCTGGATTTACAGTCCACAAGTAAGTTCCGGATTCATTTTTCACACACACACCGCCCTGAGGCAGTTCCTGAATGCATTCTTCACACAAACACTGCCCTGAGGCAGCCTAAAGTAGCCACAGCTGTAGATGTGACAGGCTGCCATGGAAACCAAATGACCACAGCTGCCTGGAGCAAAGCAGTTTCCCAGGAGAACCTTTTACACACACAAGTTCTGAGAGAAGTTCTATGCAGAAGTTCAAAGTTCAAAGATCCGGATGTTTAAGATCTGGGTGAGTGATTTAGACACACAGGAAGTTCAGGATGTAACAGCAAACATCCAGGAGAAATGTGTATGTAAAAACACATTGTCTCTTCCTCTGTTTCCCCCACATCTTTGTCTCCCCCACCTTGTCTCTCTTAGATTGTAAGCCTGCTAGGACAGGGACCATGTCTCTTTCTTACAATTGTAAAGTGCCAGGTACATTGCTTGCGCTATATAAATGATGATGATTGATGATAAATAAATATATAAATAAATAAACAAACATTTATATAGCGCCAGCAATGTACCTGGCACTTTACAATTGTAAGAAAGAGACATGGTCCCTGTCCTAGCAGGCTTACAATCTATTATTATTATTATTATTATTATTATTAATAATAATAATAATAATAATAATTAATAATAAAAACAAATAGAAAGTTGAGGCCATAAGAGGCTGTCTCCATGCTCTCAGTCCTAGGAAAGCCACTCACCAATGGCAGTTCTATTTCAGTTCTACTGCAGGTAATTTTTTATTTCACCTGCAGTAGAATTGAAGTAGAATTCCACCTGCAGTCTTGGGTTATGACATTCTTGGTGGACACAGGAAAATTTGATTTTCTTACCTGGTGAATTTTTCTTCTCTCTCTTTGTGAGGCAGGCAGTCCTGTCTGGGTTTAGCTCCTCCACTCCACTGTGAGGCAGGACTGAATTTTGATTGGTAGCCAACCTGGGGGAGGAGCTAATCCTGGCTCGATGCCCCAGATGTTGAAACTAACAAAGCTACTGCACAAAACCTAGTAACTATCTCAAAATAAACAGAAACTGCACCTTAGATAAAAAAAATTCCTTTGTGGTACCCTGTGGTGACTGGTGGGTCACGAGAGGAAAAAAGGAACAGGAAAGGTGCAAAGAGGGGAGAAACCTCTCCCTTTCTATGTACACCTAACAAGAATTTAATTTAATTTAATTATATATGGAGAAGAGGGACTACCACTGTACCACCTTTCCCAGAGACTACTTGGTCTAGGGTCAACAGGGAAGAATTCTGTATGGAAAGTGTCCGAGAGGAAGCTCAATTAGATTGACTTCTGGACAGAGAAACGACCTTGGTCCAACCACGAGGATCAGACTGTCTGCCTCCCCAGGAGAGAAAAGTAAAATTCACCAGGTAAGAAAACCAAATTTTCCTTTTTCCCACTCCTGTGGAGGCAGTCAGTCCTATCTAGGACTTGCCCAAGCAGTGGCTCCCCAAAAGAGTGGGAACCTAGAAATTAACTGAAAATGACTTTCTTCGAGGACTGAAGCTTCCAAAGGCCTACGGCAATATTCTCTACAAGACCCATCTACCAAAAACAGCTCTTGCTGAGGGTGAAGGTGTGTATGGACAACCAGCACACCACCCTACAAATCTCCTCTAGAGAAGCTCCCTGTAGAAGTGCCATGTTAGTAGTGACACTTCTGAGAGAGTGGGCCATAATTCCTGTGGGGACTATCAGGCCTCTGGACTTGAAGGCTAGCGCTATGCAGCCCCTCAGTCATCGAGCCAGCATAGCTGTGGAGACCTTTTCCCCTCTCTGACCCTATCTGAAGGCCACAAAGAGGGCTGAATCCACGCTAAACTTTTTCGTCCATTCCATGTAGATTTTGAAGGCCCTCCTGACATCCGGTTTGTGTCACCTAATCTCCTGTTGGTGCTGCAGATTAGGACAGAAAAAAGGGAGTTAGATATCCTGACTTCTATGGAAATCAGTGTTGACCGTTGGAAGGAATGTTGGATGTAAACAGAGGATCACCTTATCTCTATCAAATCGGCATAGCTTTGGATCTACCGATAGCACCCCTAGCTCTGAAACTCTCTTGACCGACGTAATGGCCACCAGGAAGGCTACCTTGAAGGAGAATATCCGGAATGTAGCCTCATGTAGTGGTTCGAATGGTGGATCTTGTAGCACTTCAAGGACCACATTCAGTCTCTAAGTCAGGAAACAATGTTTCACTGAGGGAGTTATTGAAACAGCTGCCCGGAGGAAGCGAGTAATGTGAGGATGGCTCGATAGGTGTTCACCTCTCTGCACTGACAGGATAGATGACAGGGCAAAGACCTGCCTAGATAGAGTGTTCATCCTAAGACTCTTTCCCAGACCTTTTTGCAGAAACCTTTTTGAAAACCTCAGGTATCCCAGCTTCTATATCTTGAAGCCTTTGACCATCTGCCCAGGATTGAAAAGTCTGCAAGGTTGTGTTATAAATTCTGTTAATAGAGGGCCTATGAGCCGCTACTAGAGTGTCACAGTCCTCATCTGTATAGCCATGGAACTTCAGTTGTTGCCGCTCAATCTCCATGCTGTCAGTTTTAGGTTGTTTAACCCTTGGTAAAAAACTGGGCCATGGGTTAGGAGATTTTGTTGCTCTGGTAGATGCATCTCTGACTTTATCTGAAGTTCCCTAAGCATGGAGAACCACAGTCTTCTCGGCCACTCGGGGGCAATCAGAATGACCTGTGCTCTCTGGGACCGTATCTTTTTCAGGACTTGCTGAAGTAGGGGAATCAGTGGAAAAGCATACAACAGTCAAGGTGGCCATGGACATTTGAAAGCGTTCAACCCTTCTGCTTGAGGATCTCGATGCCTTGCAAGGTATCTTTTTAGCTTGTGATTTTTCCCTAAGGCAAATTGGTACATGACTGGTCCAATCATCTGACTATCTGACTATTTGTTGAAACACTTCCTGATTCAGAGACCCTTCCCCAGGGTCTAGTTTGTTTCAACTCAGCCAGTCGGCCTGCATATTGAGCCTCCCTCTGATTTGCTTTGCTGACAGGGACAGTAGGTTTCTCTCTGCCCAGGTCACTAGGGCAACTGTCTCCTCCATGAGTGCAAGTGACCTTGTTCCACCTGGATGATTCAGGTATGACATTGCTGTCCATGTGGACCTGAACATGCTTGCCTCTCACCTTCTTCTGAAAAGTATCAAGGCCAGCCTGATGGCTCACAGTTCGAGCAGACTCATGTGCTGTGAGGTCTCCTTTTGGGACCAGGAACCCTGAGCCGGGACCCCCATGCAATAGCCTCTCCAACCCCACATCCCCAGAGACTGGAATAGGTGTTTATCATCATGTTCTCCTCGACTTGAATTGAGAGGCCCCAGGCATAACAATCCTTTCCTTCCTTCAAGACTGATGATACGTTTATGTCTTTTAGCCACAGAACCATTCCTCTTACAAAGGTGGAAGCAGTGACGGTTGGTCTGCAAGATGTAGAGGCTGCCACAAAGTCTCTGCTCAGGAAATTATCTACATTGCGGTCTAATGGAGCTTTGGGGGTGCCCTCCCCATCAGTGGGTAGCACAGAGGCATTTGCCAGGTCCTTGACTCTTGCATCTACCTTGGGAAGGACGAAAGGTCCCAACTGTGATTTGGGGAGAGAGTAAAAATGCCTGGTCAGTGAGTGGGCTGACCTTGGCCTTGGTGGACTGAGCCCACTCGGCATTCAGCTATTTCAAATATAGTGAGGGGAGATGGAGAAGGGAACCCTCTGAAGACTCCTAAGGCAAGACTAACATCGTGTTCTCTGCTAGATGCTCCTCCACTTGAGATGTAGAGGCAGGGAGAGCCCTATCCTGGAGGTCACTTTTGACACTAGCCTGTCAAACAAGTCTGGCTGGAAAATCCTAGCTCCAGCTTTGGACAGAGTCCTGTCCTTCTTTGTCCAAAAACTCCCCTTCCTCTTTGGGGTCAGTTAGATCCTTCTTCTTCCCTTCTGGGGCAGTCTGTGCCTTCGACCCAGCATTGTCAAGAGAAACATGCACGGGTTCTGGGGAGAGACTGATCTATGAGACCATGTAGGAGAGACCCCACAGCTCAACTCCTCTCCTGTCCTAACCGCTGAAGGAACAGTGATTGGACAGAGGGAACGTACAGGTCCAGAAGCTGGTGGATGCCCTGAGCCCCACCAAGCGAGCAACTGTTGTCCCAGCCACTTCACTACAGCCAGGGGCACTTTGTTGCTGCCTGGCTGCCCTAAGGGAACTGAGGGGTGAGGGGCACTCCCTTGTAGTCCCGAGGGGACTGAGGTAAATTCTTCATGCCTTGGGGAGTAAGTACCCCTTCCTTCATCACTTCCTTGGCAAGAGGAGCGTCTCTTTCTGCTCCTTAAGCAGGCATGACCAGGGGGAGGGGGGAGAGAGGCGCTGCTCTCTGAAAAAGAGTGGGAACACCTGTGCCTATTTCTTTTATAGCGGCAGCAGGCTTGGCGCCTAGAGCAGCTGCGAGAACTGGTGAGTCTCTGCCTGCTCTGGAAAGCACAGAAAGAGGAGGGGGAGGGGGAGCTTGAGGACTGGGAAATGGCACTCTGATGCCAGGAGGGTCGGCTTGAGGAGTAAGAGCATCCAAATGGGGATTATTCACCCCCTCCCGGTCTCCTGAAGACCTCCTCTCCCTGGCCCATCCCAAGAATTCGGGACATGGCCATGCTGCCTGCTGCCCCTCAAGCTCTGCTGAGGAGCTGGGGACAGAATCCTGGGACTGAGGGGCTAGTTCCCTCATCCCAACATCGCCTTTTGGACAGAGGCAGCTAGGATCCCTTGGGAGGGGGCACCCCTGTGTCTTCTCCCCTCACAGCCATCTGAGGGAGAGACCATGGCAACGCAAATGGTCCTGCCTCAAACCCTGTGCTGCCCTCCCTAATAGCGTGGGTGGTTTTCTGAGGTGAGGGGGCTTGCTCTTTGGGCCAATAAAAAGTCCCCTGTGGAGAGAACTAGGGACAGGGAGTCCCTCCCTAGGCTCACTACCACTGGGAACAGAAAGTAAAAAGCAGGAAAGGGGAGGGGGGAGGAAAGAAACCTAGTTCTCCACAACTAGTAACTAACAACCCTATCCTGCTAGCCTAAGTGGAGACAGGAACAGATCTGGGGTGTCAGGCCAGGGTTAGCTCCTCCCCCACATCAATTGCCAATCAAAATTCAATTCTGTCTCACAGTGGAGTGGAGGAGCTAAACCCAGACAGGACTGCCTGCCTCCACTGGACAGGGAGAAAGAATCTTCAGAGACTTTAGTTGCCAAACCTCCAAAAGACTTTAATGACCATGTGCAATAGAGCATTTATCTCAGCCAATTACAGTTGACTTTCCCAATGGACAGCAAAGGGTGTCTCACTGTTTGCAGGGCAGCACCCTGCACTGCCAAATTTCAAATCTTTGTTCCAAAGTAGGGGATATATGTTAATTTACATTTAGTTTACAAATATATGTAAACAAAGGTTTCTCAGTGAACCAGCTGTAAGATTTATTTATTTTTTAATATTGGCAAAGCAATCTATTTTTCCATAACCTCATTCTTGGAAACAATTAATTCATTTTTGCTTAAACTTTAAAATAATAAATTCACACTCAGGCAGACACCCAGAAGGAATTTTTTAATCCAAAGGGTTAAAGTCTGGCAAGAGCAATTGAAAACAGAATCTTATAATGGAAAATATTAGGCAGCCTTAACTATACACATCGCTTCCAGTCCATTTATAATATATTCTTACCCACTCTCATTCTCTGGGCCAAATTCTACTTTCAGTTACACCAATGTACACCTGGAATAATTTCCTTAATTTAACAGAGAATATATGCTGTCAGTTTCTTCAGTAAAATTGGTCTGATGAGTATGATAAAAGGCATGCTTTCTAAATAAAAGCTTTTGAATTAAATAATTAAATATATGTATACTATTATTTTCTTCCTAGTGAGAGAAAAACTGAACTATATCTTTGGAAAGAATTTGTATTTTATGACTTTTTGCTATCTGGAGCTATTAATTTATGTCTCATCCTCACATGAGATGCCCACAAATTCCACATGCATTATGAGCCCCCAGATTTGCTGGCGCCAGTGTAGCTGCATCTGTTGCACCTATGGTAGCTCCACCCCCGCACTGTAGCCTCAATGTTTAAAACATATAAACTGAGGTAAATTGTAGCTTGTCATTGACAAGGGTTGATGTTTCCAAAATAAACCTAGACTGTTGATTTAAGAATAAGGCTTCTAGCATTTTCTGTTACTCTAATAAAAAGTAACATTTCTGATAGAATGTGAAGGTCTCCATATTTTCATTGGCTGACTAGCTATAAGTACTATTTTTTTAATGATCCCATCAGGGGATATATTTAACACGGTTTACCAATATTTTCAAACCCAGGATGGAAAAACTATCAAAATGGTGCTAGGTCATGGGTCCTGAATGAAGCTATCAGCAAGAATTAATAAACTGTGGCAGCTGCCCAAAAGCTTTCATCCTCTTCATTGAAACATCAGACTGCAAGTCCAAATTCAGTGTAATCTTTGTTGAAGCTATCCCAGCTAACATGGCAGGAGTCAGAACTGAGAAAAAATGACAGTAGTCATTGTTAGCATAAATCCAGTGCAGAGTAGTAAATTTTAGGGACTACTCTACAAAAATATAGCTTTAACTAATGTAGAAATCACTAAAGGGTTATTAAGAATGATTTTGTACAATTGCTTATGGAAACTGCACCATATATTAGTTTGAAAATTAATAATATTGGTTAGATTCTGAAAACTAAATTATTTTAGTTTACAGGACACTTTATCTTAAATTTCTGAATGGATTCTAGTCTCTAGTTATGAAACGTTTCCTGCCATAAGACCTTCTATGGAACAAGTTAAAACATCTTTACTATTCCAATGAAATTATCAAATATTTTTATTGTAACATATGTATACACACACACACACACACACACACACACGCACACACACACACATATTTATAAACCTGAAAGAGAAAAGAATATGGTCACAATCCTACAGCTTCATGCCAGTGCTAGCACTTAGCATAAGCACAAGTCTCAATGAAGTGAGTTGGGCAATTGCCATTGCTACACATCCAACTCATACTCATTACTGTGTGAACCTCTAGTGAAATTATTATTTTTCACAGATATCACTGTTAACTGCTTGTCTTCTGGAAATGTATCAATCTCTGTGGAAATATCCTATAAAATTAAATAGATATGAAAATGACAGTGTCTAAAAAGACAAAATGGAGCTGTCAATGGGAAACAAACTTCTCCACAAGTTGCCTCCTTACTCTGATACAAGTTTTTCCTGCATGCCTTAGATGAAACCAAAGGGTTTTTTTTTAAATAGAATTCACTATTTAAAAAGCCCAGAGTAATAAATAGAGAACTATAGCTTTTCTATTTTGTTAGCCAAGACTCCAATCCAAGGTCTGTGTGTGCTTGCCGGGTGCCTTGGGATAGTAACACACCTCCTGACCACACCACCACTGAGAGAGGAAGAGATGTGGCTGATGTGGTGGCAGCACGGTCAGGAGGCAAGGGACTTTCCTGGGGGCACTCTGCACACACACACTGCATGCATGCAAACGTAATTATAGTTTTGGTCTGCACATATGCAAACCCTCAGTCAGGCTGAAGCCTATAGAATTCTACAGAAGAGACACATTCCTCTATTAAATAATTCATAAAGGTTCAAAAACAGTCATAATTTACTATTACATTTGTCAAAATGTTTCCTTTGGGGAGATGTACACTTTGCAAATAACACACTGAATTAGTGCATTTCATTTCAAAATAATTTATCTAGCATCTAGCAGTTATCACTTTCAAGCAATTTTCTACGTAGTATTAAAGCTACAGGTAAAATAATAAGTCAGTTGAACTCACCCCTTTTTCAATGTTTCCTGTCTGGCAGAGAGTACCCTCAGCTGCCGGAATGCTATTGGTAACACAACGATTACTTTTGCTGAGGCACCAGAGATCTCTACACACTTCCTAGGAAAGAAGGCAGAAGCAAGTTGATCAGAATAACAAGAGTAAATTTGCTTTTAGCTCTCTTACAAAACACACAGAGATTTGTTTTGAAAAGAGACAATTAAAATGGGCAGAACTTTCATGTCTGTATGTAAAGAGAGGCAGAGAGCTGAAAAATATTTTGGAGTAAATTCAAAGATACTGTACTGTGCCTATTAAGTATTAAGAGCATTCTGCCAATAAAACCTGGCAGTATCAGCTGTAGATTACTAAACTTTGTCTTAATTGTTTCCATGGAAATGTTGTTTTGTCATAAGCTGTTATTGCTCCTTAATGCTGTTACTGTGTCTGGTACATTTTGGATGCTTGTAAAGAAAGGGTATTTTCAGGCGTGATGCTGGCATAGATTAATCCACTTTAGCGCAGATTAATCTGGGTGTCAGCGTCATGTTTGAAACGGGCTGCCAGATGTTAGCATCATCTGGCTCCTGACCATGGTAGAGTTTAGCCCGGGCTGTCACTCAGGGATTTCCTGAGTGACAGCCCGGGCTAAGCTCCTCCACGGCCAGGACCTGGAGTAAAGAGAGCTATCATGTCTGATAGTCCACTTCACTCAACCCAATCCAGAGTGGCGACAGGGGCTAGGCATCATGGCGTCCATCAGCCACGGGGAGGGGCAGTGCTGCAGTGTGGGGCGGAGATGTGAGGATGCCCATCTGTGCATCTCCCCAGCCCCTCCATGGCCCGGGCCGCTGTCACTCTTCTTTGGCGGCTGGGCCGAGTCCAGTCCAGAGTAACGGCTCCCACCACGGCCTGGAGCAGTCCGTAGCCATGGCATGCTCGTCATGTGTAAAAGCACCCAAAGTCTTCATGTTTGCTTCTGTATCTTCATAGTTTTACCAACCCACCCCCAACTACCCAGTTGCAGAACAGTACCACTAAAATATTATCAACATTTCTGAAATATACGTATTTTATTTTGTTCCTTTTCTTTTAAACCACATGGGTTTAGCATTCAGAACACCTACAGTTGTCTTGCAAAATATCTACCAAAATGGAGAATGCATATTTGTATGGTCATGCCTGAACAACATACTAAAGTTTAAAAAAAAAAAAAGATTGTTTTTCTAATGTTTCAGACTTATAATTGAGATTTTCATAAATGGTTGATATTATTTTGTCTTCAACTACAGCCAGTACCTAATAAAAATATAGTTTTTCAGATTAGTTCACTGTCTACAGTTTTTACTTCTGTACACAAGGACTTAAAGTCTTACTAATTTAAACTAACAGATTTGTAGAGCTTCAGGGCACATTGTAAAAGCCATCAGTTAGTAAAGGGCCTTTGGAAACTAGGGGTGTGCATGTCATTTTTGTTATTACAATAACGATAACGAAAATTGTCATTTTTGTTTTTGTTATTGCAATAATGAAAATGACAACCGAGAATAATGACAATGATAATGAAAACAACGACCGAGAATACCGAAAATGACAACTGGGAATATTGATAACGATATTGATAAAGAAAACAAAACCAAACAAAAATGAGAACAAAAACAATAACGAGAAACAAAAACAACAATGTCGTTATTGTTGTCTTTATTATTAGTGCTGTGGCAGTTCGGTTTTGGAGGAAAAATGTAGAGAGGGGAAGAGGGAGCAGACATCTCGGAGTCTTAACAGGGTTGAACTCTTGAACTGTGCCTGTGTTGCAGCAGTATCTGATGGATGTATTGCTGGCCAATGAGCAGTGCTAGCAGTGTGATTGCTTAATGCTTGCTGCCTCCCACAACTACTCAAGGGGGCTCTGGGGGAGAGCACTGCAACCCTTTATAATTGAAGTGCCAGGTTTTTTCTTTCTGTTCTGTGAGAGCTCTGCTTGTCAGGTTGCATTTACAGAATGGTGGTGCTTGCACACACATAAATCCTCTCTAGCCCTCTTTGTATTACCACCAATACCTTTCCTTCCTCATACCCTACATTTGACCTTCTCCCTTTCTCTGCCCTTCTCCCCCATGTACATTACATCTAGATAGGTAGTATAGATTAGATATAGATATATCATAGACATAGGCCCTTCTTACACAGACACTCTAATACCGATAAAATGGGTGCTACATTTTATTATACATGGTACAGGGCAACAGTGCAGCCCTGCAACCTGGGCCCTTTTCACACGAGATGCCTCCACCCACTTGCGGTGGGTGTAGGTGGTTGCATGCTCCCACACAACACCCATCTCCACCCACCACCCACCCACGGAGCAACGGACTCCACTGCTGATTGCTACGTGGGTGGGTGGTGGGTGGAGATGAGTGTTGCACGGGAGCACACACGCATCTACACCCACTGAAAGAGGTGTTTACACAGACGCCTCCACCCATCTCCACCCAGAGAAATGAACCCCACCCACCGCAAGTGGTGTTTACACAGATGCCTCCACCCATCTCCACCCAGCGAAACTGGGTGAGGCATCTCGTGTGAAAAGGGCCCATGTTGGAGGGCTGCAGTGTTGCCCTGTACCATGTATAATAAAATGTAACACCCTTTTTATCGGTGTTAGAGTGTCTGTGTAAAAAGGGCCATATAGATTAGATTAGAATAGTTATATAGATAATTGATTAGATAATAGTTTTCCTTTTCCCTTCCCCTGTCTCCCTTAGATTTAGATAGATATTAGTTGTGCACAGAAATCAATGATACTGATACCAAGAATAAAATCTTCATTTGAAATTGTACCGATATCAATAACGATATCGATATCGATAATTGTACCAATAACAAAAATGATGAAAACAAAAATGACATTGTTGTTAATAATAATAATGAAAACAATATTTTTGAATAACGAAAATGAAAATGACATGGGGGCCTGGTGTACACCCTTATTATAAACAGCTGATAACAAGGAATTTTAAACTCCAAACTTCTTTGGCAGTCTTTCAATTAACTTCAATGACCTTTGGATCAGGTACTTTATTAGAGGTGCATTGGGGTATTTTTTGCTGTTGCATTCATTGGTTCCTATAATAGCTTTTTATGTGCTATGTTGTAAACTGATGCTCTTATGTGGCTGGAAAACTAATTATTGTAAGGATACCAATATTTTTTAAGGGTGTCTTACTCAGTTGTTATGTACAAATATATAAAAATTTCAGTGAAACAATACCAAAGAGATGTGTTAAACATCAAGTTCAATTTTCACTACTGTCATATCTCATTTAACAGTTCTTTGACATTTGCAAGTGTTTCTCATGCAGTTAATAAAAACAAAAAAGAGAATTAAAGGAATAAGACAATATCAAGACGTTTGTGGTAACTCTATCCTAAAAGTTAACTGGTTTCCCCAAGAAAATGATTATTAGGTTTTATTATTATGTCCCATCCTTCTCTGAAGTTTAAGTTTAAAGGAAATGAAATGAAGTTTAAAGGAAATGAAATTTCCTTTATGAAGTATTTTCATCTTACCTTCCATGACTTATGATGGGGTCAGTCCTAAGCTCTGTGCGGTACAAGGTAGGCATACAATCTACATGCATCCCCCGTAGGGGGGAATATGTCATGTGTGCAAACCATTCATGTGTTTGTGATCGGACCCAATGAAATGTTTAGAAATACAGTGCAATTTTAAAATAAGATTGTCTTCCACAAAAATATGATGCACTTCCTTAACAATAACTATTCAATATTGCTACAAGGTTCTGTTTCTTTGATTATACCTAGGGCTAAGAATTTGTCATGGTCATGACAAAAGTCATGTTTTTAGTGACTTTTGCTTCCATCCTTGCCTTTTGAGATCTTCCCATAACTTCTATGATTTTCCCAAGTTTTTCGAGATTTCCCCCAAACTGAAGAGCAGAGCCGGCAAGAAGCTGGTGAGAAGAGCACACTCAATGGTGCTAAGAAGATCCATGGTGTCTCCCTGGAGCTCCAAACCCCTCCCTGGCTGTGGAGACGTGGCGGCATGGCAAGAAGCCGGCGAGAATAGCACACTGGGCACCACCGGGTAAAGCCACAGCCTCTCCCTGGAGCTCCAAGCCCCTCCTCAATGTTGTTTCTTGTGGAGGGTGGAGCCTTGGGCATGGTCAAGTGGCGGCAATTTACTGTAACCAAGCCTCCTGACTCCCACTAAGCCTGTCATGCGGGGAAGGCCAGCAAGGAGGAGGTTACAGTAGTCAAGGCATGAGATGACTAGGGCATGGATGAGATTTTTGGCAGAGGAGACAGACAGAAAAGGGCGGATCTTAGCTATGTTGTAGAGGGAGAAGCGGCAGGATTTGGCAACGGAGTCAACGTAGGGTTTGAAAGTAAGGTTGCATCCCTTGTCTCTCCCTCTGTTCCCCCTTCCCTGTCTCCCCTCCCCCTGTCTTTAGATTGTAAGCTCTCGGGCAGGGACCATGTCTATCTTATTTTTTTGTAAAGCACCAGGTACATCACTGGTGTTATATAAATTCTGCTAATAATAATAATAATAATAATAATAATTAATTACTAAAACTCCAACTGAATTTATGAACATCATGCACAGAGGGGATTAGAAAGTTTGGGCATGAGTGTATATTGCCTTATTGCTGGTACAAAGAGGAGGTTTTTAGCAAGCATTTTCTAGAGAACATTGCAATTGAATTAACCTTCTTGAGTAGGAAAAAGTACTGAGTATATCACAGCATTGTAAATATCTAAAGATCTTATTCAAGTGTTAATATAATCGAAGAAAGTGACTTGAACCTAGTTCAGTTATAAACCAGATAAAGATCAATTTTATGAATGAATATTTTATTATATTATGACTCTAGCTTTTGCCATGGTCAAATAATAATAACAATAAAATGACAATAACTTCAATGACAATAATTTCAATAATATTCAGTTATTTTGTTCTGCTGTCCCCCTGGGTCGCTTTAAGAACTTGCCGTATTCTAGACGAATTTGTCCATTTAATGACTTGGATATAGAAGATCTTCCGCATGTTTTGTTTGACTGTGCATTTTATACCAATATAAGGGAGATATGTATTGCTCCACTTCTGAGAGGGAAAGTTTATTTTACACCCGGCCAAAGGATTAAAAAATTATTAACTACACAATCGGACAAAGAAATGGGGTGGGTGACCTCCTTTGCCCTTCTGGCTATAAGGATATGAGAGGAGTTGGTGGACTAATGGTTTCTTTTACGGCTGTAGGGGGACTTAAGATATGTTATTTGCATATATCAGAACCCAAATATGATGCCGGGGGTAGTTTCTATGTGACTAATAGGGCTGTATTTGTTGTTCATTAGAGCAAAGTTTGAATAAACAAGCTTGCAGTGAGCGATTTTGTCTTGTAGATAGCACATTTTTATTAAATTAGGATATTTTTATTGATGGATCTTCTGCTTTATTTGTTTTTTGATACAATTCTTATTCTTATTCTTACTGTTATTGAAGTTATTGTCATTTTATTGTTATTGTTATAAGCTAGAGTCATAATAAAATATTCATTGATCAATTTTATTTGTAGATTTGGGGATCTGATAAAGAAGATAGTATTGCTCAACCAATCTGATTACTAAATTAGTTAAAGTTTTCACTGTGTGTTTTTGAAAGAGATTGCAATATACAAAAGCAATATCTTTTAAGGTAGACTCTACTTTATATGTCTCTCCTGCAACTAAACTGTTTATCTAACTACTCTTGAGAAAATTAAAAAGTCATGGGATAGGAGGTAGTGTGTTACTATGGATCGGTAACTGGTTAAAGGATAGGAAGCAAAGAGTAGGACTGAATGGCCAGTTTTCACAATGGAAAGATGTAGAAAGTGGGGTGCCCCAGGGATCTGTATTGGGACCGGTGCTGTTTAATGTATTCATTAATGATCTGGAAAAGGGAATTAAGAGGGAGCTGATCAAATTTTCAGATGACACCAAATTATTCAAGGTAATTAAAACACGAGCAGACTGAGAAGAACTGCAACAGGATCTTATGAGACTGGGTGCCTGGACATCTAAATGGCAGATGAGATTTATTGTGGGGAAGTGCAAAGTGATGCACATAGGGAAAAATAGCCCAAACTATGCGTACACAATGCTGGGTACTAAGCTAGGAGTTACCACTCAGGAAAAGGATCTGGGAGTGATTGTGGACAATACACTGAAATCCTCAGCCCAGTGTGCAACAGCAGTCAAAAAAGCAAGCAGAATGTTAGGAGTTATTCGCAAAGGTATAGAGAATAAAACTGAGGTTGTCATAATGCCTCTATACAAATCGATGGTGCGACCACACTTGGAATATTGTGTGCATTGCAGTTCTGGTCACCCCATCTCAAAAAAGACATAGCTGAACTAGAAAAGGTACAGAGAAGGACAGCAAGAATGATAAAGGGTATGAAACGGCTTCCATACAAAGAGAGGCTTGACAAGCTGGGTCTCTTCAGCTTAGAGAAGACTGAGAGGGGATATGATAGAGGTTTATAAACTCTTGAGTGGTGTGGAATGAGTAGATAGGGAACGGTTATTTACCCTCTCAAACAGTACTAGAACAAGGGGACGCTCCATGAAACTAGCTACCGGCAGATTTAAAACACATAAAAGGGAGTACTTTTTCACTCAATACATAATTAACTTATGGAATTTGTTGCCAGAGGATGTTGTCAAAGCCAGTAGTATAGTTGGGTTTTAAAAAGGACTGGATAAGTTCTTAGAGAGTAGGTCCATTAATGGCTATTAACCAAGTGGCTTATGAGATGAACTTCTTACTGTTGGGAGCTGGGAGTGAACAACGGG
>QEPC01005272.1:1370824-1381867 GCA_003113815.1 Sphenodon punctatus
CCCCCAGGGGGGACAGGGTGCCCCATGAGGGGGGCCCGACCTCGACCCAACCGTAATCCCCCACCCCCCTGCCTGCCGCAGACATGGAAAATGGCCCGGGTGGGTGACCCCCTGGAGCACACCGGACCAGCCCGGCTGGAGGAGCAGCAGGAGGGGGTGGAGGAAGAGGAGGAGGGAGATGACCCAGCGTGGAGAAGAGGGAGGAAGGCCTACCACAGAGGGGGCCAGTGGGGGCTACAGGAGACCCAGGACTTTATACGGATATGGGGGATCCTGGAGTATCAGCTGGAGCTTGCGCTCAACCAGAAGAATGAGCATGTCTACAGGGACATAGTGCGGGACATGGAGGCAGCGGGGCACCCCCGGACAGTGGCACAGTGCCGGTCAAAGGCCAAAGAGCTGAGGAGGGGGTACAAGGCCATCCGGGACAACAATAGGAGGTCTGGGCACGGAGCCTGGACCGCCCCATACTATGATGCCCTGGACCGCTTCCTCCACATGAAGGGGTCCATAGTTGCCCCACGACTCATTGGGAGTGCTGTGATCCAGGGCAGGGAATGGGTCAAGGTTCCCCCTCCCCTCGCTGCCTCCATGGTCGACTCCATCTCCAGGGCCCCGGACCCCCAGGAGGAAGGCCCCGGGACCTACAGAACCTGCAGCCCCCCCCAGACAGTAGCCCGGAGAGCCTCCAGCCCCAGTCTGGGCAAGGCGAGTCCGAGACTGGCACCCGCAGCACACACAGATGGGGGTCCATGGGGGAGCGCTCCCACACCGAGGGCCCAGCCTCGGACAACTCTGTGACCGAGGCAGAGGGTAAGTAACCACCCCACAGGGGAGAGGGCTCGTGCCCATGGGGGCAATGTCCAGGGGGGGGAACAGAAGGGCCAGGACCAGCCACAGACCGAGGCCCGCCCCCCCGCATGGCAGGAGGGGCCCTACCCCAGGCCGCCCAACTGCACCCTCCAACACACACAACCCCCCCTCGCCCACAGGTCATGGACCACCCTGGGACGGCACCCAGGCGACCTCAGAGGCAGCCACCATGGAGCCCGCCCAGCAGGCAGAGGGAGCAGGTGAGGCAGGCAGTCCGGTACGGAGGGCCTGCCGGGTGTCACATATGGGCTACCCAGTCATGCCAAGGAGGGGGGAAGGGAAGGGGTCTGTGGGTGTGGAGGGGCCGGGCTACATGCCTGGGGGACCGTGGGGCCCCTGGCCTATCCTGGCCCAGGGCCAGGGGCCCATGCCACGATATAGCACACCCTCCTCTACCCACAGGGCAACCCCAGCAGCCAGCATCCCCTGGGCCCGTGGCTCCAGCCGAGTGCATGAGGAAGCACTGGGCACGGGTCCGCAGGCGCAGGGAGGAGCAGGCGGAGGAGATCTTCCGGACAGTGGCGGAACAGGGGGAGAGGATGATCGCGGCTGTGGACCGGATGGAGGAGGCCATCGAGCGGTCCCTGGAGCGAGAAGAGGAGAGTGACAGGAGGCTCCAGGCCGAGGTGTGCCTGGAGCGGAGACGGGAGCACCGGGAGCACAGCAGGCAGGTGGAGCTGCTCGGGGGACTGAGGCGGGACATTGATGCCATGCTGCAGGTGCACTCGGACAAGATGGACAGGTCCCATGATAGTGGGACCTCTTTGCTCCTTCATGCCAGCACCATGTGTGCATACGTCATGTCAGGCACACACACCCCGGGCACCCTGCCTGGCCAGGTCCCCATGCCTGGCCCCTCGGTGCCCCAGCTCCCTGGTCTGCCCCCCCTGCCACCCCCACACCCTCCGGGGCCGCGCATTTGCCTCCCAGTGCCCCCTGGCCCCAGGAGAGTGCAGCCACCATGGGGGGGGCTGGGTCCCGGCCCCCCCTCCCCCCAACTGGGGCTCCCCCGGCCGGCCCAGGAGGCGGCCCAGGACACATCTACCAGCTCAGACAGCGGGGGGGAGGTGAGCTCAATCAGCTCAATGGCCCAGACCGGGCACACACGGGGCCATCCCAGGAGATGGGGTGGTGGTGGGGAGGGGCAGAGGGGGAAGGTGGGGGAGGGGGGGTCCATAGTGGTGACAGGGAACAACTGGGTCTGAGGGAATGGGTGACAATGTACACATGGGTGAAATAAATGGTGTTGTTGGTACAGTGGCTCCTGGTCCCGTATGTGGGTGACAGGGGGTGGGGCACCCGCACTCATGCAGGGACCGGCCATAGGAACCCCTGGGGTGTGGGCCGGGTAGGAGGGACCACACCCCTCAGGCACCCGGGCAACATGCCTAGGCAGGGCGGGCCGGATGCGCCCATGGTGGGCCCCAAGGGCCCTTACAGCTCTGTAGGCCAGGGATGCCTGCGTATGGGCACCTCTGTGCACCTCTGCTGTCGGTAGGTGCTGCTGCTCCATGTGGTCTAGGACCCACATGGCTGTGAGCGCAATCTGCCTCCAGTAGGCACATGCCTTGCTGAGGGGGGACCTGCCTTGGCCGTGTCCTACTTTGGCTGCGTTCACGGGGCGCGTGGGTACCCGCGCACCCGTGTGGCAGTGTATCACCAGCTCCTGGGGCATCTTCATTGGCCCCCTGCTGCTGCCTGCTGTGTATTGGAGCCTTCCGCGTCGGAGCTGATGGCCCTGGCATGGGTCTGGTCCCGTTCTGATGTCCAGTTGGAGCTCTCAGTCCATGACCCCTTTGAGGCTTACTAACTGATCACCCACCACATGTCCGTGTTGGGGTACCGCCGGGGCATGATCCATTGGCCCCCACCTGGTTCATCGGACTGGGCACCCTGGGCCTGGGCCCCGAGCTGTCCCCAATGGCTGCCTGTGAGCCCCTGTGTACCTCCCTGCACCCGTGTCCTGGCCCGTGTGGGCTTCCGGGCCTGCCCGGAGGGCCGGACCCCGGTGCCTGCCCCCTCCCTGATGTCTCTGCCATGCTGCTGTGATGCCTACTTCCCGGAGTGCTGCTGCCCCGGCTGTGGAACCGGCCCACCTCTAGCCCTCCCCCCTGGTTGCTTGTGTGACCCCGGGGTTCCGGGGCCCCTGGACTGCCCCTCCTGACCTCCTACAAGGGGGGGGCTACCCATCCTTGGACCTGGTGTGCTGGACTGGCTCTCCTGCCTGCCGTCCACTGGCCCCTCGCTGGGGTGCGGTGTCTGCATGTGCCTCCTGTACCCTTCCCAGCCAGCTTGCTGTGTCTTGAGGGCTCCTGATGTGCCTTGCTCCCAAGCTGCAGGGGCCCCCCATTCTGGGACTGTGTGTTTTGCTGTGGGGGTGCCCGTGGGGACTGTTCTGCTGTGGGGTTTGTTGTACCTGTTGGCGGTGCCCTGCCTTGCCCCTGTGGCTGTTCCTCCCCTCTTCCCGGTCCCGCACCCACCCACCCCCGTGCTCGGTTTACCTTGCATGGTGTCTGGGCGCCCATGTCCCCCCCTTCCCTTCCTTTCCTTTCTTCCATGCCTGCATGTGTGGGGGGTTCGTAGGTGTGGGCGGACATGTGCATGCTGTGTGTGCCCCCGAGCCCCCGTTGTGTGCGTGTGTGGCTGTTGTGACTGGTACCTGGCCAGCTCTTCTCCCTCTCCCCCCTCCCTTCCCATTTCCCTTGTGTGGGCGTTCCCTTGTGTGCCTTTTGGCTTCGTTTGCCCTCAGGCGGCCATGTCTGTGTCCCGCCCATGCCCGGTGGGTTCTGGGTGTTTTGACCATGGCTGGGAATCGGCGTCACGTCTGTTGCGCTGCCCCGGTCCATGATCTGGCGGCCCAATTCCCAGCCGTGGTCCCAGTCCCGTCTCATCTGTTCGGGGCTTTTATTCGCCCCGGGGGGTGGTTGTTTGGTTCACCCCCACCGGGAATCCACTGTGGTGAACCACCCGCCCGTAACGTCTGAAATCACCCTAGGTATGGGATTTCTCTGACCTATTTCAATATTTAGGCAATGACCTACGGCTACGCCAAATAAACTTATTATTATTATTATTACATTTTGCTTAATTTTTTTTTAATTTGCCACTAGAAATGGCAAATACTGATACAAAGAATCACATATATATCATTTGTGAGCATGCCACAAGTAAGCTCACAGTCACTACTTACTTTTGTAGTTGAACAACCTGAAAGAAACTCTGGCCCTTTTCAAATGGACTGGAGGTACGGGAGGGATGGATGGAGGCTGCGGCAGGTGGGCGGTGTGTGGGCAGCCCATTACATGGCTGCCCACCCACCTCCACCCATCTCCACGCATGGAGTATCCGCCATTGGCGCCCGTTGCTCCATGTGTGGGCGATGGGTGTAGTTGGGTGGAGTGCGAGAGCGTGCACGCATCCCCACCCATTGACCAAGGCAGTCACACGGACGGCCCCCCCCCATACACGTGAGTGAGGGGGTGGGGGATGTCCTTGCAAAAAGGGCCTAAGTGTTGAGCACAGATTACATAGTTTGGATCAAGATTTTCAGCATTCCAAAACTTGGGCATATTTTTGATCCCAGGTTTTGATTACACACACACACACCATGGAGATAAAATTCATTTGCAAAAATTGAGTCATCTGAATCCACGATTTAAACTGCATCCTTACTTTAAACTTATACGAATTTCAGTGCACTGTATAGACTTCAAAGACGATTTTTTACCTCCAGTCTGTTGAACTTTCACATGTACAGTACCTATACCTTAAGACTAAGAATATTACAAGTACTTCATCAATGAACTATAAGGATAGTGTTATCCAACATAAGTTCTTAAACATTTTTTTCCATTTCAGGGACAGATTCACTGCTGCACTTCAGCTGTTCTAGTGTTTTGTAGTGCCAGAACCCCACTGAATCTGATCATGCACTAATAACTGCAATAAGTAACTACTGACTGAGTGCTGCACTTCCTACTCCGGCTGCAGTTTTAAATACACTTGCACTGGCAGAGCCCCACTGAAGTCAATGGATCACCACTAGCATATCTGGAGATTTTGCCATTATAAAGGCTGCAGGACTGGGGTCTAAAGAGGAACTCAGAACTTATAATTATCAAGATCTATTTATTACATGTCATCTGTTTTGAAGCAGAACTCCCCATGCAAATCAAAAGGGATTTCTGCTTAAAAACTGATGATACAATATAAATTCAGATATACAGAAGAATATTTTATTTGCGGAAAATCGTTGAAAATAATGAGGAGAGTATTTTTAAAAAAAATCAGAACACATTTCTGTGGTTGATTTTTAAAATGTAACATTAATTTTTCCTCATACCAATTTTAAAAGAGAGTAAAGGATTAAATAAATTATTATTCCTGTGTGCAAATCAAGATCACAAAAGTAAGGGTGCTTTTAAATGAGCAAGGTTTGGAGGGAATATGTGGCTGCTGAATGGCACAGCTGCAGAGCAGCCACTCAGGTGAAGTTCGTGGGAAGAGATTCTAATGGGTGGCTCCCAGCATGGCTACCGCAGCAGCTGCCACACGCTCCCCCCTACCATGGACGATGGAGGAGAGGGAAGTGCACCAGGCAGGCCTTTGAAACTGACATGTCCTGGGAGTGAACCTGGGGAACTGGGCTCCCCGGCACTCAGGGCCAGTTCCTGTGACTTGTAAAGGCCATGTCACCCACCCACAGTGCCTATGAGTTGGGGATCTGTCTGCTGGCATGGGTGGCCGCCCCAGTTCATACAGGCAGGGGATGTGTGGACACTCTATGCCATGCACTTTTTTTACTTGTTCCAGACGGAGCACTCCGAATTTCTCAACAGTGCCTGCCCCATGAGTGGCCATGAGTGGTGCTGCATGGCTCACAGGAGCACGCATCTCCCAGAGCCACCTTCAGCCGGACAGCTGGATGAGTGGCTCTCGGGTGGTCATGCGTGCTGGCATCTTGTTTAAAAACACCCTAAATCAGAAAACAAATTATGAATCTGGAAAAAAAGAAAAGAAAAATTATTTCTTGGTGTAACTACATTCAATGAAAATTAGGTTACTACCATTGAATGAAAATGGAATTACACCACAAATAAGTCTGCCTCAATGTCTTCTTCACCTTCAACCAATTAAAGAAAAATGGGAAAGGAAGGCTTTAAAATAATTATTATGGTGTGCAGTTTCCAGCCCTCCAGGGCATCCCTAAACCTGGCACTGCTTTAGGTCTATGATTACAGATTTGAAATACTCCCCTAATTTCCATTATCCTATCAATTTCATCGCTACACAGCTGTTTCCAATAAATCCGCCTGAAAACCATCTGAAAACGCTGCCCCAGAAAGGTCAGCCCCAGAGCTACTATTATAAGGATACTGATGTTTTATCACACAAAAGAAAAAAGAAAAATCAACATAAGGTGACCTGATAACCTCACTCCAGGTGCTTTTTTCCTTAGTGACTATCAGCTGATGATAATGTATCCTTTCCCCAACTTCAAATAGATCTTAATCCCATCGTGTGAAAAATCCAGTGAAAAGAGCTGTAGTAAGAGAAGGAAATATAATTTGACACCTAATCCATGAACTCAGTCAGTCACTGCATTTCTGGAGATAGAAACTAATAATTTTCAAAGAAACATGGGAATGTGTCTTAAAAATCCAGGAAACATAAACTGAAGCTGAGGCCTTTCACAAGATCAAGACAAGATAGATGACAACCTGTAACGGTGTATCTTAGGGCTCCATGACTTCAGTTTGGAATTCAGGTGCTTGTATTTGCAGTAAATTAAACAAAGCAGAACCCATCTAGAGAAAAAAAACAGCAAATCAAATTATCTTCCTTTTGCCTATATGTTATAAATGATGGAGCCTCTTTCTGTATGTCATGCAGAATTACAGATAGGCAATTTGAAATTATATTACAACTAAGCATCCTACATATTAATTGTAAAATAACAAACAACAACAACACAGCTCAATGAAAATTTAAATGCATGAAAAAAGCAACTTTCTGTGCTGTTTTCATAATCTAGATTCTGATCAAAGCCTCTGATTCAGTACAATATTAGCTTTTTCATAACCACATTATTCAGAACAATAAGATGGAAGATACATTCACATCATACATGATTATAAGAAAATTAGGATTTGTTTTCCTTAAAATATTTAAATATTTTAAACTTGAAGTTTTGCACTCCTTCCTTCAGCAGATGGTGATCCATAATATGCTGCACCTCTTGCTGAGCATTTGTTAAAACAGAGCATTAAAGGACTTATCTTGAATTCTCATTTCCAATCAGATCTGCAAAAAATGTCCACCTAGCATATTTCCACCCTCATTACAGCAGTATTGTTTGTAACATTTTTTTAAAATAGGAGGGTGAGTATTAATGATGGGTTAACCTCAGACGGTTCAGAGGTTTGGTTCAGTTCAGATAAGCACCCAAATGTTAAAAATGTTAATGCTCCATTTCCAGAAATGCTCATGATTATGTGGTGCAGCATGTTATGAACCAATACATGCCAAAGGAATGTGAAATCTTATTCTTAAACTCAGATTATATAAGCATATTATGTTACCATCTTATTTTCCTAAATATTGGGTGCTTATCTGAACCTTAGCAAATCTATGGAGGTCCCACCTAGTGTGAGCTTCAAACACACCTTCCCTTTCAGAGCCACACAACTTTTCTCTTCCCTGTTCCAACTGTCTCCTAGCTTCTCAACCTTTATTTTGCAGCTGTTCCACAACACTGTAGTTCACAATCCTTCCACTGCAATTCCCACTTAACCACTGGGAATCACAATTACAATGTTTAGGTGTTTCTGTGCTAGACCTAATACATCTACATATCATTTCTATGGACTCTGGTATGCACTTTTAAGGTAGGAAAAATGGAAGCAAGAGTGGCATGATAGGAAAAGTGGAAGTTGAGTCCAGTTACAGGGTGTGCTATCTGACTGGAAGTTGGAAAGGAAAGTGGATGTTAGGAAGAATGGAAGTACCATTGGGTATGAGAAATAGTACCTGGTCAATAATCCTCTTCAATTAATCCAAACCTAAATCTTAAAGCCTCGTGGGTATTGTTCAGGAATAAGACTTAAGACCAAACTAGCTATTACCTAGGGAATGACCTTAAATTCTTACTTGGGAAAAACTTTAACAGATTAAAATAATTTTATTAATTGGACCTTTAGTGATAATATGTTTTCTCTTGATAGCGAAGATATTCTAACCCTACAGTATAGAAAATATTAGCAGGCCTATAGCAAAGATAGAATGTGATGACAAGACTTCAAATTCACTCTCAGCTTACATACAGGTTTAATAAGCATTATCATCCAAATATGTATAGATTAGGTACTAATCAACCATTGCATTTCTATGTTCTGATAACAAACAAAGCATTAAGTGTAACATGATTTCACTGTTGTAAAAGTTGGAGACCAACTTTTCTTGATGAGTGTATGCAAGTTTTTGGGGCCACAGATGGTCCTTTCTTGGGTATGTAAAAAGTCAGAACACAGAAGAAGAACAAAGAGGAAGAAAGGGGGAATCAGGATGGAGTTAGAAAGAACTAGAAAAAAAAGGGTTTATAAAAACGTAATACATGATATGGTGCAAAGTTTCAGTGGCCGACAGGACAGAAGAACAAAATGGTCAAACTGGCGGTTATTTACATAAGCCCACTGATTATTTCACACACACCCCAAAAAAGCATCTTTATTTCCATCATCACAAAGACCCCCAAATCAGATTATATATATACACTAGGCTGGAGTAGGACCTTTAAAATAAGAAATGTTCCATTTACCACTAGTGACTAACCAGTAGAGGTGGGACCCCGGGCCCATTACCAGCTACCGGATTTACCGGTTACCGGTTCTGTAAAAACCGGATTCCCGGATTAAATCTGGTATACCGGTACCGGATTTATTTCATTGAGTTCAATGGGGCGCTGTGTCCCCATTGAACTCAATGAAATAAATGAATTCCTTCCCCCTCCCCCTCCCAGGCTGCGCGGGTGGAAGGGGGGACACCCCCCACCCACCCTGCCCAGCCTGGATTTTTGTTTAAAAACAGACTGAGAGGCGAGCCCACCCCCCAGCACCAGCGGCCGCGGCGTCCCCGCAGCCGCCGGTAAGTATGACCCGATCCCTGGGGGGGGGGTTTAACACCCCCCCACCCCCCAGGGATCACCCCTACTAAAGTTCATAGCTTGCGCGCCGCTTACCTTGCGGAGCTCCGGCGGCGGCGGGCGGTCCGGCGGCCTCAGCGCCGGCTGTGGCTGCCGGCGTCAGAGACGCTCTAGGCCTTCCGGGGAAACCCGGAAGTTCCCCGGAAGGCCTAGAGCGTCTCTGACGCCGGCAGCCACAGCCGGCGCTGAGGCCGCCGGACCGCCCGCCGCCGCCGCAGCCCCGAGCTCCGCAAAGGTACAGCACTGTCAACTTTAGTAGGGGTGATCCCTGGGGGGTTGGGGGGGTGTTAAACACCCCCCCCAGGGATCGGGTCATACTTACCGGCGGCTGCGGGGACGCCGCGGCCGCTGGTGCTGGGGGGTGGGCTCGCCTCTCAGTCTGTTTTTAAACAAAAATCCAGGCTGGGCAGGGTGGGTGGGGGGTGTCCCCCCTTCCACCCGCGCAGCCTGGACTCGGGGAGGGGTGTTTTTTTTTTTAAACTTGGGGCTTTAAGTTTACATTGCAGCCATTTTTAAATGGCTGCAATGTAAAAAATCCGGTACCTGGAATCCGGTACCCCAGACCGGATTACCGGGTCGAATCCGATAATGCCGGTACGCCCGGTACCGGCATTATCGGATACCGGATTTTACCATTTTCCCGCCCCTACTAACCAGGCTACTTCCACAGTGTTGATTTCTATATATGTAAAAAACGTACAGGAGGTGGGTGGGCGCAGCAGCCAATCTGGCCACTGCGACCAATCTCACATCAGGGTCTGGGCCATGGTCCAGAATCGGCAGAGGTAACAAACGTTACTTTCTGCCGATTCCGGACCGTGGTCCAGCTAACTACGGTTCTGGACCTCCAGGTGGCCAGAGGTCCAGAACCGTGGTCAATGTGTTTTCCACCGGACGTTCACCGTGGTGAACATCTGGCAGAATGCACTACAGATGTTATGGTACCGCGGTCAGCACAGGGGGTTCACTGTGGTTGACTGTGGTATCGTAATGTCTGAAATTACCCTGAGAACACATCTTTGTGGGCCCTTGTCGAACAGACAAGATTAGTCGGTGGTATTTGCAAGAGGTGCTCCTGGATGACTGCAGGTGTCACAGTGGAGCATGGAAAGAGAGGTGGTCTTTCAGATATATGAGCCCCAAGTCATTTAGGGCTTTAAAGGTCAAAGCCAGCACCCTGAATTGTGCCTGGAAAAATATAGAAAGCCAGTGCAGACTATAGAGCACAGGTGTAATGTGTTCATGGTGACCCATCTCCAAAAGGAACTGGGCTACCACATTCTGCACCAGCTGCAGCTTCTGAACAGTCACCAAGGGCAGCCACATGTAGAGTGCATTGCAGTAGTCTAGTTTTGAGGTATTGAAAACATGGATGATGGTGGCCAAATCTGAGTCAAAAAAGAAAGGCTACGCAGCCTTCTCACCAGATGGAGTTGATGAAAAGCGCTCCTGGCCACCGCTGCAATCCCCAGGCACAGCAGATGGTCCAGAAACACACCAAGGCTGCAAACCCAAGTCATTACAGGGGGTCAGACCCACTCAATAACAGGGGTCACATCACAAGGTCGGCCAGACATCATCACTTCAGTCTTGTCTGGATTCAGCTTCAATCAGCTCACCCTCATCCAGTACCCAACAGCAGCCAGGCCCTGGGAAATCACCAAATCTGTGGGACCTGGATCAGAAGAAAATGAGAGGTATAGCTGGGTGTCATCAGCATACTGATGGCACCTCACTCCAAACCGCTGGATGATCTCACCCAGCGGCTTCAGATTATTATTATTATTATTATTATTATTATTATTAACAAACATTTATATAGCACCAGCAGTGTACCTGGTACTTTACAAAGTAATAAAATAGATACGGTCCCTGCCCCTAGGGCTTACAATCTGAGAGACAGGAGCTGGGGGAGAGACTTAGGAAGGGGAACAGAGGGAGAGACAAGGGGTCTAACATTCATGAAGATG
>QEPC01005272.1:1389086-1399544 GCA_003113815.1 Sphenodon punctatus
AAGGTTCTTCGAGATGGCTCCCAACATTCTCACAACTGGGTTGTGCATGCTCACCCTATTCAAATAATAGCCACATGATAGTCTCGAGCTCCTCTAGTATAAAAAGTGCTCTACTCCTCAGAATGACAGTTCCTTCCAACCTTTTCTAGAAATAGAAGGAAAAAATTCTATGCGAGGCTGGAAGGGTGGGTATTTGTGAAAATGTTCGGAGCCATCTCAAAGAACCTTATTTACAAGGTAGCAACCTTCTGTTCTTCTTCGAGTGGTTCCTCACCTGCTATTTTTGCTAAATATGAACGTGCTGTGTGATCAAGTATTGTTAATAGCATGCAGTTATTCTGATGTGGCCCAGAGGTTTTATATGTTTTAAATATGTGAACAGGATTTTTTAATTCTGCTATGGCACTACCACTGATGGAGAGAGAGCAAGTTGTCCTACTTGAGTCCCATCCACTTACTGGATGAGATGCTAGTAGGAGGGTTCTCTCAGTCTCCAGGTGGCAGGGTTTTACTCAGCAGCAAGGAGTTCCCAATGTAAACTAATGTTCTGCCCATCACATCTTAATGCTGAAACTCTTTGTTGCTGGATTTTTGGAGGCTCCGCCTACAATGTACAAGCCCCTCCCTCGAGCTCTGCCAGCCATAAGGTTCAGCGTGGCGCTGAGATGGATGCCAGGGATGGGCAGGCCCTCCCCCTCCCTTAAGCCCCGCCCCTCCCTTAAGCCCCATCCACTTTGGGTTTTCAGAGCGCGCGCATGTGCTTTGCATGTGCGCACATGAGGGGCCCATAACTAAGGCTTGAGCCCAGGCCCTTCTCAACCTAGCTACACCCCTGCCCTGCTAGGCCTTCACCCCCCCTTCCCTGGTCCCTGCTGGCCTATATCTCCCTGGCCAAAGCGCTGGCCTCCAGTCTCTTCCCTGCACTCGGCTGACAAATTCCCCAAGTTCTGAGTTTCAGGGGCCCTTCCACGAAATGTCAGAACTCAGAAAATCAAGTCAAATGCCCTGGTCCTGTGTGTTTTCTGAGGAAAACCGAGGACCGAGTTTTGGCACTATGAGAAAGGGAATATCAGTTTTCCCTGTGCCCAACCTGCCTGACATTCAGAGTCACACCAACAGTAAGGCAGAGAAAGTTTATGTTCTCTTCTGTGTGTATTTGAGTGAAAAATCCAGTGCTGCCCCCGTCAGCTGTTCAACATGCAACACAGATCCCTGTTCTCTCCTCTTCCAACTCCCTGATTCAAGAGCTTCCAAGGAGAGGGTGGAGGAAATATGTGCCAGACACTGAATAGCTGATTAGGACAGCACTGGATTTTTCACCCGCACATGGAGCAGACCTTCTCTGCGCTGCTGTCAGTGTGAGTCTACATATCAGGTGGGTTGGAGACAGGAGTAAGCGAACATCATTTTTCTTCAGTCAATAGCTGCAATAATAGCCACAATGTAAAAAAATCCGGTAACGCGGCCAATGTTAAAAATCTGGTATGCCGATACTGGTAAATCCAGTACGAGGGAGATCCAATACCAGTAAATCCGGTATCCGGTATTCTCCTCGGTGTCCCACCCCTAATATGTACCCCATGATGATATCTCCCCATCACAACCAGCATAAAGGAATATCAGTTTTCTCCATCTCTAGACTTTCCCACCATCCCACTAGCACAGACTCAGAGAAAACCTTTGTCAGTTCTGACTCAGTAGGTGTTTATAAATGAGACAAATAGCCTGCTGGACTCTGTGTTCAGTCCGTGCATCCCCCACTCAGCCCACACTCACATGTAGAGCTAATAGGGATGGGCGAACACGGTTCGGAAGTTCGGAGTTCGGCCCGCACTTGAACTGTTCGGACGACCGAACTCGAACTCGAACCCGAACCTGAACGCAAACATACCGAACAAACCGAACACCGAACGGCGAAATGGCTGAACAGTTCGGTCAGTTCGGATCGCGTTCGGATGAGTTCAGGTGGCAAAAAAAGGTTCACTGGAAGGTCGAACATTACAGGGAGGTGTCAGTCACTGAGGAGCAGACTTCCAGGCACCAGGGGTGGAGAGGCTTGCAAGAAACGAAACTAATTATCTGCCTCCCCACTTCCCAACACCTTCTGAGCTAGTCACTGTTCCTGAACAGCAGGTGTTGAGTAGGATTTTTAGATTGCTTTAAGTTTCATTTCACTTTTGTAATGAAATGAAACTTAAACCATAAACTGAAACCTTGTGTTATGCACTGTACAGACTCATTGAGTATGTAATGTATGTATTTCACTACAGACTCCTCTTCTATTTGTGAAGATTCCCCCCCATCCCATATATATTGGATGTATATATATCCATATATATATCCATATATATGGATATATGGATGTATATATATCCATATATATCCATATACATATATATATATGGATACATATATATATATGGATATGGATATGGGATGGGGGGGATAGATAGATAGATGAAGACAGTTGTAGGAGTTACCTTAGTGATAGAGATAGCGTTAGTGATTTAGTTTTAGTGTTTGTAGGAGTAGGTCTGTGTAGTTATTAGATAATTCATTTACTTCATAGCATTTAGAATAGTTAATAGCGGTTAGATTTAGTGTAGACAGCTATATATAATATTTGATTAAAAAAAATAAGAAAACCCTATATAAAAACCAAAAAACCAAATAAAGAAAAAAAAAACCAATAAAAAACCAAAAAAACATATAAAAAACACAAAAAAACCATAACAACACTTCCCGAACGGACGAACCGAACAACTGAACAGCCGAACCGAACAGCTGAACGGCCTAACCGAACAGCCTGTTCGGACGAACGAACCGAACATCCGAACCCGAACTCGGCAAACGAACCGAACGGACGAACCGAACTGAACGGACGAACCGAACGCAGCCGAACCGAATGGCCGAACCCGAACCGCGATCTGTTCGCCCATCCCTAAGAGCTAATAAAGGGGCAGCCCCCTATCCACATTATAAGTGCGGGTGAAACCGCCACAGATAGTACCACTCAGTGCATTCCCCCTCCCCAACCGTCACTCTGATGGAAAGGAGAGTCACAGTCAGAGAAGGCATCTTCCCTGGCTATGACCCCCTTTCCATCACGCTCTCCTCGTGCAACAGCGCTCATGTGCTCAGGTGACTGCAAGAGGAGAAGGTCCTTCCTGCACCTTCACCCTCTACTCTTTCTTCTTTCAGCCACTTCACAGATGATTGCTCTCTCACAGCCACTTGAGCGTACAATCAGAGATCAGCTGTGAAGTGACTGCAAGAAGGGCAAGGAGAAAGTGGAGGTGCAGGAAGGATTTCTTCTTGCCTCTGCTCTCTCCTGTTGCAACCTCTTCACAATTGATTGATCTCTAGCAGCTGCATTAGACGTGGGAGCAAGCTGGACTACATTTCCCAGCATGCTCCCAGACAGCTTTAGGAGCGTGCTCAGACAAACTTCCCTCAAAAGTTAAACACACAGCCGAAGAGTCTAGATTAGAGCAGTGCACCTGGCTTCCGGTGAGTACCCCCCTTCCCTGGCCCACACTACCCCTCTTCCCTGCCCCCTGGCCACCACTGTCTACTTCCCTTACCCAGTCCCCCCCCCACCTGCTTCCATGCACCCTCTGAACTCTGCCCCCTTCTGAATTCAGATGAGGTTTTGACAAGTCCCAAAATTATGGATCCCTTCCTCTGAACTTTGGGACTCAGCAGACCAAGGTTGAATCCACTGATCCTTGGTAAATGCCAAAGAAAACCAAGGACTGAGTTACAGCACTAATTAAGATATATGACAGCTGCAAGAGGCCCTGGGCCCTGCTCCTAGAATGATGCCAAGCCATGTGCTGTCCTGCAGTCCATTTGAGGAACTATATTGGTACCTTGCAATGAAAACCTGGAAGTGGGCCCTGGAGGAAAAAGGGAAGAAGTGGTAGCACTGATATCATTGCCATTTAGCTGGCGGAGCACCGAGAAGACGATAGAACTTGACTATCTAGAGGAAGTAAAAGTCGTAACAAGGTTTCCGTAGGTGAACCTGAGGAAGGATCATTAATGGGACACGGAGGCACGGGCACCACGGCCAAGCCGCGCATGATATCCTCCCCGATAGACGAGGGCCTCGGAGGGGCCGCCCGGCTTGCATGAGGGGGCGGCCAATAAATATAAATAAATAAATAAATAAATAAATATTCAAAAAAAACCAGCAGCTACCAATCAGACTCATTGACTTTCCCACTATCTAACATGGTTTTCAGCAACAGCATAAGTATGGATACAGCCCACCCAATGGGCAGGCTAGCAACCTTTGGGGACAGAACCCAGGGATTCCATGGACCTTTTGGTGCTGCCCCGACAATTGTTGTTCTATGTCCTGTTCCACTCCAGGGTAAGTAGGAAGCAGGATCACCTTCATAAGAACTTGCAGTGCACGCCAGGTGTAGGGATTCTGTTCTACACCAATCAGCTGGTTGTCAGGGGGCAGGAGCGCCACCCCATTTGCAAGCCCAAGCCTGAGACTTACAGTGCAGGCGGAACAGTGTTCCTTTTCCCTGCTGATCAGTGGACTGGCAGGAAGCAGGAGTGTTTTCCCTCCCTCTGTCTCCTACACACACTGCTAGCCCTCGGATGGAATTTGCATCAGAGGGGGAGGGCATGGACCAGCCCTGATCAGATGCAGAAGCATTATTGGGAAGCCCACTGGTAGGCAGTATAAGTACTCCTTATTTAAGTGCCTGCCTCAGGGTCAGATTTATGCCATAACCTCCGTCCTGTGAGGGAGGGGCACAGGTATGGGGGTGAGCAGGGTTATGTCATGACCTCCACGTGAGAATTTCTGGGGATGTTTTATTATATATTGGGACTAATTATATGTTATTGTCTTAGGGGAAGGACAGGGTATAAATTTAAATAAAGAATAGATTCAGTAGGAACAATTATTATTTATTATTATTATTTTATAAATTTATATCCTGACCCTCCTGCCTCAGGCAGCTCGGGGCGGCTCACAACCACATTTATGATGTTTTGGGGTTTTATCATCATTTTATCGATTGTAAGCCGCCCCGAGCTGCCTGTGGCAGGAGGGGTGGGATAGTAAGACTTTTAAATAAATAAATAAATACATAAATAAATAGAATAAAAATACAATAAAAATATAAACAACATAAATCAAATCAATAATCAGTATAAAACATTAGAAAATACAAAAAGTGCAATAGACCCTTTTGACACAGACACTCTAACACTGATAAAATGGGTGTTACATTTTATTATACATGTTGCAGGGCTGCAGGTGTGCACTATGGGTGCCCTGCAACATGTATAATAAAATATAACACCCATTTTATCAGTGTTAAGAGTGTCTGTGTGAAAAGGGCCATAGTGTGCAATAAGCATTAACACACACCCCAACCCACCCTTTAACCCTCCCCTCCACCAAACGCCTGGTGGAAGAGCCAGGTCTTGCACTGATGGCGTAACATAAGAAAGCTTGGGCTGAGGTGAACCTCCGCTGGGAGAGAGTTCCACAACACTGAAGCAGCCACCGAGAATACCCACCTGTCAGTCCCCACCCATCTATAACGGGGAACCTCCAGGAGGGCAGCCCCCGACGACCGCAGGAGCTGCCCAGGGGCCGAAGAAGTGAGGCAGTCCCTCATGTAGGTAGGGCCCAGACCATTTAGGGCTTTATGGGTCAGCAGCACCAGCACCTTCAATTGGGCCCAGAAGACTGTAGGCAGCCGGTGCAGTGCCCGGAGTACTGACATGATGTGCTCCTGACGACCCGTCCCAGTGAGCAAATGGGCCACGGCATTCTGACTAGCTGCAGCTTCTGAACCATCACCATGGGCAGCCCCACATAGAGCACATTACAATAGTCTAGCCATGAGGTGACAAACGAATGGATGACAGTGGTGGATGGGCGAACGTGGTTCGCATGTTCGGGCGTTCGGAGTTCGGACCGAACTCAGTCTGTTTGGACATCTGAACCGAACGTCCGAACTGAACTCTCGAATGACCAAACAGTTCAGTCATGTTCAGATGAGTTTGGATGAGTTCGGGGGCAGTAAAAATATCTTTTCAGGGCCAAAAATTAGGTTTCGGTTTTGTTTTGGTTTTGATAGCGCTATTTTTGAATGTTCGACCAAGTTCGGCCAAACTGAACTCGGCTGAACCGAACCATCGAACCCAAACTCAGGTTTCGAACCGAATGACCAAACATCCGAACATCCGAACTGCGTTCTGTTCGCCCATCCCTAGCGGCCAGTTCGGAGTCTCAGATACAGGGGCGGAGCCGTCTCACCAGTTGTAACTGCCAGAACACACTCCTGGCCACAGACAACGCCTGGAGATCCAGACGCAGTTGTGTGGAGGAAGGGTTGGATGAAAGTCCCCTTAAGGGACTCCGGTAACCTTCCCTCCTCCATGGAAACATTGATCACCTCAGCCAGCAACAGTCCCACTGTTTCCCTGCTGGCCTTGACCAGCCAGGATGGGCACGGGCCTAGTCCACAAGTCGTGGTTCACATAGATCCAAGCAAGGTGGCAGCGAAGTCGTGTTCAGTGTGAGCTATTTTGTCTGCAAAGTATGCCATAAACATATCACAGTGGACCCCAGATGACTTCGGGTCCAGGTGGAGACCAGCTGGACTGACCAGTCCCCTCACCACCCAGAAAAGCTCCACTGGACATGACTTTGCAGACGCTATGAGTGCAGCAAAGAAACACTTCTTTGCTGCCTGCACAGTCACAGCATAACTTTTCAAAAACAGTTTATGCCACAATCTGTCATCTTCATCATGAGCACGGCGCCACTGTTGCTCCAACCGCCTCCCCTCGTGCTTCAGCTGCCCCAGGTCCTCCATAAACCACGGGGACCTGTGGTGTCGAAACGTGGGAAGTGGATGCCTGGGAGCCACCTGATTGATAGCCCTGGCCAACCATTAATTCCAGAAGTCCACAAGAGCATCCATGGAGGAGTTGCTGATGTCTGCGGGTAAATCCCGCGGAGCAGCCTGGAACTCAGCAGGTTCCCTCAGCCTCCGAGGGTGGACCATCCTAATTGATCCTACACGCCTCCACAATGAATGTGAAAGGGGATTTGAGTCTGAGTGGAAGGGACTGTTATATGTATGTTTAGTCTGTAAGTTGCCCTGAGGCCTTTTGTAGACAAGGGCAGCATATAAAACTAAAGTAGTAGTAAAATCCTTAATTTAGCAGGCACCTCTAGAGCTAAAAATCTGAGCTACTACAGCTTACACTAAGAACACAGACTGCATAGCTGGGGACTGAAACACTGGACTGGGCACTGAATGGGGCATGTCAAACACTGATCAATGGGGTTATACACTTATGATTCCCATTGAACTGAACGGAAGCAGACCTGTGCAAATGAAGCCGAGGTTAGGGAGGGAGTATAACCGTTTATGTATCTTACAGTACTCAACTGAAGGTGCAGAAGCAAAGAAGGCAAATATACACTAAAGAATGCCTAGGCACTATTGCCCAGTCCACATTAGCAGTCAACAGCTTCACAGATAATAAAATGAACCACAGCAAAGTCAACCAAAGGTATAAAGTATTAACCTCTATAAAAATATCTGAGGTTTTAGCCTCTACCCTACAAGTCTGAGGACTTTATTCAAGCCAAAAAGGAAAATATGCATTAGTCTAAACCACAAAATCCATAAGTTAAAATGATGCATGTTTCAGGTAGTATTTAAAGTAACAAAATAAATATTCAAAATCAAGACTCAGATTCTTTCCTGAATTAATCCAGAATCAGCCACATTACAGGAATTGTGTAGCTGAAGTTGCTGGGTAGACATTGCAAGGAACCCCTCCCCCATCACACCTTTGCAAAGGCCAGTCAGAAATGTTCTCCTTGCACTTGTCTGTGGTTGCTTTCCGACGTTACATAGGTGTGGGGGGGAGGGGGGGATTTACGCAATCGCAATCACGGCTTTGTAATTGCGGGGATTAGCACCTGTGAGAATGCATTAATCTCCTTTTACCACAAAAGAACACTCGCGTATTACTGGGTTCTCAAATGTAGCCTTTACAAGGATGCGTGTTCTCACGTGATAAAAAGAGATTCATATTTATTTATTTATTTCATTAAATTTATTGGCCACTCCCTCATGCATTCTCACTAGGGATGTGCGAACCCCCGGGGGTTTGGGATTCAGCCCATTCGAGGTTCGGCCGAACCCCAAACCATTCGGTTTGACCCATTTGGGCCAAAACCGTTTGGGGGAGCTGAACCCGTTTGGGCGGGGGAGGTGGTTTCCCCTCCCCTCTCTAGGCTGTGTGGGTGGAAGGGGCGCCGGGAAGCACCTCCCCCTCCGCCCAGTCTGAGAATTATTTTTTTTTACCCACCCCACCCCAGGGATCGCCCTACCTGGTGGTGCCGGGGCTCCAGTCCTGGATCCACTGGCGGCAGCGTCGGCAGATCCGGCAGCGGTGGCGCTCCGGAGCACTTCAGGCCACTACTGGGCCTTCCGGGTCAAACCAGAAGGCCTAGTAGTGGCCTGAAGCACTCTGGAGCACTGCCACCACCAGACCCGCCACTGCTGTTGCCACCGCTGCTGGACCCACACCCGGACCCCGACCTAACTAGTGGTCCCGGGGCACTGGCCCCGGGTCTGGCAGCAACTGCAGCAGTGGTGGGTCTGGTGGCGGTGGCACTCTGGAGTGCTTCAGGCCATGACTAGACCTTCCGGTTTGACCTGGAAGGCCTAGTAGCAGCCTGAAGCACTCCGGAGCGCCACCACTGCTGCCACTGCTGCTACTGCTGCCACTGGACCCAGGGCCAGAGCCCCGGCACCACCAGGTAGGGCAATCCCTGGGGCGAGGGGTTAAAAAAAAAATTCCCAGGATGGGCAGGGGGCGGGGAGGAGGTCCCCGGCACCCCTTCCACCCGCGCAGCCTGGAGGGGGAGGTAAAACCAGGTTCCTCCCTGCCCCCTGCCGCCTCCTGAATGCGTTCAGAACCCAAACTTTGTTCGGTCAGTTTGGGCGGGGGTTGGTTTAGATTTGGGGTGTTCGCGAACGGGCCAAACACCCCGAGTTCGGGCCGAACCCCGAACTTCCAAATCACTTTTCCACATCCCTAATTCTCAAAGGCACTAATCTCTGCAATTACAGATCCGCTATTGCGATTGTACAAGTTCCACCCCCTCCTATGTAACCTCAGAAAGCAGCTTTAGCAAAACTACTGCAGTGTTTTAGCAGTGCAGGTATGATTTATTTATTTGCTGGTTTGTTTGTTCAGTTTATTTTGTTAAGCTACCCTAATGCTCAGGGTGACTTACATAATAAATACACACATCATAGAAATACAATAAAATACAATTAAAACTCATTTAAAAACCCACCCTCACCCACAAACCCTCCCACCTCAGCTCCTAAACCTGCCTCCCAAATGCTTTGCTAAAGGGAAATGTTTTACACTGCCTCCAGAAAATGCTCAAGCTTGGGTTCTGATGGACCTCCAGGGGAAGGGAGTTCCATAACACAGGGACAACAACTGAGAACGTCTCTCTGCGAGTGTCTGTTGTACGAACAAGATTAGCAGGTGATACCCTCAAAAGAATGCTCCCAGCTGACCACAGGGCTCACAATGGAGCATGGAAGGAAAAGTGATCTCTCGGGTATGTGGGGTCCAGGCCACTTAGGGCTTTAAAGGTCAGAACCAAAACCTTGAATTGTGAACAGAAAGTTATAAGAAACCAGCGTAGATTACAGAGCTCAGGTGGAATGTGCTCATGGTGACCCACCCCTGAAAGGATCCAGCCTGCCGCATTCTGCACCAACTTCAGCTTCTGGACAGTCACCAAGGGCAGCCCCACATAGAGCATATTGCAGTAGTCGAGCCTCGAGGTTATGAAAGCATGGACACTGCATCATCACAATGCTCAGGAAGTCCAGAAAGCATTTGGAAAAATCTCCCTACCACCCAGAGATTGTTTCCTACAAAATTAATATGGATTTTAAATACATTGGGTCATTCTCTCATAACAGTTATGCAGAAAGAAGGGGGTTCAAATTTGCCTCTTCAGTGAAAATCCCTGTTTTATAAAGCATGTAGGAGAGAGAAGGGGTAAGGCTATAGTTCATATCATTCTCATATTAGGATGTCAAGGATACTATATCAGATATACAAGATGGAAATATTGCTCCTTAAAGTAGCATCAGCCGCCTGAGGAAAACTCAAAGGTGTTCAAAAACTGGACTAATTCTATAGATTAGAGCTGAAATGAATATCACAGTGAACACTTGATAAAGTGTTTAATCAAATTTGCCTGTTATGATTTGGATCTGATGGAAGCAGATATTCGGTTAATTTTGCTGGATATCTCATTGGATAGCTTTCTTTGGTTATTTCAGATATTTCTGGGTATTTTCAGATGTTACGAGATCACGCTCAACCACAGTGAACCACACTCAATCCCGTGGTGGGGCCAAA
>QEPC01005272.1:1404158-1417304 GCA_003113815.1 Sphenodon punctatus
CTGGCCTTGGTGCCCCCCCGAGTCCCCTCCCGCCCCTGGAGGGAATGTGGGGCCCCCTGTCCGTGGTGTTATTCTCCCTGGCGTGCTGGACTATGGCTGGCTGTGCTTCCACTGGGCTCCCAGCTCCCGGCCCCCATGGGGCCCCCCATCCGTGATCCTTCCATGAGACCATGGCCCTGTGTGACCTGTGGCATACCCTGGCAGTGCAATTGCTGCTGAGCTGCTCGGACAGCCTGTCAGGTGCTTATGCGAGCCTGAGCTCTGGCCTTCATTACTTCGGCTATGAGGCGAGCGCCCGGGATTGCCGGCTGCATGCTGAGACGCTGGGACTGGTTCCCTTTCCCGATTGGCACATCCCAGAGATGAGGTGCTTGCATGTGGCTTGCTCTGCGGTGGAGACTGAGTCTGCCCTGTCTGTGTGCAGCCTGGCCACCTACACGGTCTGTCTGGCAGAGGGGGGCCCTGCCTTGGCCGTGTCGTACTTTGGCTTCGTTCACAGGGCCCGTGTGCACCAGTGCTCCCGTGGGGCGGTGTATCACCGGCTGTTGGAGCTGGGTCAGCTTCTGTGGCCCCCTGCTGCCGACTTCTGCGTATCTGAGCCTACCGCGGTGGAGCTGGTGGCGCTGTCTGGTGTGTGGTCCCGTTCCAATGTGCAGCTGGGTCTCTCCATGCAGGATCAATTTGAGGCTTACTACCGGATCGCCCACCACATGTCCATGCAGGGGTACCACCGGGGCATGCTTCATTGACCCCACCTCGTTCACCAGGTGGGGCACCCGGCCCCTGGGCCCTTCGTGGCACCCAGCAACTGGCTGTGAGTCCCCCTGTGCCTCCTGGACTCCTGTTCCTGGCCCCCGTGTGGGCTCCTGGCTCTGCCCTGCTGATGTGGCCCACTGCCTGCTCCCTCCTTGCTGTCCCGGCCATGATGCTGTGCTGCCTGCTTCCTGGGGTGTTACTGCCCCTGCCTGTGGCTCCGGGCCCCCTCCGCCCCCCCCGTCTGCCTCTGTCCCCGGCATTCCCCTCCATGGCCACCGTCTCCATTGTCCGCCTCCGGTGCCCTGACTGTCCCCCCGGCTCCCCAGGGTGCTGCTGACCATCCTCATTTGCCTGTGCCCCCTTCTGCGCCCCCCCTCCTGGGTGCCCATGTGATCTCAGAGTTCTGAGGCCCCCAGACTGCCCCCCCCGGCTTCCTCCCGGGGAGGGGGGGCGGTGTGTGACTTTGGACCTGCTGCACTGCCCTGGATCTCCTGTCTCCCCTCCATCGCCCCCTCACCGGTACTTGGGTTCCGAGTGTGCCTCCTGGACTGTTCCCGGCTCGCTTCCTGTTCCGTGTGTGCTCCCGCCGTGCCTGTGCCAGGACTGCATGGGGGCCCCCGTTCCGGGACTGCCTGTGTTGCTGTGGGGGTGCCCATGCAGGCTGTTCTGTATTGGGGGTTCTGGTTGCTGTTGCCTGTGTCCCACTGTGTCCCTGTGCCATTTCCCCTCCTCTTCCCTGTTTCTCACCCCCCCACCCCCTCCCGTGCCCGTTGTGCCTTGTGTGGTGTCTGTCCCGCTGTGTCTCCCCCCTCCTCCCTCCCTTTCCTGTCCAGGTGTGTGTGCGCCCAGGAGTGTGTGTTTGTGCTGTGTGTTCCACTGTGCCCTCGCTGTCTGTGTGCCTGTTGTGTGTGGTACCTGGGCGGCTTTTCTCCCTCTCCCCCCTCCCTTCCTGTTTCCCTTGTGTGGGCATTCCCTTGTGTTCCTTTTGGCTTCGTTTACCCTTAGGCGGCCATGTCTGTGTCCCTCCCCTCCCTGGCTCCTTCTGGGTGTTTTGACTACAGCCGGGTATTGGCGTCACGTCTGTTGTGCCATCCTGGCCCGTGATCTGCCGGCCCGATTCCCTGCCATGGTCCCACCCCCATCACATCTGTTTGGGACTTTTATTGACCACGGGGAGTGGTTGTTCGGTTCACCACCACTGGGAATCCACTGTGGTGACTCTGGAACGCGTAACGTCTGAAATCACCCTCTGTCATTTAGTTCTGACCATTTCAGCACATGCCCAACAGCCAAAACACAGTAGTCAAAATGCCAAAATAACCAAACCAAAATAAATGAGGTATCTGAACCATAATAAAGAAATGAAAAGATATGTGAATATCCGTTTCAGCTGTGGATATCATTTAGCTGTTCAGAGGGCTAATGCAAATAACATATGCAAATACAAAATCACCTCAGGACTGGACTACTGCAACGTACTTTACGTGGGGCTACCCTTGGTATCTATCCAAAGACTGCAGATGGTGCAAAATGTAATGGCACGCCTCCTTATGAGGACGGGTCGTCATGAGCACATTACACCAGTGCTCCAGTCTCTGCACTATAGTCTCCAGTTTCTGACTGTAGTCTTCTGGGCCCAATTCAAGGTGTTGGTTTTGACCTATAAAGCCCTATACAGTCTGGGCCCCACTTATCTGTGGGATCGACTCACCCCTGTGTCCTGGATCAGCTCCTACAGTAGACTGGGAGCACACTCCTTCGGGTTCCCCGAATATCTCGGGTGGTGACAATGAGGAGGGTGTTCTCAGTGGTCACATTGAGGCTGTGCAACTCCCTCTCAATGGAGGTCTGCTTGGCCCCCAACGTTCCCTCTTTCCATAAACAGTGTAAGACCTGGTGTTCTGCTAAACTTTCGGCAAGGGAGACGGGTAATGGGTGATGGGTTGCCCCATTTGCATTGGTGCTAGCCTGGGCCATGACTTCAGCCATTTGCTGAGGTGAGCACCCAGGTGAACACACTCGGGGTCAGTCCAGGTGAACATTTGATGTCCTGATAAAAAAAAAGTGACAGTGGCCCATGGACCAAAGGAGGCCAGAATAGGTTACTGTCACATTTGTTTTTACTCAAAGTGTTCCGCACCATACAAATCAAACCCTCACACAATTAGTAGGCCTAATGAGTTCAGTGATTTTACTCACAAGTACAATATTGGGAAGGGGGAGGGACAGTTTTTATCTACACTGTGGGGGTATTTTATTGTACTTTTATAGTGTTATTTGTATTTTTGTTTTTATTGATGATCTATATGTTTATGTTTTTCAGCACCATACAAATCAAACCCATCACACAATTAGTAGGCCTAACTGTTCAGTGATTTTACTCATGAGCACAAAATTGGGGAGGGAAGATTTTTATCTCCACCATGGGGGTATTTTATTGTACTTTTTATGTTTTTATGTTTTTATTTGTATTATTTATATTTTTATGTTTTTAATATGCTGTGAGCTTCCCTGAGCTGCAGTAGCAGGAGGTGGTGGCCTACAAATAAAAAATAAATAAATACAAATCTACTATTTGTTTCAGCTTTACTAGAGATGTTTTACCATTGAATCAGTGGAAATGGAGGGTGTTTTTAAATAAAAAAGGCTTGAAAGGGGTCCCTGGTTGGTGTACGGGGTGGTATCAGGGCACTTACACACATGAAGTACGTGGGGAGCATTTCACATGGGGGACTCCCAGCATGGCTGACCCATCTATGGAGATGGCCACATGGGGCACTCTGGATTTTTCCGGTGGTGCTCCATGCAGGGCCTTGGTGACCGGTGTATGGGTCATGGGAGCATGCCTCCCAATGCAACACCATCAGCCAAGCAGTTGGACACGTGGACAGTGTGGGGGGCTATGCATGGACGCATCTCATTTAAAAACACTCAGTCCAATATTGAAAGTTTCAAAAATCCCACACTTATGTACAGCTACAACATCTGATTCTACAAGGAGACCCAGCCAATGGCAAAAGAGTTCCTGGTGGAGCTGCTCTGGTAGGATGAAGAAGCACAGCAGACAACTGTGAGGAGCTCTCCTGCCATGAGATCTATCCTTTATGAACACACTGGTAGGTCTCATTCTCCTTCAGAGATATTTTATTCTGTACTAGACATATGAGCACAATTGCAGTCAAGTGGCTCCATTCAGGGTTAGTATCCTACTGCATCATGCACCTTACAGAGACCCAGGAAGACAAGATTCCTGCTTAGGAGACCTTATAGCCTCAGTCCCCCAACCCTGTGAACACTTATGAATGTGCTTAATAGTAAGCATAGCTGTTGTCCTTGGACTATTCACATGCTGCATTACAAGCACGTGTACAAATGTTTGTAGGATTAAGACCTAATTTAAACACAGAAGTAACAAGTGGACATAATACGTAAATGGAAGGAATATGAAAGAGATGATAAATATGGATAATTTATTAAGCCTAGGTATAAGCACAACTAAATGGCTTTCTGTCCATTTAAAATAAATAAATAAATACATAAATAGGGCTGGAATTTAAAAAAGGAGCACTTACCCAAATTCTAATCAAAATAAATAAAAGTTGAGTGCACTGCTTACTTCCCTAGGGTCCCTTTGAATTTTCAAGCCTTAATAAATAAAATAGGTATAAAATGTATCTAGATTTGCAAGGAAAGTGCAACAGGGAAATCTTGCAGAGTTCTTCCATTCTTCTGTCTCTTTCCTGTGAGTTTATCCATTTAAGGATGTGTTGGGATCAATGGAATTAAGCTATAGCATCACTAATAAAAACAAGAGAGGGATCTCTTGGCCAGACAGTCTGTATGATGTTTTTGTTTTTATTAGGGCTGCTGAAACTAATGTCATTTTCATATTTACAAATACAAGTTACAAGTTATTCAGTTCTGGTACTAAATATCCACATCTGCATTCATACTCATTGCCGTAACAAAGTTCATTTGTCCATTTCTGGTCATTTCAGTT
Organism: Sphenodon punctatus; assembly: GCA_003113815.1. Classification (NCBI taxonomy): domain Eukaryota; kingdom Metazoa; phylum Chordata; class Lepidosauria; order Sphenodontia; family Sphenodontidae; genus Sphenodon; species Sphenodon punctatus. Next base: position 1,408,915 of record QEPC01005272.1, read on the forward strand.
ATGTGATACTTCATGCACTTCAGTACTTCTGAATTTTGTCTGTTTATTTCCAGTATTTCAGTCACTATGGGCACTTCTGTTCTAGTATTTTGCTATTAGAAATGTTCTACATCACTCAGACTGAACATTTAAATTGAAACTGACATCCCAAAATCCAAAAGTATTTGTCAAATAGTACTATCGAAAAACCGGAAGTAGTGATTGAAGGGAATTAAGTGCTGGAAGTGATCAAATATTTAAAAAAACGGAAGTGACTGAAAATGTACAAACAAACCAAAAAACCCAACCCAAACAATCAAAACAACATTGACTTCAGTATTTGCTTTGAATAGTCTGGTTTATTATAAAAAATAGTTTTAGTCTACATTATTTCCCAGGTATATATCTGTTATTTAAAGCAACTTGTGGAAACACAATTTCTGCAGCAAATATTACTGTACTGTAACAATTTTGAATCCTGCATTTAGACAGTCTTAAAAAGTGTTTTTCCTCCAACAATTTTTAAATATTGGTCTTTGGCTCATTAATGTTAGGAATGGGCAAACAGAACGCGGTTTGGATGTTCGGATGTTCGGTCGTTCAGTTCGAAACCCGAGTTCGGGTTCGATGGTTTGGTTCAGCCAAGTTCGGTTCGACCAAACTTGGCCAAACATTCAAAAATAGTGAAACCGATATCAAAACCATCAAAACCTATTTTTCGGCCCTGGGAAGACATTTTTCCTGCCCCCAAACTCATCCGAACTCATCTGAACATGACCGAACTGTTCGGTCGTTCGAGAGTTCGGTTCGAACGTTCAGTTCGGACGTCCGAACAGACCGAGTTCGGTCCAAACTCCGAACATCCGAACCGCATTCGTCCATTCCTAATAAATGTGACATTATATCACATTAATTAACATTCATGGGACAGATATTCAATTGTTGGTTTTCTTTTAACTATTGCCTTAGTTTTCCTAATATCCAGCTTTTGCTTAATAGTTTACAGAAGTTTTTCCTAGCATATAAAAAAGAGTAGGAACTGTAAAACTGAGATTATACATCCTCCTTACTTTTGGTTTTTCTCTCTCCATATTTAAGCTCTAGATAATTGCATTGTGCAATGCAATTATTGCAGTATTGATTAACCAGTTTAACAAAAGGACTATGAAAAAGGTGAGTTAGATTGTTTTTATACATGATGGCACTGAGTGCTGCCACGCATCAATCCTGCCCAGAGTGAGGGCCCTCACTCCTGGCAGAATTGGTTCTGCTGCTGAACAAACATGATGGCGGGCTAGGCCAGGAAGGAAGAGGGCAAGATCATGTGCGAATATGTGTCCGCACGGCCACAGCCCCATGCTGCCATGAGTGACCCACCCCCCTCTCTGACAGGTAGCCACAGCCGCCTATGAGGCCCAGCCTATGAGGCAGCCTATGAGGCAGCCTATGAGGCCTCATAGGCCACGGCAGCCTATGAGGCCCAGAACCACAGCAGACTGGACCAGGATAACTGCAAGCGGACCAACACACATGATGGCCTGTTTTACCCTGGTCCAGAGTTCTTTGCACGGGCCGTGCCAGCACTTATCCCAGGCTGTTGCTCGGGGATGGTTCTGAGGATCAGTCCAAGCTAACCACCACCAAGGGTCATGTAAACTCGGATTCTGGCCTGGGATAACATTTGGTGGCTGGTTTTAGATGTAACGGCACCACAGATGTCCACACAGGTCAAAGCATGAAAATCCATGGTACCGTCACGTTTGAAAACACCTTTATTTGCACAATAGCTACTCTTTGCACATTATTAACTTTCCATTTCATATTACAATGCAGACTATCTCAAAAGGGCAAGATTTAAATCATGAAATAAATGCATGTAAACCTTATCCTGAAAGTTCAGGAAGAGTGGGATGGGAATCTGAAAGGAGAAGAGTGTAAGAGCACGTGGACTGGATATATGGAAAGAAAAGAGGGCCTGACAGCAGAGGGTGTGAAGAGTGAGAGCTTAAATAGAAACAATAACGTCCAAAGAGTTTTGCTGAGGGATCAAAAATGGAAGGCTTAGGCAGGCAGCCAACTACACACAACTTTTAAATCCAGTGCAGTATATAAATTGCCAAGCATCATCCCAACAATAATATTCTACATATCTCCCAGGGATGTTAGAAATTAATTCAATTTATACTGTAGCCCTAACAGGAGTGAATATTTGTGATTAGTGCAATGATTACTATGTTGAGCTTGAATTCAATAAGTATTTCAGTTTTAAAAACATATTTGATTAATAATCAATTTAAAAATTATTATCCTATAATTCAATACTAAACTGTTACAAAATTAATATTTTTAAGAGTTTAATTTCAGATTGAGTCTTAGCTGCTAAATCTGACTATCTGATAATTGCACTGAATAATGTATCCCTGTAGATGTGTCTTTATAGTAATATGTGCTTTGCTGTAATATGTTTTGAGCTGCAAGACTCTTTAAAGCAGCACTACTTTGTTTAAAACAAGACCGTCTTTAAAGCAATATTTTACATATGTAAAAGTGATTTGTAAATAACTATCCTAATCTTTACTTTTCATCCTCTTTAAATGGGGAGGAAGATGGGAGAGTAAATTGTACACTCTGCTAATCTCAACAGTAGCAATTGATTCTCCTTGTTCCTCTGCCCAATTGTTATTTTAATGTAGAGGTTTGTGCTGTGTGTGAATGGGAAACGATGACCTCAAGGCCAATGCCAGCCAACATGAACTGAAACAAATACCAAATAATTCTTGCAAAACTTAATCCTCAAGCCATAAAAACAAGGTGACTGTTAAATGGAGCTTTGGAGCTTGAAATAGAAAAATGAAAGACAGCATCACAAACTTCATATTTCAAGACATTTCAAGACATTATAGATCTGGGGCCTGATCCTGCTCTTCTTGAGGTCAAAAAGAGTTATACAGTTGGCTTCCAAAGAAACGAAAATGAGCCTCCTAAGTTGTTTATTATTTTGTCTGCATAATTTAAAGAAGACATGTCCCATTCATTATTACCCAAACATCTGGAATATAGTATATACAAATGACTCAAGCAAAAGATGCAGCATAAGGATTGAAATTTCTTGTCTTATTTACACTAGCAACATTGCACAGATTACTAAGGGAAAACTATGTAACTCACCACAATATCTAAATAAACATTTATGTCATAAAAGAATATATACAAATGACTAAGCAGGACACTCAGCATAAGGATTAAGACTTCTTACCCCATATTTACATTGGCGGGATGTTGCTCCATACTGGAAGCGACACTGTTCATCAGCATCATACACCTGACCTGGGGCCACAGCTGGATAAAGAAAGTCACGCTTGGGAGGCTCATTATCAAGGCAAGTACCACGGCCTGAACTGTTCAACATAAAGGACCAAAGAAATTAGGAATTCTATCAACTGTTTAAAATCACAATTATGTGTCAAGTTCTTGGTTGTGTTAAACAGATAAGGTTGCAAATAAACAAACAGTGAAATAGGACACCCATGCTGAAAATGTATACTTAAGAGGGAGTTAAGAGATCAGAATATTTTTTCACTGATCAATATTATCAAAAATCCTCATTTTAGACAATAAAATGGACATCACAGATTATCCTTAAAAACATAAGCGAAATCATTTCTGAGCCACAGATTTTCATTTATTCTAAGCCTCCTGTTTTCTTTCACTGAAAACATAACCATATCTGGTTGTACCATTAAAACAAAAATGAAGAAAATAAAAGAAATATAATCATAACCTTGAAGGTTTTAGGCATTGATTCTACAAACACTTAGCAGATGCAGAACCTTACACATGTGAAATGTTCTATTGGCTTCCATGGGACTCTATACACATGTATAGAGTTACACACATGATTAAGCATCTTCAAAATCAGGTTCTTAATCTATATACTTCTGTCTTAGCAAACAAATACTTATTGTTGTCAAAAGTATCAAGGTCCATTCAATGAATAAATAAAAATTAGGAAGAACGGCAAAAAAATGTATAGAGCCAAAGATCTCCGCTTGATGCATTAGTAGTGTTTGGTATTAGAAATTTCATATTACAAGCAGGGTCATCGTTCTTGAACAAGTGAATATTCTTTTTCTTTACAATCATTTTCAAAGTATACCCATACTCAAACATAATATTTTAATGTGTTGGAACAAATAATATAAAGAATGCCAAAAATCAGACAGAGTTCCTTTGTTTAAGCTTTATACTTTTCTAAATATAATTGTTCAGCTTTATTTAGTCAGTGTGCATGAAATATGACAGATACTTTTTTATTTTCATTTCAAATGTGAACATTAGGATTTTTAAAGAATTCTTATGCCAACATTTAAAAAAAAATTCCAACATTCCTGCAAATTTGCCAGCGCTTATGTTTTTTCCCAAAATCTTTTCCATGAACCTTGCCAAAGGAAAGTCATCTCACAAGTTAATGTTCTACAACTGTTATTTTAGACATCCTATATTTTCATCTGCAGATTTAAAAAATGAATTATATATTTACATAACCAATAATTTTAGCACTAGTTTTTTTCATTTTTCTTCAATTTGTTTTTTAAAATTATTAATGTTAAAACATTGACTACTAAAAATGGCAATTATTAATCTAGGTACTGAAATGCAAATACGTATTCATGCATGAACAACTTCAGTTGCTTGACTTTCAAGTACTTCAGCCTGGATCAGTTAAGCACCTGCTTAACTTGAAATCCATGTGGCATCAGCCTTCACTTACTAAGTGAAAAACAAAGGGTAATTTCAGGCGTTAAGTGCTCCAGGGTCACCACAGTGGATCCCCAACCATGGCAAGCCAGCTAATCCCCTTCCATGGTCCAGGAAAGCCCTGAACAGATGTGACAGGAGCGGGACCACAGCAAGGAAACGGATGGCTGGACCACAGCCCGGGGCAGTGCAGCAGATGTTATGCCGATCCCAGATCGTGGTCAGAACACCCAGAAGACACCGGGACGGGAGGCAGACATGGGCAACTGAGGACAAAGGAAGCCAAAAGCGCCAAAAGGCAACGCCCACACAAGGGAAATGGGAAGGGAGGGGGAGGAGGGAGAAGAGCGTCTGAGGTAGCACACACAGCAGGCACAGGGAAGCCACGCACACAGCAGAACACAGACCACACACACACACGCCTGGGCGCAAACACACCCAAACGGGAAAGGGAGGAAGGGGGGAGCACACCGGGAAGGTCAACACACACAGCACCACGGACATGGGGGGGAGCCCCGGGCTAAGGCAGTGGAAGGGACTGGGCCGGGAACAGTACAGAACACGGTGAAAGGCACCCAGAACCCCACTGATAGCACAGGGAGCACAGGCCACCCAAGAGCAACACAGGCAGCCCAAGTCACAGGGGTCCTCACAGGGATGGAGCAGGGTCACAGGGGGAGGGCAAACAAGCTGGGAACGGCACCGGAGCGGTCCGAGGCAGGTCCAGATGGCAAGGATCCCCCTTGCTGATGCAGTAGCATGGCTGGGGACAGATGTGATCAGGAGCCTGTGGGAAGCACATGCGCACACACCCCGGAGGAAGCCAGGAGGCGCTGTCCTGTGGCCCCAAGTCCCGCACAGTCAAGGAGGCAACCAGAGGGTGGGAGAGGGGGCAGGGCATGGACACAGGTGAGCAGGGCAGCCGTGCAAGGGAGGAATACACCACGGGGAGAGCCAGTAGTGGTGTCGGGCAGCAGGAACCAGCCAAAAGGGGGGGGGCAGGCATGGAGAGGAACACCACAGGCAGCGGAGGACATGGGGTGCCCATGGAGGGGGCACAGTGACACAGGCGAGCAGAACGCAGGCAAGCGAACCAGCCAGAACAACCGCAAAGCCGGAACAGCGCGGAGCGAGTGGACAGTGCCCCGAGCTGGCAAGGAGATGCAGGGAGCACACAGTGGGGTTGTTATCCATCACACTGAATACACAGGGAGCCTCACAGCCTGCTGCAAGGAGTCACGAAGGGGGCTGGGACTGGTTGGCCCACCAGAGGCACATAGTGGGGCCACTGAAGCATGCCCCAGCGGTAGCCCAGCCCCGCCATGTGGTGGGCTGGAGTACAGCAATAGCTAAACTCCTAATAAAGTATTATTATTATTATTATTATGTGGTGGACAATGAGGTAGTAGGCCTCAAACAGATCCGGCCTGACGAGCCTCACCTAAACATCAGCACCGGACCACACAGCAGCCAGCACTGCCAGTTCCGGTCCAGTGGACTCCGACAATGTGTAGTCAGCAGCAGGGGGCCATGGCAGGTACCCAAGCTCCAACAGGTGGTAATACACCACCCCACGAGACCACTGTTAGCCACAGGCCCCATGGATGCAGCAGAAGAAGGAAACGGCCTGGGCAGGGTCCCCCTCCTCCAGTCAGGTCATGAACCTGGCCAGGCCACAGACCAAGAGGGAGGGCACGGTCTCCTCCATGGAACATGCCACATGCGAGCACCTCATCTCTGGAACACGTCCATTGGGAAAGAGATGGAGGCCAAGCGCCTCTGCATGGGGCCGGCATGTGCTACCGCTCGCCTCATAACCAAAGTAGCGAAGGCCCGAGCTCAGACTCGCATAGGCACCAGAGAGGGTATCCGGGCAGCACAGGAGCAGTTGAACAGCCGGGGAATGCCACAGGTCACATAGGGCCATGGTCTCCCAGAAGGTCCAGCTATGTGGGGCGCCAGGCAATCCGGGTCGCGGGAGCCCCGGGGCAGCACTTCTGGCCATGGTCCAGTGGGGAGAGGGTCTGAGCAGCAAGGAAAGAGGGGCCCCACAATCCCATGTGGGCTGGGGAGGGAACCAAGGGAGCTCCAAGGACAAGCAATAAGGCCGCAGGCCGCAGTAAGGCACAGCTAGCGAGCGATGCTTGGGGAACCAACCCAGCACAGCTGCAGGAACCGAGCACACAGAATTTCCAGAAAGCACTGATAGCAGGGAGGTGATGACAACAGGCAACCAGCTGCGGACTGCACAGACGAGAGCGCAGGTGCACCCAGGGGAGGGGCGCTGTGTACAGGTACACACCAGCAAGCAGGCGAGCGCAAACAGCACGAGAAGCCCAGAGAAGGCCCACCAGCATAGCAGAGCAGCCCCTGGCCAGCTGGCAGTGGGGTGGCCGGCTGAGGGCAGCCAATAAGGGTGCGCTGGGGCCTGCCCCACAGTTGCGCGGCCGAGGCACAGAGCTGGGGCGGACCCAGGACATGGGTAGGAGTGCTGGGTGCCGGACCGCAGCACGGGCACCCTCCACCATGGACACGGGCCAGAGGGACGCATGTTCCATGTTCCAGGACCTAACTGCGGAGTGGCACCGGCAGCACACAAGCCTCCAGCAGCTCACCACCGAGCTGCTCCACCTGACTGCCCACATCAGGGGTGCCTTGCCAGGACTGCTGTGGCCACCCGGTGTACCCAATGAAGGCTCAGGTGCTCCCCGGCCAGGCTCAGGGTCCTGCGGGCATCTGGGGTGTACCAACAGGCCCTGCGCCTCATCCACAGCCACTGCGCTGTCCTCTGAGAGGCAGTCGGACAACACAACTGGTGCCAGACGGCCATGGGGTATGCGGTACAGCTTGCCATGCCCATGCAGAGGTGGCTCTGGGTAATGCACCGGGCACAGGAATGGTGAGCGGGGGCCCTGGCACAGTGGGACAATGCAGCGTGGAAGGCACACTTCCACATGGACAGGCGGTCCCTATTGCAGCTCACAGAGCTGATTGTGCCCTGGTTGGAGCGGCTGCGCACCCCCATGTGGGCCCCCATACCTGTGGTCCAGTACATGGCTATAGCGGTCTGGGCACTGGCAACACCGGATTCCTGACGGTCTGTGGCACAGCACTTTGGTGTGGGAGTGAGCACCGTCATGGGCATCCTCTGGGACTTCTGTGAGACTGATAGGGCCACCCTGGCATTCCCCATTCCCCAGCAGCCACCAGGACCCGTGCCGCTCTATGTGAATGCGGAGAACCCTCAGAAATACCTCTATGCTAAGCAGATCTGTGCTGCCCTTGCAAGGCGTATAGCCAGTGATCCCGGGGTCTGAGCATACTGGGCCGGCCCCAGGGCCCCCTGCAGGCTGCCACGGGCCACCCCCAGTCCCCAGATCCCCACCCCGTCCTCAGAGGTGGGTCACATCACCAGCCGTCCCAGCACCTGTGCCCACTCATAGCCATGTGGGTGCCACCCCACGGCAAGTCCCACCTGTCTCCAGCCCGTAGGTGAGTCGATCCCCTGCCCCATTCCTGTTACCATGAAGCACACAATAAAGCTGTTGTTGTAGCTACACCTCATGCTTATTATCCATACAGTGCCCCCTGTGCCCTCCCCCCTCCCTCTTCCCCCTTCCTGCTCCCTGGTCCGCCCTACCTCCCCCTCCCCT
>QEPC01005272.1:1430036-1444205 GCA_003113815.1 Sphenodon punctatus
CTATTAACTATTCTAAATGCTATGAACTAAATGAATTATCTAATAAGCACACAGACCTACTCCTACAAACACTAAAACTAAATCATTAACGCTATCTCTATCGTTAAACTAACTCCTACAACTCTCTATCTATCTATCTATCTATCTATCTATCTATCTATCTATCTATCTATCTATCCCCCCCATCCCATATCCATATATATATATATAGATATGGATATGGATATGGATATGGATATGGATATGGGATGGGGGGATAGATAGATATGGCCGAAACGAATGGCCGAAACGAACACAGCTGAAACAAACGGCCGAACCCGAACCGCGATCTGTTCGCCCATCCCTAGTCCTCACATTGTTCTTTTTTTAACATGAAACACACCCGCTCATGAACACCCAGAAATCTGGGTGTTCATGAGTGGGTGAGTCCCATGTGAAGGACGCAGTGGGTGCACATGCGATGAGTGGGTGTGCGTGCATGCTCCCACTGAACACACGTCCCCACTCACCCCCCACTCATCAACACACACAGAGCAACTGGCAAAAACAGAGGTTGCTCCATGTGTGTTGATGAGTGGGGGGTACATGGGGATGTGTGTCTGCCCGTATGTACCCTCCCCCCACCCACCGCACATGCACCACTGCAAACACGGACCCCCAGCCTGTGGGGCCCGTGTAAAAACTGCCTTTGTGTGGACATTGTGTTTGGGTTAAGTATTTATATTGTGTTCAAATGCTTTTAAAACTGGGGTTTAAGTCTAGAAAATGAATATTAGTATGCAAGAAAATAATCTCGGGGAATATCACAGAATATCTGATCAATAGAAATTATAGTCCAGGATCCACACTAAAGCCCTGTAAAAAAATATTTGTACAGAGAATTGGAAAGTTTGTATGTGTTTCAGAACCAGTTAGCTACGCAATTGACTTTTGCTGATGTGCTCATTCTGTGGCATTAATTCTGTAGCTACCATATTCCAAGATGGCGGACACGTGAATGTGGATATTTATTTATTGATTTGATTTGATTTTTATGCTGCCCCCTCCTGCCAATGCAGCTCGGGAAGGCATACAACATAAAATCAACATTTAAAAGTTCATATATATAAACAATAACATTTATTCATTTATTTTTATTTATAATAAAATTTATATGCTGCCCCCTCCTGTGTCAGGCATCTCGGGATGGCTCACAACATTAAAAAAAAACATTTTAAACATTAAAAACAAACAACAATAATTACAATTAAAAACAATTTTAAAAACCCATCCCCCCCCTACCCTACCCTACCCTGACCTACCCACCTCATCTCTCTCAGTAAAGGCCTGGCGGAACAGCCAGGTCTTACATTGTCTGCGAAAGAGGGGAGGTCGACAGCCAAGCGGATCTCCAACAGGAGGGAGTTCCACAGCCGCGGTGCAGCCACAGAGAATGCCCTCCTCATAGTAGATACCCGAGGAACCCTGAGGAGGGGCTCCCACAGCCGATAAAACCCAATAAAATTGCAGTAAATAAACTACCACAAGACAGGGTTAAAAAGATTTAACACAAAAACAAAATAACCAACCAATATGGGTAACACACACCCCCATTACCCATCTCCCTCCCCAAAAGTCTCCCCCAAAGCCTCCCTCCCCTTACATTTCTTACAAAAGGAGGGGAGGTTTCCCCTCTGGTGTTGGGAGGGTGTTCCTCAGCCTTGCTGTGGCCACCAAGAACATCCTCCTCATCATCACCACCCATGAAACCTTCAGGACTCCAAAGAGAGCTTCTCCCAATGACCACAGGGGTCGCTCTATGACCTGGGGGGTGAGGCGATCCCACAGGTAACCAGGGCCCAAGCCATAAAGATCTTTATAGGTCAATGTGGTAACTCAAGAAACAGCGCATGTAGAAAGCTCCTTTTGGCAGCAAAATATATGTTTTTAAACAAAAAATACCAAAACAACTCCTACCATTTTGCTAAGAACACTTCTTATAACGTTGCAAATGGTGGACAAGAAAAAACTGGAAATATGAAAACTCATACTTTTCCATCTATCTAATATACGAAGGCTATTTTTAGCTGTCATCCCTTTTTCTTGGAGATGTAATACAGAAGGGTGGTATGTTATAATCCAAACTGAAGCCTAGCATCTATTAATCAGGTTGGTGTATCAGTCAGCAATGCTGATGTGGTAAGAAGTTGGAGCCTCCTTGCTGCGTATGCAGCACAAATATGCGAAGTAAACAGCACACCTATTCTGAGTCATTTCAGCTACACAGACTTCACAATTTTCACTTTGGATAACTTTGACTTTGAGGGTGGCTTGTCATTACCTGGTACTGCTGGCACACACACCACATAGCAATGGAGTTATTTCAAGATTGCTTGGGTGATGCTACACCAGGGAAACCAAAAATTTCTGCAGCCAGTGTAAAGAAGCAAGTTGCAAATTGACATCAGTGCTTCTATGTCAACATGTGGGGCAGTATTGCCAGACAGCGAATTGGCCAGGACTCCCGGAAATATTCCAAGTAGTCAAAGATGTTGGCCTGCAACCGTCTGACACTGCATTATGCAAGACCACTCACACAGAGTTTCTCATCATTCTGGCAAGATGTGGACTGCCAGAAGGGGGCAGAGGGCAAGTACCTCCATGGGGGAGAGTTACATGCATTAATATCTGACAGCAAAGTTCTTCTGAAGAGAATAGGGTTCCTCCCAGTAATGCCATCCCGGGTCACAGATTGTACTACAGTTTATTTAGCCATGGAAAACTTTGAGAATGTGCGCATTCAGCTGTGTCAGCCTGTCGTGATAATTTTCTGCAATAAAGGTGTTTTCATGTTGTTGCTGGCATCATCATGAGCAACCCTGAAACCTTTAAGAACCTGTTCCCAATTACGGGAATGTTTCATTTTCAAAAGTTGCATGTGAAAATACTTAAGTGGGAGTGGAATTGATGATGCCCTAACTGAGACATAAATATTCTGAGTTAAAACCATATATTCTGTCATGAATGAAACATTCTATGTCCGTTCAATGAAAGGTATGCTGATCATCTCTGAAGTCACTGTTGTACTGATATGGAAGACATTCTGGAAAAAGAACAAATCCAATGAGTTCAAGGATATGATTCCAAGAATCATAGAGCTCAGAGAAGCACTGCAATCAAAAGATGAAAATATCTGTCAAGTATTGTTTCAAAAATTACTGCAGAAAATTGGAAGACTGAAAACAAAGCTCACTGTCAGTGTGTCATCCACAAGAGATGTACATTGTCTTTGATAGCTATGTAGAACAGTCAAGGAATCGGATAGGCTTCGTAGAACATCAACTGAACTACAATCAGTTCAGTTCAGTGGCACTGTCAAGTTGGAATGCATCAGTCCTGATGTACCAATTCTCATCCAAATAGACAAGTTCTGTTATGGACAACTTCAACTAATAACTGAACTTGCAACAATTAGCCCACAAGCAATTAAGTGTTGAATCAGTTTTGGATTGACTTCCCAATCTTTCAAGTGGTATGGTCATCAATGTTGAAGTTATTGCTGCAGAAACATACAGAAATTGCACATTTCAGGAAGTTCAGGAGCTCAATAGTAGTGGTTCAGCATGGTAGTGCCCAGCATGTTGTAATACTTTCTATTGATACAGATGTAGTAGCGTTGCTGCTGAGGTACATGTCAATGCTCAACATCAAAGACCTGAAAGAGCTATTGGGTAAAAGGGGCACTCAGGGAGGATAAGGCCATTGCAGAGAAGCTGAATGAATTCTTTGCTTCAGTCTTCATGGCAGAGGATGTTCCTCTGTCAGGAGCTGGATGCTCCTGACAGTATTTGAGAGAGTAAATAACTGCTCCCTATTTACGTAAATCTATGGTGCGACCACACCTTGAACGTTGTGTGCAGTTCTGGTCACCCTATCTCAAAAAAGATATAGTTGAAATAGAAAAGGTACAGAGAAGGGCAACAAAAATTATAAGGGGCATTGAATGGTTCCCCTATGAAGAGAGGCTGGATAGGTTGGGGCTCTTCAGCTTGGAGAAGAGGTGACTGAGAGGGGAGATGATAGAAGTTTATAAAATCATGAGTGGTGTGGAACACATTAATAGGGAACAGTTATTTACTATCTCAAATAGTACTAGGACTAGGGGACTCTCCATGAAACTAACAGGTAGCAGAATTAAAACAAATAAAGGAAAGTATTTTTTCTCTCAAGGCACAATTAAGTTGTGAAATTTGTTGCCAGAAGACATGGTCAAGACCAGTAGTATAACTGGGTTTAAGAAAGGGTTGGACAGGTTTCTGGAGGACAGGTCCATTAGCAGCTATTAGCCAAGTAGGTTTGGGGAATGTAACCTCTTACTGTCAGATGCTGGAAGTGAACAGCAGAGGATGAATCGCCCTATAATGACCTGTTGAGTACATCTCCAAGCGACTGAGATTAGCCACTGTTGGAGACAGATGCTGGACTTGATGGACCATGGGTCTGACCCAGTATGGCACTTTTTATGTTCTTATGGGTTCAGATTGGGACTGGGATAAAAAGACACTTTATCCCTTTGCATCACCTTCTGATCAAGCTTGGACCTAAACTGTGCAGTGTTTTTGTAAAAGCTCACTGTACCAGGGAGCAGTCCTCTGGGGCTTCTGCCCTGTGTGACCCTGCTACACTCACATTTTATTTGGAAATGATGGTTTGAGTAAGATTGGAACCAAACATGCAGCACTGATTGCACAACCAGAAAACTTCCTGATACAATTTGGAGAGACAGATGCCCTATCAGAAAAAGACATTGAAAATGCTGAAAAGTATCTAGTCAGAATGTGGACAGTATCTGCAAAAGTGAACACTTCTGACAAGTTGAGGTTTACTAAATACAGAAACTTGAACACATCTCTTGCTTAATTGCCACCAACCTCCAGCTCCATCACAGGACACATTCAAAGAGCATTCCTTGCTATCAGAGATTCACTTGCCCTCCTGGACCATGAATACAATATGCTGAATCCACTGGACTACAGCTGGGAAGACATGAACAGTGTTCTGTGATTATCCAAATGTCTTACGCCTTTACCGGAAGAATTTATGACCATGTGTGGGTACAAAACATGCAACACAAGTATGTGCAAATGTAAGCGGCTCACAATGACTTGCTGTACCTATAGGCAAGTGTGAAAATCCATGTCACAATGCCAGATTACTTTATTTGCCAGGGGCGGCTGGTGGGTTTTGATGTTGGAGGGACACTGGGGTAGTAAGGCCGGCGGGCCTAGGGGCGGAGCCTAGCCTAGGGGAGGATCCAGGGATATGGTAGGCAGAGCTAGGGATATGGTAGGTGGAGCCAGGGCATAACCCAGGAACTCCTTGCTTCTGGCTGTGTTATGTCCTGATGGACATTACATTACTTAATGCAGCAATTTCAGTTAGGCAGGTTATATTCACCTCCTCTTCCAGGTTTAAAAGCAGGCAGATCACCAGACTAACAGTTACATCTCACGATTTCAAAACCTCAATTTTATCACAAACATCACATTTCTAGGATTTTGAACACCCATAAGATCACCAGACTAACCATTACATCTCACAATTTCAAAACCTCAATTGAATCACGGGGCATTAAATACTAATTCCCCCTCACCCTCTTCTGCGTGTGTGTTGGGGGTGGGGTGGGGTGGTGGAATTAGTATTTAACACTCCACATCATCAAGTGAACAAAACCCATATAAAAACCAGAAAACCACACATAAATAAACCAAACCATTCCCACAAACCCCCAAAGGTATCCCCGGCAGCCCAACACCTGTGCAAGCACACAGGCCTTTTAAAAAAAATTTGGCCCGTTTCAGAGCTGCATTGTCACCAAATCAGACACATCCAGGCCAGCATCCCTAGTAGCTTCACCAACAAACTGCCTCTTCAAGAACACAGAGCCCTTTTTAAAAAACAGTTTGGCCCCTTTTGGGGTTGCATTCCCACCAAACCAGGCCCTGAGTCCAACCAGCATCATCCCCAGCAGCCACACCTTATCCCCGGCAGCCAAATGCCTGTCCACACAAACTACTTTCCAGCAACAGCAGGAAGCAGCAGTGAAACAGCGAGGGGACCATTTTTTTAAAAAGGAGTAGCCATGACCAGTGGAACCACAAATTTACAAAATGGCCTCTCTATTCATTCTGGGAGAGGAGAAAGAAAGCAGCAATGCATTCATTGATGCATTGCTGCTGCTTTCCTTCACCCCTCCCAAGCATAAGTAGAGAGGTCATTTTGTCATCATACAAACACAGAGCGACATCCTCTCCCCCCAAAAATCCCCCCAGTCTGTCTGTCCCCACAACACCCTCCCCCCACAAATCCCCCATCTGTCCCCAAAACACCCTCCCCTCCAAAATCTCCCTATTCCCCAGTCTTGCACACCCTTCCCCCCTTCCATCCCTTGCCTCCAGTCTCTGGTCCCCGAGTCCCCCCTGCTGCTCACCCTCCCTTCCCCAGTGCCTCTGCTCCCCGACACCCCACACACACACGCGCGTTTACTCACCATCATCGGGGACCAGCACCAGGCAGTTAGTTCACTGTGTTCAATGGAGGCATTCGGTGACAAGATGTCCTGCGGCGCGCATGCTCAACTGACTGAGTCAGTTCAAGCATGCACGCTGCAGCACATCTCGCCGCCGAGCGCCTCCACTGAACACCCAGGTGAGGCTTTGCATTGAGCCCACAGGGCTCAATGCAAAGCTGCCGCTCAGGGAAATTTCATTTCCCAGTGGCACACTTGGACTGAACGTTCAGTCGCCCGTCTCGCATTCAGACCAAGTTTGTCCCTTCTGGGACTCCAGACTCTGGAGTCCCAGAAGGGGTCTAGACAGAGGCTAGCACTCACTGACTGAGCACTCTTTGCCTCGGTCTCTACCGGCGGCTGAAACTGACAGCGGAGCACCACGCTGCTCTGACTGCAAGCCAAGCTGCAGCAGTCAGAGCAGCGCGGCCCTCCGATGTCAATTTCAGCCGCCAGCAGAGACAGAGGCAGAGAGCACTCAGTCAGTGAGCGGCTGAGCGCTACTGTCAGTGGCACTGGGGATGGGCGAGAGCGGGGGCAGGGCACTGCCCCAGGCTAGGGCTGTGGCTGTTATTAGCATTTATAAATTTATAAAGTGTGAAAACCTGTCTCACAATGCACAGATTACTTTATTTGCATTTATAAATTCATAAATTTGCATTTATAAATTAAAGCCCAAATTACTTTATTTATTTATTTATTTATTTTATTTATTTATTTATTTAAAAAAAATTATACCTCACCCCTCCTGCCACAAGACATCCCAGGGAGGCTTACAAAATAAATTCATAAAACACAATAAAACATATAAAAATATCACAATAAAAATCACAATAAAAATGAGGAGACAAAAACCCCAACCCCACACCCACCACACCATCCACCCTCACCCTTCTCCCATGTCTGATGGAACAGCCACGTCTTACAGTTCCTACGAAAAACTGGGAGGTCTGGGGCCAGACGGGCCCCCACCGGGAAGGAGTTCCAAAGGCGCAGTGCAGCCACCAAGAACACCCTGTCCTGCATGGCCCCCAGGGAAACCCGAGGGACCTTCAACAAGGCACCACCAGATGACCGCAGGGGCCGGTCCAGAACTCGAGGAGTGAGGCAGACTCGCAAATAAGCAGGGCCCAGACCGTGTAAGGCTTTATAGGTTAAAATCAACACTTTGAATCGGGCCCGGAAGACTATTGGCAGCCAGTGCAGAGATTGGAGCACTGGTGTAATGTTCTTTTGGTGGCCTAGCCCCACCAGGAGCCGGGCCACCATATTCTGCACCAGCTGCAGTTTCCGAGCCATCACCATAGGTAGCCCCACATAGAGCGCGTTACAGTAGTCTAACCGAGAGGTGATAAAAGCATGGATGATCGTGGCCAGATCTGGAACCGACACCAGCGGTCGAAGTTGCCGCACTAGATGTAACTGGCGGAAGACACTCCTCGCCACAGCCTCCACCTGGAGATCCAGGCGGAGCTGCGCATCGAGGAGCACCCCCAGGTTCCATACCTGGGAAGTCAGTGGAGGACAAACCCCCTCAATGGAGGGGGCCATCATTTCCATTGACTTACCCACTAACATCACGTCCGTCTTGTCAGGACTCAGTCGCAGTAGATTAGCCCTCATCCAGTCCCCCACAGCTGTCAAACACCGGTAAGCACCGAGACAGCCGGGCCTGGGTCGGTTGAAAATGAGAGGTACAGTTGGATGTTTGCATTTATTAATCAGAAATTTATGTTATTTGACTGCTATTTTTTATTTCCATTGTGATTAAATAATTTTAAATGGTAATAATTCTTTTGACCTTCTTGACTCAAAAACATATTTTGCCACCAAAATTAGCTTTATACATGCACTAGTTCTCAAGTTATCATATATTCACATTCATGTGTCCACCATCTTGGAAAATGGTAGCTTCAGAATTAATGCCACAGAATGAACATGGTCTATCCAGATCAATTTTGTAGTTACCTGATCCTGAAACACATTCAAACTTTCAAATTCGCTGTATGACTATTTTTTTACAGGGCTCTAGTGTGGATCTAAGACTATTATATGTGCCTTGAATTCTCAGTTTCTTATTTTTTTATATTTGTGGCACTAGTAGCCCCCAAGGATGACATTAGGGTCATACAACCCATGCCATTGCCTAGCTGGTCCCTAAGTGTTAGGAGCATCCAGGGCTGGTATACCCCGCAGAGGGTGAAAGGGATCAGCAGCACTGCTCATGCTGGTCTTTTCACTCCCTTTCCCCAATGGAGGCTGCTTGCTGTGGGGACATCCCTGTGGGTGCAGCCACATGATCTGAGGGGGCCCAATCCCCAACAGCAGGAAAGTGCAGCTGCCACACTGTGGGGCCAGTGTGGGGAGCTGGGCAGACAAGCAGCCCCCCCATGGGGCAGCTGGACCACTGACAGAGACCCCACCACAGCCAGGGTGGGTGAGGCACCAGCCACATGACCGGGCACCCTGCCCTACCATGCCTCCCTCTCCTGGCCTGGCCAAATTCCTGCCCTGTTTGTGATGTGGCAGCGTGCGATGGGTGACAGTGCCCGCTGCTCAAAACTCAGCTGTAGAGCTCACCACACAGCAGGGCAGAATGGGCCCCAGCCCATGGGCAGTCACTTCTTGGGCAGCCTTACCCCATATGGGATTTTTCCCAAGGACACAGCATGTAACAGACAGCAGCTTCCACCACCACATCGGGGTGGGGGGTTACAACTCGTGACAGCCTGTCACACAATGCACTACATCACATGGCCCAGCTGCCCTGACTGGGTTAAGGCTACCCAAGGCATGGTAGCCTTCCCAGGGTATCTCATGTGACTGCACCTAATGTCAAAGCCACAGCTATGGCTTGTTCATGTGCAGTGTGGGCCATCACCCATCAACTCCTCCGTGCTGATACTGGCATGGGAGATGCACCCTACAATCAAATTTTGCTTTGGTCAGCACAGCATAATCCCACTGCATCCCACCTCAAAATGTAAAATTCAGACTACACTCATAGGGTCCATATCATACCTCACCAGTTCCTATGTATGAGGAACAGTTCTTTGGGTGCTGAATCCCACTGTCCCTCTTTTAGGAGTCAAAGTCCCTCTTTCAGGAGAGAGAGACAAAAAGACCACTGTTTCAGGAGACTCAGGCACCTCCTTCCTCATTGCCTCCCAGGAAAAAACAATTAAGAGGACAAGATGAATGATAAGCAGGAGAGCTTCTATCCCTCTTTATGCACTAGGAATGTTGGGAGATGTGTGTGCATGTGCAAGAGTGTAACAGGGTGGGACTTTTTCACTGAGGGGCTTAACTTGTTGGCCAAGCAGGAGGGACTTGTCCCTCTTTTGCTGCTAAAATGTTGGGAGGTATGCCATATGATGATTTTCTATTTCTGACTAGTTCGAATACACACTTAAGAAAGATACTATAAAAACCTCTTTCAATGCACACACTAACATTCTCCAGCCTTCATCATAGCTAAATCCACTATATTGTTGATCAATTTAATTGCACTTGGTTGGATTTCCTTTAACATTTTTACTTGTCAGTGGGGCTGATCCCAAGCCCTGCAGATCAGTGTGTGCTGCACACCCGTGCAAATAATGCACACCCCTGGCACAGGGCCCATGACCCGCGTGCAAACTGCACCCATGGGGATTGGAATTGCGGCCTGTGTCCTTAGTTCTGCATGGTGACTTGCTAGAGAGGATCAATAAATATACTGAATATATTGCAAAGATATGACTAATATACGCATAGCAACATATTGTCCAAAATAAGTTATGCACAAAATGTTATATATAATAGGATCAAAAAAAGTAGTTTGAGAGAGGAGTTAAGGGTTTTACAAATTCAACCATGCTCCAAAAAGCATGGAAATTGTAAGTCAAGGTTGAAGGCTCCCACCTTAACTTCTATGTCATGTAAGTAGTAAAGGCGCTGTACAGTCTCACATTGTTCTCGCTTATAACTTAGGCTCCATGCACCCATGCTTTGCCTTGTTCTTTCAGCCCCAATCCTCTTCCTCTACAGGTTGGGGGCAAAAATGAAGTGGGACAGCAAGCTTCCTTGCCCCAAATAGAGGCTTGATCCCTGTCTCCACTGTAGCCACAATTTCTCCTTCATTTTTAGCTCTCCTCTTGGGTTACCAGCTCAAATTCATCTGTTTACTACACAGGTGATTAAGGGCAAGCAAATACCTGTCCTAGTATATCATGCATTGGAGTACTATACTGTATTGGAAAGGGATTTGGCTTTCTGTAGGCTGTAGCTCTTGATGGACGATTGGTTGCCATCTGCTTTCCCCTCAGTTACAGCTCTCATAAGGGGGTCAAGCTACCTGAAACTCATAAAAGGTACTAAGGTGTGCTGCCAGAAGAACCCATCTCTCAGCCTTCTCCCCCTGTGTATACACCCCCAGCACCTGGATACCCCCTCCCCATACAAACATTGCTCCCCACCCCCTGGCTGCCCCCCAGCCTTGTCTGTGGATACACATCACCTATGTCTTAGACTTGTCCCCCCATATACAACCCTCCCAGCACTTGTCTGTCCTTACTGATGCATACACCCCTTCAGGCCTGATGTGGGTGGGGCAGGGGGACAAAATTCAGGGGACCTGGGTTGAGGCTGTTTGGGCCTGGGTTGAGGCTGTTAACTGACTTATTCTATAACATTTGAGGTAGGGTCTGGGTGCTGTGTAGGGAAGAGTTGGGGAGTGGGGGCACAAAGGGGACTTTTGTCCCAGGCCCCATGGTGGCTCTTGGCAGGCACTTCCCCCACTGCCCAACTGCCCCCAGACTTGTCTCCCTGTACGCATCACGCATCCATCAACTTTGTTACCCCATATACAGACCTCCCCACTGCTCAACTGTCAGTGTCCCATTCTCCCCAGACCAAGTGAAAGCATATACAGAAAGGCTAAGCAGCCCCACTCCCTTCCTAGCTGCTGTTCCCAGAGGAAGAGGATTGGGACTGAAAGATCAAGGCAAAGTATGGGTGCACGGAGTCTAAGTTGTAAGCGAGCACAACATGTCAGACTGTCCAACTTCTTTACTGCTTACATGGCGCATAAGTTAAGGCAGGAGCCTTAACTTACAATGTCTATGCTTTTTATAGCATGGTCGAATTTCAAAGAGCCTTAACTCCTCTCTTAAACTGTAGTTTTTTTATCTTATAATTCCCATGGTTTTTTAAATGCATTAAATTCCCCCACCTAGAACACTACAGCTCCCAGTTCTCCCTGCTCTAACTACTAACCCCCGATCTCCTTCCAGACAACCCAAGTCCTGCCAACCAGCCCCCCCGTCTCTAACTCACTACACTAGCTCCACCTCCCCTCCCAGAGAATCCAGGTATCCTAGCTCCCATCCCCTGTGCTCTAACCTCCTAGACCCTAGTCCCCTTCCAGAAAACCCAGGAGTCATGCCTCCCAGCCACACACACACACACCCCATTCTAATATAGTAGCTTCATTATGTTAGGGAGTCATGGCTCTCAGCACCCCTGCTCTAACCCTCTTGACCCCATTACCCTCTCAGAGAACTCAGGAGTCCTAGCTTCCAGTCCCCCTGTTCTAACCCATTAGGTCTTTCCACCTCCTAGAAAACCCAGGAGTCCTAGCTGTCAGCCTCCCTGGTCTAACTCACTATCCTCGCCTCCCCTCCCAGAAAACCCAGGAGTTCCAACTCCTCCCAGTCCCCCATCTCAAATGCAGTAGCCCCCACTCCAGTCCAAGAAAACCCAGGAGTCTTGGCTCCTAGCCCCCCCTGGTCTAACTCACTAACCCCTAGTACCATCTCCTAGGGAACTCAGCCCTTCCTGCTGTAACCCACTAACCCTACTCCAATCCCATGGAATCCAGCCCAGGCCCCCCCTGCTTTAACCTGCTAGCCTCTACTGTCCTCCCAGAAAACCCAAGAGTCCTGGCTCGAAGCCCCATCCCCTGCTGTAATCCAAAAGTCCCCATTCCACTCCCAGAGAACCCAGAAGTCCTGATTAGTACAGAAAAAATGTTTCATTTAAGATGGGAGGGAAAAAAGATTGGAGGTGCTGGCGATTGAACTCAAGTCCTCATACATGCAAAGAATGTGCTTTAACACTGAACAACATCCCCTGAATGGGAAAAGAGACTGAAAAAGCATGTACAAGGCTCCTCCCTTCCTATTCTGTAATGGACTGTTTCCTTCTCAGTAGTGTCCTGTTGAGAGTCTTCTGTGCATGTGTTGCACAACTTCACAATCTACCGCTCTCTACTGAATAACGGGGGAACTGCAAAATGCCCTAATTAAAAACTAAACAACCAATTTCTGAAATCTAAACTCATGAATGCACTAGAATGCAGACTAAGGCCCTTTTTACACAGACACTCTAACACCGATAAAATAGGTGTTACATTTTATTATGCATGGTACAGGGCAACACTGCAGCCCTGCAACATGGGCCCTTTTCACACGAGATGCCTCCACCCAGCAAAACTCGTCTGGAGGTGCAGAGGTGTCAGCAATTGCCCTTTTGGCCAATTGCTCCATGAGTGGCCGATGGGTACAGGTGGGTGTGCATGCATGTTTTGCAGGAACATGCATGCACGCTCACCCACCCACCACAGCAGTCATATGGAGTGGCACCCACTCATACCCATGCAGCAGACCTGGTTGGGCATGAATGGGTGAGTCTCGTGTAAAAAGAAGACGTGTCTCAGGTATACGTGTACATACACAACACACTCCTTGTCAGTTGTAAAACATAAATTTGTAATCAGACTGGCGGAGGGGAAAGCAGATAGTAAGCTCTCAAGTTCCACTCATGCAAGCAACCAAGGTGAGTCGCGGTTCACACATTTAGAGGTTGAGCACATGTTCAAAATATTTATATTTATTTATTTATTTTCTAAATTTCTACCCCACCCCTCCTGAGAACAGCTCGGGGTGGCTTCCAACAACAAAACCATATAAAATACATATAAAATAGTTTAAAACATCAGAAATACACTATAAAGTATTAAACAGGGCCCAGGACATTAAAACAAAAAGAAAATAAAAAATAGGGTAGGGGAGATAAAACCCATTAACCCCCCTCCCCCCCTCCCCAAAGGGCTGGGCGAACAGCCAGGTTTTGCAACTTCACCGGAATATCAACAGGCTTGGGGCCAGGCGAGCTTCCTCCAGAAGGGAGTTCCAAAGGCACGGCATGGCCACCGAGAATGCCCTCTCCATTGTGGCCCCCCGCTTAACACGGGGGACCTCCAGGAAGGCACCCCTGGCAGACCGAAGGAGTCGCTCTGGGGCGCGGAGGGCGAGGCGGTCCCTGAGGTACGAGGGGCCCAAACCATGAAGGGCCTTATAGATCAACACCAAAACCTTGAACCTAGCTCGGTACGCTATTGGCAACCAGTGCAGAGTTTGGAGCACAGGTGTTATGTGCTCCCGACGACCCGTCCCCAAAAGGAGCCGGGCCGCCGCATTCTGCACTAGCTGCAGCCTCCGAACCAGGAACAAGGGAAGCTCCACGTAGAGCGCGTTGCAGTAGTCCAGCCTCGAGGTGACGAAGGCATGAATGAGGGAGGCCAGGTCCGGGCCGGAGACGAACGGACGCAGCCTCCGCACCAGATGCAACTGGCAGAAAGC
>QEPC01005272.1:1461963-1480442 GCA_003113815.1 Sphenodon punctatus
GTTTCCCTTGTGTGGGCGTTCCCTTGTATGCCTTTTGGCTTCGTTTGCCCTCAGGCGGCCATGTCTGTGTCCCGCCCCTGCCCGGTGCCTTCTGGGAGTTTTGACCACGGCGGGGGTTCGGCTGCATGTCTGTTGTGCTGCCCCGGTCCGTGATGGTTCGACCCAGTTCCCGGCCGTGGTCCAGGTCCCGTCACGTCTGTTTGGGTTGTTTTTCCACCCCGGGGCGTGGTTGTGCTGTTCACCCCCCCTGGGGGTTCACTGTGGTGAACCGCCTGCCCGTAACGTCTGAAATCACCCTATGTCAGGGATTAGGAGTGTAGAACCTTGCATTCTACAAATCCTTAGGCACTTAGAACCATTACTGCTGACAGTTCTTTGTTTACTGTAATATAAAACTGGTTCTAGATAGCCTCAGGATTGGTTGAACTGAATTATATATGACAGGCTCGGCTCAATTTCTGCCTCCTTTAAAGTTTCATTTCTGGGTGCTATTATAATTCTATTATAAACACTGAAAACTGTGAGAGAACTTTTTTCACCATTTGAATCCAAAAATAATACAGTGTTTTAGTAAGGCCAATACTCAGATAAAAACACACAAATCTAACCCTGATATCACTACTCATTTAATAAAACAATATGTATTCATTTTTATTAACTTCATTCTCCCTCTACAGTATTAATGAAATAATTAGCTCTGTTCAGTTGACTATACGTGAACCAGTTAAAAAAATGGAAAATCTCTTGCTACAACACAAGAAGAAATGTCCTATGGTGTAAAAGTCTGAATTAATAATAATATTCAGAAAGTGAAATATCTCCACCAGACAGGAATCCCATGGACTATAAAATTCTGGAACAATTTATCATCTCTCTCCAGATATTACTTACTCTAAAAAGCTGGTGATGTAGTCCCTGCTGCAGACTGACCAGGAGAAGGGGTTGGTGTTTGCTGTAATGTGAGCTGCCATAAGCTTTGCTGCTTCATGACCTTTGGTCCCACAAGAATTTCCAATTCCATCATGGTTCATACCAAAACTGTCCAAAAGAAGGGGGGGAGGGGGAAATGGTATATTATTTTCATAGGGCACCAGACAGCTATTGTATTATTATGTGATTTCCATGAAGACAAGCTTTTTAAAAGTAGAAGGTTGCACTAAGCTAGTGAAGGAGGAGGACTGAGGCATGATCAATGAATTCAATTCAGATTACAAACGGGAGCACCCAAAGGAGATGAGAGGCAGAGAAACTACAGTGTGGAAAGGAGGTCCTCTCACTGCTGCACTTTCCTACTCCCCTCTGCCCCACCCCCTTGCATGTAGCTATTGTCACATATGTGCAAGGTATAAACTAGCATTTATATTCTCAAATCTACATAGCCACTACTCACTCCTAACTCACAATGTGAGGTCAGGCCACTGGGGATCTTCCATGGGTCCAGAGCAATTCCATGTAGGGATGTGACTTTCATTTTCATTATTAGAATAATGAAAACGAATGAACCTTCTTTCATTTTCGTTATTCAATAATGAAAACAAAAGAAAATAACAACAACAAAATGCAAATATTTGTTTTTGTTATTTCAGCTGTAACTTCATTCATCCAATTTGGATGATATTTGGAGATATCGTACCCCTCATTCAAAGCATTATATTTGCCAAATTTCAAAAAGATTGTATAAAGGGTCCCGATTTTATAAGCAATTGCGTTTTGTGATTTTAACAGAAATGGTGCATGCATGTCTGGCTGTAACTTCTTTATTATAAGCATTTGACTTGCACATGCATTTCTAGTTGTTCCATCCAGCTTGGATGAAATTTGGAAGGATTGTACCCTGCACCCAAGGGATCATACCTGCCAAATTTCAGAAAGATTGGATAAAGGGTCCCAATTGTATAAGCAATTGAACTTTCGTGATTTTGACTGGAAGATGTGTAAATACTAGGGATGGGACTATTGGTGAAATACCAGTTACTGGTTTTACCGGTATCGGTTTTATCTGATATTGGTTTTATCGGTATCAGTGTATCGGTTTTTTAATATTGCCGATTTTTTTTATTTTTAACACTGCGGCCATTTTTAAAATGGCCACAATGTTAAAGATCCAAAAAATCGGCAATGTTAAAAAAATGGTACACCAATACCCATAGTATCAGTTTTATTGGATTCATCTGATATCGCCAATTATCGGCAGTATTGGATTAATCCGATACCAATAGTCCCATCCCTAGTAAATACTAGTCCTGAAAACTTTGGGACAAAAACAAAAAAATTCAGGACATACCTTGGACATCAGGTAGCAATGCAGAAGAGGGGGAGCAGCCCAGCAATCAAGAAACATGATTGACACATCCAGGCTGGTCAACTCTCATCCCAATCACATCCTGAAGCACTGTGACAGAGGACATACGAGAATCCCTTATTGGCTCTTTCCTAGAGGTGTGTACCAGGGGCCCATGTCATTTTTGGTTTTGTGTGTTCTTTTTGTTATTTAAATCTGTATTTTTGTTTTCATAAATATCAAATTTTTGTTTTTGTCTTTGCTTTCGTTTTTGTTTTCCATTGGTTTCAATGAAAAACACATTTTTGGCTGTACCGTTTTTGTTTTTTCATTATTTTTGGCTGACACTTGGAGTGATTATACCTCCCATGGAAGGCATTAAGTGTACCAAATTCCAAAAAGATTGGATAACGGAATCCAATTTTATAAGCAGTTGTATTATATTATTTTGCAAAAATTTTCATATACATTCTTAGCTGTAACTTCTTTGCATCATATATAATATAGATGAAACTTGGCAAGTTTACACCCCTTCCATGCAATCTATTTAACTCAATAAAACATTTGGGAAACATTCCTACGGGCTGGAATTCCAGCATAATAATCCCTATATATAAAAAGGGTGATAAGTCCTCCCTCTCTAACTATGGATCAATAAGTCTTATTGACATTCTAGCTAAAGTGTATGCTCGGTCACTATTAAGTAAGCTTGAAGAGTGGGCTGAAATCAATCATATTATAGCGGAGGAACAAGATGGATTTCGAGCTGGCCATTCCACAATAGACCAATGTTTCATCTTGGCCCATTTGGTCACAAAATATGTAGCAATTAAGTGAACTAAATTATACTCTGTTCATTAACCTAAGAGCTGCTTTTGACTTGATAGACAAGTCTCCTGTGGGAAAAATTTAGGAAAACAAATATAGACCGCAGGCTACTAAATTTGATCTAGCTCTTGTATGACAATACAGAAATCCAGTACGGCTTACAAAAAATGGCCAACTTTCAGAGTCTATTACAACCTCCAATGGGATTAAGCAGGGGTGTGTTTTGGCTACATTCTTGTTTAATTTCTTTATTAATGACATAGTTTGTTTTATCTCAAGTAAACAATGCCACCCTCCTCGCATTGGTCAGAGGCATATTCCAGCATTACTTTATGAGGACGATATGGTCTTTTTGTCACTTACAAAGGTAGGCACGCGACGTTTATTAGACGCATTGAGGGACTACTGTGTAATAAATCACCTAGAAATAAACTATTCCAAAACAAAGGTGTTGGTATTTGCCAACTATTTCTATCCCAGCCAATGGCAAATAGGGTTGTAGTCTATAGAACAAGTCAACTCCTATAAATATCTTGGGGTTTTATTTCATTATTTAGGTAGTTGGACCAAACATCTAGAGTCGGTAAAGTTGAAAGCTGATCACTCCTCCAATGGAATACTGAGATTTTGGAGAACAGCAGGGGCTAAACTTGTTAAACCTTTTGTCCATCTGGTTAATTACAAATTGATCCCACAGATGATATATGGAGCTGTGGTCTGGGGCCATGCTTACTCCTCGAGGCTTGAAACAGCGCAATTGAAAATCTGTAAAATGGTCTTGGGTGTCCCTCTCTCCACCCCTTCTAGTATGGTGAAGGCTAAGCTTGGTGTCTCTTCTGCTGAATATAAGATCAAATTAGCTATATTTAGATATTGACTACACCTTCTCCATATGAGTGACTTTAGATTACCTAAATTGTGCTTGATGGAACAAAAATAATTCAAGGGGAAAGCCTCATGGGTTCACACAACTGAATGTCTAATACAAGCTTATGACCTGTCCATTTTAGCTAGTGGCTCCCAGGGCAAAGCAAGAGCCCAGCTGGAAGGTAGAATCAGTGATATCTTCATTCAGGCTAATATGGCCCAAGTTAAAGCTTGTTAAATTGCTCCACGATTTGCAGAATATAAAACTTTGTTTATGTATGAAGATTACTTATCATTTATAGAGAATACAGTGGCTAGGGCTGCCTTTACCTGTATGAGGATACAATTGTTTCCCTCTACAGTTCTGGAAGGGTGATACAAGGGAATTATGTATTAGGGATGTGCGAACACGGTTTGGAAGTTCGGAGTTCGGTCCAAACTCGGCCTGTTCAGACGACCAAACCGAACTTCCAAACTGAACGCTTGAACTTCTGAACAGTTTAGAAAAGTTCTGATGAGTTTGGGGGCGGGAAAAAAGTGACTTTGTGCGGGAAAAACATGATTTTGGGTGGGAAAAATGTGACTGGAAGGGGGAGGCAGCTGAGGAGAAGACTTCCTGGCACCAGGGTTGGACACCAGGGGTGGTTTCAGGGCCAAAAATACTGATACCAAAAAAAATTCAGTTTCGGTTTCGGTATCGATAACACTTTTTTGAATGTTCTGCAGAGTTTGGCCGAACTGAACTCGGCCGAACCAAACAGCCAAACCCGAACTCGAGTTTTGAACCGAACGACCGAACATCCGAACGGTGTTCTGTTTGCCCATCCTTATTATGTATAATCTGAGGTTTTGTAGTTGCCATCAGATTAAGATCGAAGACCTCGAACACTATATGTTTTATTGTCTGTATAATGAGAGATTAAGGTCTAAAATTATGATCCCATTATTAAAAGGGAAAGAACACTGAATGGCAGTTGGATATTGGCTTACCTATTGGCAAACTCACATGTGGAAATAACAAGGGCAGTGGCAAAATTTGCTTGGTTGGCAGAACTTGGTAGGAAAACCAGGCTAACTGCGAGCGGTTGAGAGGGATTTGTAGTATTGATATTGGTTACCTCTATTGGACAGAGGGGGCTCCAATTGCTGTTGTCTTGGGCTAGAACGACATAACTATTTGATTATTTGATATAGGCTAATGTAATCTGAGGCTGGAGAATTGAGGGAGTTTTTATTGGACTTTACTACTAAATTGTAAATCCGAATGAACATTTTGCAATACGATGATCATTTTATAAGACCCCACTAGGATTGGTCATAAGGAAAATTGAGATTAGATGCCGGGGTCAAAAGTTGCTGCCATAAGCTCTGGGAAGGGCAAGGCAAGTTTTAAATGTATGGTTTTTTATCTCTCTTTATTTTAGTTTATAGCTGTTGATAGTTATAATTATAATTTATTTTAAATGATGTTATGTTGTTTATTGTCAATGGCAAGTTTGTATTCAATTTGTTATCGCCAATGGCCAAACAATAAAACTATTACCTACCTACCTACCTACCTACCTACCTACCTACCGCCCTTCTCATATTTATTATCTCTGCCAACTTTCATAAGGATTGGATAAAGGGTCCTGGTGGTATAAGCAATTAACTTATAAATGTATGTCTGACTATAACATCCTTGTAGTCTAACCAGTGTACATGAAACTTGGCATGGCTGTATATCACACTTTCATAATAATCTCTGCAAGATATCAGAAAGATGTGATAAAAGGTCCCAATTTTATATGCCTGCACAGCATATGCAGAGAAGAAGCCTATGCCAGGGATTCTCTTGCGTGTCACTGTGGTATAAGATCGATTTGTGATGCCAATTGGCTAGCAGAAATGTCAACTAAATATCCTCATTCTGTGCTGTGACCATCCCAACATCTCTCCCGCATTTGTTACTGGGAAGTCAGAAGCATCTGTTTAGGAAAGAGCCAACAGAGATTCTCTTATGTCCTCTGTCACAGTGCTGCAGGATGTGATTGTGATGATAACTGGCTAGCCTGGATGTGTAAACCTTGTCTCCTGATTGCTGGGATGCTATCCCCAAAGTCTCAGTTATGTCCCTTCTATGCCCACCTCAGGGCCACACCCTATGCCCGCCTTGAAGCCACCACTGATTGGTCCTGTAAAGCTGAAAGCATGCAGTAATTGGCCAGTGAATGTGTCTGTCAGTCTTTTGGGTTGCTCCACATCCTCCCTCCTACAGTCTCCCTCCCCCTGCCATGCCAGTTGCCTCCTCTGACTGGCACTGTATGTACTGCTATTTATCTGAATAATGGTCTTCAAGGGGACAAATTCAATTGCTTATAAAACTGGGTCTCTTTATCAAATTGTCCTGTAATTAGGCAGTGTTGACAGGTAAGGTATGAGATACATTGCTGCGAAATGTCTTGTAAACAGGATGTAATATAGTCTTTCCTAAACAGATGCTTCCAACTTATCAGTTACAAAAGGAGGGTTTAGGTAGGCACAGCACAGAATGAGGGTACATGATTGACATTTCTGCTAGCCAACTGGCATCACAAACCCTACTTGTACCACTGTGACAAACATTAGTACAGTGGTACCCAACTTGTACCACTGTGACAAATTTTATAAGTAAAACCTTATATTTGCTTATAAAATTTGGATTGAGGACCAATACGTTCCCTTCGGCAATCATGGAGGGGCGATATAAGCAAACCCCATGGGCCATGCGCCTATGCCCATTATGCCACCTGAAGGCGGTGGACACAACTGAGCACGTTTTTTTTCATTGCCCTGCTCTTACAGGCCCTAGAACTAAATTCTTAAAAGGCCCCTTTTTGGACCCCCTTTTTCAACGTAATGACACTCAGAGTTTACTCGGGCCTATTGCTTCAGTACACTCCAGAGCAGTGGCAAGATTTGGTGTGGCCGCCTGGAACATCCGCCGCCCATTCTTCCCCGTCTTAAGTGGCTTGGCTTCTGGGGGGGCTTTTGTATAAGATCAAACGATAGTAGGAACAAATGTAAGGCAATCTGCCCAAGTCGGCTTCTGTTTACCGTTCGGAGTTAGAACATTATGTTGATGTATATTGTATGTTGTTGTTTTTATCTTTATCCTTGTATTTATTGCCACGCAATTTGTTAAAGGGCTGTGCCCTGCAAATAAACTTCTTATTATTATAAAATTTGGACCCTGTATCCAAACTTTCTGAAATTTTTCAGGAGGGTGAGGGAAACATCCTTTCCAAATTTCATCCAAATTGGATGGCATTCAAAAACGTTACAGCTGGAACTGTGTGTGAAAACCATGAAATTATTAAATTGCTTATAAAATCAGAAATCTTTATCCAATCTTTTTGAAATTTGACAGGGATGATACTTTGCATGAGGGGTACAAAAAGTCCAAATTTAATCTGAATTGGATGGAAAACAAAGATGTTACAGTTGGAAATGTATGTGCAAACCACAACAATGTTATTGCCTATATAATCAGGACCCTTCATCCAAGTTTTATGACATTTGACAGGGATAGTCCTCCATTTGAGGGGTACAATCTACCCAAATGTCATGTAAATTGGATGTAAAATGAAGATGTTACAGCCAGAAATGCATTTTCCATTGAAACCAATGCAAAACAAAAGTAAAAACGAAAACAAAAGACAATAACTAAAATAGAAATGAAAAATAATTACTTTTAATAATGAAAATTAAAGGAATAACAAAAACAAAAACATTCTGTGCACATCCCTACTTCAATGTAGTTGTTGTGAAGTCTGTTAGGGGACCTTGCAACAATGACATGCAAGTACAAATGGGGGAGGGTTGTAAGCTGCAACAGGGAGTGGATCAGGTCCTTTTCCTGCAGTAGATTTGCTTCTGTCACCAGGATAGCAACAGAGAGGAATGAACCAGAAGCTTTCTTCAAGGTCTGGGAGAAGTCTCTGGGTACATTCCCCTCTACCACTACCCTGGCAGCACCATCAGCTGTTTCTGCTCCTGCCGCCAGGGCAGTAGTGGAGGAAAACAGACCCAGTCCACTTTCCTCCACCACTGCCAAGGTAGAAGGAGCAGATGCCGTGGTGCAGGATGGACCCAGAACTCAGGAGAAGTCAAACTCCCAGTCTGTTCTACAACACCACTTCTAGTTCTTTGATCCTGATGGGAGAGGCAGTGGCAGGGAATCACCATAGTGTGTTAACAAACATTGCAGCAGCCTTCTTGGGCCCACTGACCCATGGGTCACCGTCACATTTGTTGGCTGTCCACCAGATGTTCACACTGAATTTTTCCTGGGCGTGCTGAAAGGAATAAATGAGGTGGCATGCCTCAATTTACCCAAATGGGATCGAAGGTTGCCAATTAACAAGCCAAAGTATATAGGTACAACTCAATTTTATTGGATAGACACTTAACATCTGGACATGGCAGTGTTCTCAGTTAGAAACCCCAGTAACCCAAGATATCTTACGTGTCAGAGGCACAGTCCGAGACGCCGGCTGGTTCAGAGGAGAAGGGGAGGGGGCCCAACAGGCAGCTGGGTAGGAGTCTCTCTGGATCTTTGAGAGCGTCGTTTAGGATCAAAGACCCATCCAGCTCACTTGCAAATGCTAGTGGCCGTTAGCATCAACGACGAATGGTAAGGGGCTGGGCTTTCCCTTTTATAGCTTTATTTATTAGGGATACATGTTGCAGGGTCCCCTCTGCAGAGAATAAGCTGACTATTCATTATGCTATCACTTGGAGCACAGCCACCAAGCTACTTTGGAGTTTGGGGGGAGTTTTAGGGAGTTACTGTTTATTCGTAGGGGAGGGTACCTCCCTTTCTTACAAACTCTCTTTGTTTTCTCTTAGGCCTCGTTCTGTGTTCTCAAAGATAGTGACTGTCTGGGGTTTGTTTTTGTGGCCTTGGAAATACATTTTCTGCTTAGAAAGTGATTTTGACATCTTTATTCTCATGGGCCTAGTTAGATAGTGTCAGCCTGAGGCCTGTGGCTGAATAAGCTGAACCCAGTTGTCCAAACCTCATCCTGCTTGTGTCTCTGATCATGGCCAATATCACCTAATTGATACATAACAGTGCTAGTAGCTAGCTAGGACTCCAGGATCACAGCCTGGACTACTGTCTGTCTGATGAGGACAGAGTTGGCTACAGCAGGCTATAACATTTGTTATAGCCTGCCATGTCCCAGTCCAGATTGGGGCCGCCATGGTTGGCCACCATGGCAACCGACATAGGCTTCCATGGCTGACCAGATTGCAAGTGGCTTCCTAGTCTGGAGTGGGTGGTCCACTGTCACTTGTGGTAACACCCATAATTGTTGCATCACTGAAGCTGCCTCTCCATTGAGGTCCGCTCCCCACTAGACACTTTTGTTGCTGTCACTGAGGGATGGAGCTATGAGAAGGTACTTGAGAGAAAGTCCCCACTGCATCCCCACAGCCCCATTCCCAAGCAGCAGCAGCAGAAGCCACAATACAGAGTGGAATGGGTCTGCTCTGCAGCTTCCAACCCACCCTTCCTCCCCACTCCCAACAGGTTGGTAGACGGCCAGATTGCTGGAGTTTACACCATGAGTGGTAATAGAGCAGCACTGTAAATCAGCTACTCATAACAACTTTTGTGCCACCTAACAAATGTGATAGTAAACAAATATTCATGGATAGCTTGCATTTGTTTACACCCAATATGGTGCTGTAGAAGCCATGCTGTTAAGGTTGACAGATAAAATTTCATAACTAAGGGGCATTATGCAGCCATGGTGTTCCAAAACAAGGGTTATCCATTATGTTCTATGGAACTGTGAGGTTCTAAAATAAGGAATTTCCCTTAACATAAGGGGTGACTGGTAACACTACATGCTGTCACCAAAGAACAGCAAAGATGGAATAATAGAAGTTACAACCTCTCAGACTCAGTTCCCCATCTGTAAAAATGGGTGTGTGTTTGTGTGTGTGTGTGTCTGTCTGACTGACTCTCTGTCTCTCTGTCTCTCTCTCTCTCTCTCTCACACACACACACACACACACACACACTGTGTTCCCCTTACCCTTGCACATCATAGATTGTAAGCTCAATGGGCAGGAACCTGTCTCCAAAATCTGTGACTGTAAAGCACTGCATACACCTAGTAGAGCTATAGGAATGATGAATCCCTGATGGTTCCACGCAGAAACAGATCATACAACATGTTCAATCAAAAGAGTGAAAGAAAAGTCTACAGATAAAACATTCACAGTGTTTATTATGTCCTACAATGAAGAACTCACATGGGAAAGATGTAGGATGTGGAAAAATTGGGTCTTACGTTGTAAATAACAGAACAATCACTTCTGACCATGTTAATCTGACACCTCAGGATTTTTGAGACCCACCAGCTCTGTGATATCACAAAGCCCATTCTCTCTGCTTGGACCAACAACCAGAGTTAAAATGATGTTCTCCATAAGCAGAAAACTCAAGCAAGGACAAGAGGTACTACTGACAAATGTGCACAAAAGTAATTTTTTAAAACATCTTTTTGAAATACATAGCAATATTCTCCTCACCTGCCCAAGAACCCGTTTAAAAAACCCAACAACCTGTCTTAACACTGCAGACTGGAGAAAATGCCAAGCAGGAAAAAGAGAATGGCAGATTTTATGATTCACAAGCAGGGAAACAGACAAAGCATGTACTGTAGAGGCAGGAAGGGGAAAATAATAAGTATATATAATTGTACAATGCAAACTTCCCTGTCCATATGATGAGGATAGTTTTAAAACAAAATTTAAAAAACACATTGCTTCATATGAGCGGCATTTATTTTGGCTTAGTTTTTAATGGTATCACTTTTAAACATTTTTGGTAAAATCAAAATTTTGATTTCTACATGATAGAGAGCGGAAAATGCACTTTAATAATTGCTCATTTCATTTAACACCAGTCTCTTCCATTTTCTCTGTCCCTCAATTATGTACTCACTTAGAAACTATGAAAATACCATAATTTCATTCTTCATCACTGTCTGTATAGATGTAATTATAAATTCAATCTGACTTTTAAAAATTAAACTGTAAGGGTTAGTTACTTACCTGTAATAATGGTTCTTCAAGTTTGGGTCTCTACATATTCACACTTAGGATATTTGCGCCAACTGGCACTTAAACCGGACCTTGATTAGCTTGACATCACTGGGTATAAAAACCACCAAGCTCGCAGTCCTACTTGGTTCTATCCCAAGCCCAGAAGATGCAACTCGGAGAGGGGAAACTGGGTGGAAAGTGTGGATATATAGAGGCCCCAACTTGAAGAACCATCATTACAGGTAAGTAACTAACCCTTCTTAAAGTGACAGCTACATATTCCCACTTAGGAGCAATATACAGGAAGTGGGAGGAGTGTAAATATTGAACTTTGATTAATTAATTTTGAGCTCAATAGCAAAACAGACAGCTGCAATTGTGGGTAATTTCAGACGTTACGATACCACGGTCAACCACATTGAACCCCCTGTGGTGGTCATGGTACCGTAACGTCTGTAGTGCATTCTGCCAGATGTTCACCATGGTGAACACCCAGCGGGAAACACATTGACCACGGTTCTGGACCTTCCGCCGCCCGGAGGCCCAGAACCGTGGTTAGCTGGACCATGGTCCAGAATTGGTGGAAAGTGACATCTGTTACCTCCGCTGATTCTGGACCGTGTCCCAGACCCTGATGCAGGATTGGGTGTAGCGGCCAGAACGGCCACTGCATCCGCCCGTCTCCCAGAGGGCAGGCAGCCGGGTGATCGTGGGGGGGGGCTGTGCGGCCGCACGTCGCACCACACAGCCCCTCCCCCTTCCCGATCCCTGAGCAGAATCAGCACAGTCGGACTGATTCCTCACTGGGATCCGAAATGGATCCCAGTCGGTGGTAATGGGCAGGCATGTCAAGTCTAAAATTAACCTGTCTTTAGGAAAGGAGAGAAGTAAAAACTGGCCTCCCAAATACAGCATCTGACATGGCAGCTAAGTCAATGACACAAAATCTGGTAAATGTGTGAGAGGAACTCCAGGTAGTTGTCTCGTATATTTCCGTGAACAAAACAATAAGAAAAGCTGTGGAGGAAGCAGCCACCAACCTGTAGGGTAAGCCCCAGTTTACTAATAGGGTATTGTACTCTGATAAAGATTAACATAAAGGTAATGTCTAATCACTAGGGGTGGAACTCTGGGCAAAATTTCAGTTCTGGCTACTTTCGGTTTTGGTTCTCATGTATTTCAGTTCTCATTTTGGTATTGGTTGTTTCTGATCTTTTGCATTGATTTTTGTTTTGGATTTTTAACATTGCAATTTGTCCCATTGAAGTCAATGGGGACAAACCGCAATGTTAAAAATCTGAAACAAAAATCAATGTAAAAGATCAGAAACAACCAATACCGAGAAAGAACCAAAATTTTGAATTAATCCAAATTGGCCATTATCACGTACTTTTGGTTCTTTCTGAAACCAAAAGTCCCATCCCTACTAATCAGTAATGCAGGGTAATTTCAGATGTGATGGGCCTTTCGACCTGCCACGCTGAACCCTGTACCAGGATCCATCTCAGATCCCAGTCCATGATCAAGCCATCCTTTAGATGTGCTGACCTGATTGCAGAGGGGAATCAGGGAGGAGGCAGGGCTGCATGGTGCAGCGTTCAGCCACTCAGCCCCACCCCCCTGTGCTTCCATGGCTGCCGGCCCTCAGGGAGATGGAAGGCTGCAGCAGCCAATCAGGCCACTGCGCCTGATCCCATCCTGTGGTTGGGACCTGATTCCGGGACAGGGCTGGGTAACAGTCATTACCCATGGCCATTCCAAGCCCCGTCCCGGATCGTGGCCAAGGTTCTGGAGGTGAGGCCGATCTCACCTCCAGAACCATGGTTAGTTTTGAACCCTGCCAGGAATTCTCCATTGTGAACATCTGGCGGGACTCAAACAGACATGCACGGGATCATAGCCACCACTCTGAATCCACTGTGATTCATGGTGGTTGACTGTGATCTCGTAACGTCTGAAATTACAATACCTGCTATTACAGAGTGACCTGATTGTGAAGAGGCAATAGAGACAGAGTACTACAGTGATCTCTTTTCTTGGACCAACTGTACTTGATACAATAAAAGATATCACGGTACTACTTTGTCTTTATTGCCTAGATTTGAGACCAACACAGCAACCTTACTCTCTCTACACTGGGTGTGAAGGACATAAAAGGAGAATTGCTTCTACAAAAACCTTTGTTAACTTCCAGGTAGAAGGGGATGAATGAATGAATGAATGAATGAATGAATGAATGGTCTTTACTGCCGACCATGTGGTCTCAACAATTATAACACAATTCTAATTCATAACATTTATGTTAAATCTTTTTCAAATTTTGTGGATATGATGGTCCTCACAACTTACAGCCATGGTTACATTTTCAGAATTATAGGTCAAACAGTTTCCTCAAAATCGGGGCTTCAGAAGTCCCCTGTTTATAATGAACAGTGGCTGTACATTTTAGTTTCAGGCAGCTACCGCTTATTAAATTTGCAGATGACACAAAACTGGGAGGGACAGCTAACC
The DNA here is from genome assembly GCA_003113815.1 of Sphenodon punctatus. NCBI lineage: Eukaryota > Metazoa > Chordata > Lepidosauria > Sphenodontia > Sphenodontidae > Sphenodon > Sphenodon punctatus. The sequence continues at coordinate 1,475,531 of QEPC01005272.1, forward strand.
CCTTATCTTAATAAGTTGGAAAACTGGGCTAAAACTAACAAAATAAGTTCAACAGAGATAAATGTAAAGTTCTGCATTTAGGTAAGAAAAATCAAAAGTACAACTACCAGAATGGGGGGATACCTGGCTTGGCAGTAATACATGTGAAAAGGATCTAGGATCAAGGATCAAGGATTGTAGTTGATCACAAACTGAACATAATGAGTCAGCAGTGTGATGCAGCTGCAAAAAACACTATTTCTATATAATAATAATAATAATAATAATAATTTTATTACATCGCCATCAGCCATCGTAAAAAATCACATATACACAAAACCACAACATAGAAGTAGTAGTAGTAATACTTTATTGTATTGACAAATGTCATTACACCAAACAGACAAACAATTAAAATAGACTAAACATACGACATAAACATATAGACGTATACATAGGCATATGCCTATTATATGCATACATATAATTCCCCAAAGACATATAACTTAACGACAGTCCAATTAAAAATACAAACTTAAAATATAAATAAACTTAACAATCAAGTTATCAATTTGGGGAAAGAAAAACTGTCCTTATCTTAGAAATAATTACACAATAGTGAGCTACCATGAGCGATTGATCTAAGTCAGTATCAGATAGCAACAACCTCAATTTCTCCTCCTCAGGCTCTAGCCTGAAATTAGCAATTATAAGCTTGATATATTTCTGCCTGATCGCAAGATATTTTGGGCAGACCAGGAGTATATGAGCTAGAGATTCTACCTCTGCCTTAGCACAGCATAGGCATAGTCTTTCGTAGTAGGGGAGCTTGATAAATCTACCTTCTAGCACTGCTGAGGGCAGAATGTTAAATCTGGCCAGAGACATAGAGTAATTTCAGACGTTATGAAAACACCTTTCACCACAGTGAATCCCAGTGGATTCCCTGTGGAGGCGGCGTTCCTGCGAATGTCTGTTTGACCCCCACCAGATGTTCACCATGGTGAATCTCTGGCGGGGGTCAAAGCTAACCATGGTTCTCGACCTTCGGCCGGCCGGAGGTCAAGAACCGTGATTAGATTGGCCACAATACGGGATGGGCCAAAAGTAACGTGTGTTACCTTGGCCCATTCCAGATCGTGGCCCCGACTGCGATACGGGATCAGGCGCAGTGGCCGCATTGGCCACTGCACCCACCCATCTCCCCAAGGGCAGGTGGCCAAGGGAGCGCGGGGGGGTGGAGCTGTGTGGCCGCACGTTGCACAGCCCCTCCCCGCAGAGCCCCGCCCCTTCCCAGATCCCCGATCGGAATCAGGCTGGCACATCTAAAGGATGGCCAGTCTGATCACGGACCGGGATCCCAGATGGATCCCAGTCCAGGGTTCAGTGTGGCAGGCCTCCAGGCCCATCACGTCTGAAATTACCCATAGCTTGTCTTTTGTCCTCATCCAAAATCTTATTAATATATTTTGCACCTGTCCCCGGAACTGCAAGGGATGAATAAAGCGCTGCTATTTTTTGCATTTCTAGATCAGGCAGCTCCTGTTGAATCTCCTGATCTTGGATCTTCTGGAATATCTCTGACCTAGCTTTGGTGGGCTCCAGGCTTAATATATAAGCACATGAGAATCCTAAGGAGGAAAGCAAAAAGATAATGCTAGCCTCCCAAGGACCCTGAAGGCTTTCAAGAAAAGCTTTTTTTGCTAAGGTATCTGATGGCAATAACTAGAGATGGAGTCAAAATGTAAGGATCCCCTTTCTGACAAGAAACTCCAAGGATCTATAACCTCCCTCCCTCTACAATAAAACGTGTGGTGTGCACCTCGGAACGCCCAAGATTGTCCGCAAAAACTTGTTTTGGATTGCTTTCAGCTCTTTAACATATTGGGGGGCCCAAACCCCGATGGCATATAGTATTTGGGATAACACCTTAATGCTAAACAATTCAAGGGTTGGACCAGCTAATTTCCCCCCCTTAACAACATAAAAAACCCAAATACCCTTGGATACAGCTTAGCTTTGTCTAATATGTCCTTTAGGTGAAGATGCCAAGAAGCGGATTGAGCAATAATAACTCCCAAATACCTATAACAAGAGACCTGTTGAATAGGTTCAGAATCCATGTACCATTTATGAGTTATTCTGGAGTGAGCTACAATCACAACCTTAGTTTTTCAATAGTTCACTTTAAGGTATTCCCTGTTACAAAAATTCAAAGTGTTACATACTACATCGCAAACCAACGTGGGTGGTGGAGATCAACACAGTATCGTTGGCATATAATAATATAGAGATAGACGAGTTATCAAATCGAGGCAGATAGAAATCCAGATTTGTCATGTCCCTCACAGCATCATTGATGTACAAGTTAAAAAGGGTGGGTGCAAGCATACAACCTTGCCTAACCCTGTGTTCTACCTCTACTAGATCTGAGAGATGTCCGTGATAACACGGACCTGCAGGGTATTATCTTGATGGAGGGCGATGATCAGAAAGAGAAGCCTAGGATCAATACCCAGATTAGACAACTTCACCCACAAACATTCTCTATGTATAGTGTCAAAGGCAGCCTGAAGACCTATAAAACATAAAAAGAGGGCAGCCCCAGACTTTTGACACACATATTTTGTTATAAGTTGATTAAGCGTAAATATATGATCCACCATAGAATTTCCAGAGTGGAATTCTGCTTGTTCTTTGGCCAACAACGAGTTGGTGGAGATCCATGAATGCAGTCGAGTAAGCAGATATTTAGCATAAAGCTTGCCTAGGATACTCAATAAGCTGATGGGCCTATAGTTCCCTGGTGTCCTAGGGTTACCTTTTTTAAAAATAGGGACTAGAACACTATTCAGCCATTTATCCGGCAGTTTACCATTAGCATTTATAAAGGTAAAAAGTACTGCCAAGATCTCACTCCACCACCCAACATTGGACTTAAGAATTTCAGCAGTAATATAGTCACATCCAGGTGCTCTATTTGATTTCAGTTCCATAATATTAGTCTCTAGTTCTTCAGGGGTAACCAGGGGCCAACCAGGGAAACTATCCAAAGATTGTAACTTCTGGGAGTTGCCCAAAGAAGGTGGAGATTTGAACAACTGCCTGAAGTGATTTTCCCATACCTACGAGTCCAAGGGAATCCCCTGATTATGAACCGCAGCAAAGCCAGACTGTTTAATTTTCCCCCAAAACATCCTTGTGTTTTTAGATTTTGTTGCCTCATCTAAGCGACTCCATAATGTCTTAGCTAAGGAGAGCTTTTTCTCTTTTAGAAGAAGCCTATACTTCTACCTAGCTACAAAAAGGGCAACCTTATCCTTTCAACCACTCCTAACTGCCCTTGCCAATCTCCTCAAGGATGTCCTGGCTGAGTGACATTCATGATCATACCATCCCCTCTTTAACAGGAGTCCTTAGCCCATCCAAATGCAGGGGTAAATGTGTCAGATATGGTTAAAAAGAATCAATAAGCTGCTCAAACATATATACAGTATCTTCATGTTGTAACAGAATTTCGTCATGAAAATGCTTTATCTCCTCTGATTCCAAAAAATTAAACACAGAAATACAAAGACTATCTGACCACTTCACTCTTAACAGAGTGGGGGCTTCCATCTGGTCACCCTCCTGTGTATTAACCCAGGAGGTACCAGAGGAGCAAATGGCCAACTGCAGTGCTAAGGGTTGGTGCTCAGTTTCCGCAGCCACCAGAACTGCAAAATCATTAAACAAAGGTAAAATACTATCTGACACTGCAATATAATCAATTACACTAGCCCCTCAGGCTGATCTATATGTAAAGGCACTTTCAGAATCACTCGCAGTAGTGCCATTCAGTATGGTGCTGAGGTCCAAGGTATCATGAAGGGCCTGCATATGGGAGACTCGAGCATTCCTATGACTATCCCTAGATGATCTAGTCCCTAAAATAGTTGGCATACCTTCCCTCTCCTCCCCATCAAGAGAGGGAGTACCACTAGGGTTACCCATCCTAGCATTAAAATCCCCTACTAACACTAGAGCATCAAAGGGGTGCTTTTGCAGGGCTATAGAAAGTAAATCAGAAAGACTGGACCAGATAGCCCTATCATAATAATCCAAGTTGTCAGGTGGAATATAGATATTTGCGAGAATGAAACTAGCTAAAGTTGATGCCAGAAATGTGCCAAACAGCTACATAAGCTGGTACAGAACCAATGGGTGTAGTCTTAGCAGTAAGCAATTTAGACACAAGCAGGGCTAAACCACCACTAGGCCTGCCAAAATTCTGATTAAGAGAAGCAAAGTCATTACAGATTAAAAACTTTGGAAATTGAATATTCAACAGCATCCATGTTTCCTGGACAGATATCAAATCAGAATAATGACAATGCTGCACAAAATCAGGGTCTAATATGCTTGCCTTCCACCCTGAGATATTCCAACTTACAACTATTAAATTACTTGAAGGTTTTTGGATCGGTCACTGTGAACAAAAAGGCTCAATTACTCCAAAAACCTGTTCTTGGGCCATAGCCCTGTTTACAAAACTAGACAAATTAGCTGAAATCAAATCAGCATTATTTGGGGGGTCCTTAAGTAATTGAGCATTAGAAGGCTGATCCAAACTTTCATCAATCAAGAATTCACTATCTACCACCTGAGGGGGAGAAACATAAAAGTCCCTCTGAAGACACTCTCAGCTACCAGTATGGGTAAAACCCATATCCAAAACTTCTACTATTAAATATCCAATAAACATCTTGCTGGAAAAACAAGGTCCAGTATGTACTAGGGGTGGGAAACCGGTAGAATCCGGTATCCGATAATGCCGGTATCGGGCGTACCGGCATTATCGGATTTGACCCGGTAATCCAGACCGGGTACCGGATTCCGGGGTACCGGATTTTTTTACATTGCAGCCATTTAAAAATGGCTGCAATGTAAAAAA